>CM062294.1:152725842-153239416 GCA_031216915.1 Pictodentalium vernedei
TCTAGACATTAACACCATGTCGTCCGCAAAGAATAAGCCTGGTATCTTTATGTCTCCAACATTTACCCCCTCCGCACTCTGAATTAGTTCGTCCCCTAAATCTTTAACATACAATGCAAACAAAATCGGTGAAAAGATACACCCCTGCTTGAGGCCTATATCCATAGGGACTCGTTTTGTAGTGATACTCCCTAGACTGAGTTGGCTTTGCACATCTGTATACAGTGCTTTCATGATTCCCACAAAGTCACCCCCCAGTCCGATGCCCTCGAGCTTTCGCCACATACCTTCCCTCCACACTCGGTCGTATGCTTTTTTCACATCTAGAAATGCCAGAAACATCTTTTTCTTTTCAGCCTTTGTTGATTCTATCAGTTGGGTGAGTGTAAATAGGTGATCAGTGACTCTTCGTCCTTTCCTGAAACCATTTTGAATTTCTCCTAGAAAACCTTTCTCTTCAATAACTTCCTCTAGTCTACTGTATATGACCTTACAGAATACTTTTCCGATGTTACTACTAACTGATATCCCCCTATAGTTATCTAGAACTTCCTTATCCCCCTTTTTGTGTATGAACGACACCTTACTTTCCCTCCACTCTCTGGGGACCTCTTGCTTTCGCAGAGCCAGGTTGAAAAGGTTTGTCAGGACTTCAATAAGTGCCTCCCCTCCATTTTTGAGGAATTCGTTCGGAATTTCATCAGTCCCTCCCGCTTTACCATTTTTTAATTTCGAGACCACGTTCCGCACTTCTTCTGCCGTTATTTCGCTACATACACGATTGGATAGGTTCTCCTCCACCAGTGTATTTCTTTTTGGTGGGGACCCACTGCCCCATCGCCTATCGTTTATCTTTTCCCAGTGCTTGACTAACTCTGAAGCGATACGGCCTTTATCTTCTGTACTTTCCCCATCCACTTTGATACTCTGCACACTACTTTTCCCCCGTTTATTTACCCAGTTCCAAAATACGTTTGAGCTCGAACCCCCCGTTTTCTTTATTGTTCTGGCAAGACTGCAATTGCGCTCCTTCCTATTATTATTCTTTATCTCATTCACCTTTTTCCGTGCCAGTTCATATTCTCCTTTCATTAGTCTCGTGTCATTGTTATCCACCCCTTTAAGCTTCCTACTTCTTCTGTAAGCAGCGCATTTTACCTTCCTTTCTTTTATAGCCTTTTTCAGTCCCTCGTTAACCCTGTATCCAAGCTCTCTCGTTGGGACCCTCACCCTTCCTATACAATCCTTCCCTGCCTCTGTTAGGCTATTTACTATGCCATCTGAAATACTCTGGACATTTGCATCCCTAGGTATACATTCAAGACTTGGTTTTAGTTTTTCCCGAAACTGCTTCCAGTCGGCTCCTTGTTTTAGTCCCCAAACTTCCTTGAAGGTATTTCTGTCTCTATTCGTCTTTTTGCCCATAATCTTAACTGTTATCAGGTTGTGATCACTACCCAAGTCATATAGCGGGATTTGTTCCTTTCTGAGGACGCTGTTCTTGACCGACCAAATGGCACACACAAAAAGTGCAAGCCAGAGTTGTCTCTTGACTTGTATCATTCCAAAACGTAGTTACATGTAAGGAGATGCCGGTTCCACATAACTGGTGCTGCCAATTCCTACAGATATCACAAGTGATAGCATGCTGTCTGCCTCTCATCTTTCTATTACAGTCTACATATGACTCTGACATCATCAGTATTCGCTGTGTCTGTAGTTTGAATTTACTGAAGCTGAATAAATGAATTTACTCTTATGTAGCGGAGGTTTATAAAGCCTGGCAATGTCAGCAGTGTAAAGTGTTTGCCCGAAATTCAAAAGAAAACACTATACAAAAATATTAGGTTATATGCATTTTAATTTTAAGTCTCTTGTTCTGAGGTCATTATCCCTATATCTCATCCAAAGCTGGTCTATCTCTTTGTCAATTGCTGTGTATTTCCTCCTTATTTCGGTTTCTACATCGCGAGCCTCTACAGACAGCTGGACATGTTCTGCTTCCTGCTGGAGCACCATCACTAGCTTGTAAAAGGACAGTCTAGTTCCCTTGGCATTCATCCTACGGTGCCAAGCTGAAAGTAAAAAAAAAACATTGTTATTGATCACAATCCCTTTGTTTTGATAGCACATCAAATCAAATGGTTTTCCGCGCCGAAGGCGCGCAGGGGCGATTTAGGGAGCAAGCCCCTTTCGACCCTCATTATCTGTAAAATCTGAAAGTGTCAGGCCGTGGTAAAGGAGGAGAAGTTGTGGGTTGTTAGCGGCGCTTGTGTCTTTTCTGCTTCTTTTTCAGAGGTGGAGGTTTGGAAGGAGAGACAGTGGTAGTTGGTGTTGTTGGTGGGCTGCCTGATGGTGGTTGCTGAGTTTTGTAGGGTCTGGTCCTAGGCTAGCCGATTCTGGAGTGGTTGTGGGTGATTGCTGAGTCTTTTGTTGTTGTTGATTTCTGGCGTCTATTAGTTTTTTGGCTTCTTCGACTTTTTGGAGGAATACTTGGTATTGCCTGTCCATCTTTTGCCTGTGAAGGTCCCCTTGTATTTCGTGTTCCCGTAAGATGTTCTCTATCCTGTCGTCCGCGTCCTGGAATTCTGGTTTAGAAGGAAGAGGCGAGTGGGGATCAGGAAGAGGCGAGAGGGCAGCTTCCATTTCCACCTCAGTCTCCACAGACTCTTCCACATCCGACAATACCGACTGGGTAGCCGGCAGTTGGATGGGGCTCTCTGTGGGAGTGGGAGGGGAAGTGTTGACCGCCTCTGGCTCTTTCTTTTCCTCACCTTTCTCTTTCTTCATCTCCAAGAATGCCTCCAAGCGTCGGGAATCCCTCCGCTTGGTGGACGGACTCTTCTTTCTTCTCTTTCTCTTTTCAGGGCCTCCTGACCTACTCGGGTGAGGACCAGTGTGAGAGGGGATCCTCTCATCAAAGGTACTATCTCTCCCCGAGTAGGGTGGTGATTTCTTATCTTCCTCGATCTTGAACTCAAGAGACAGATGGACGCTCTTGCCTGTCTCCTGGATAGTCCAGGTGACAGGGCAAGAGACGCCCAGAGCTGCTATCGTTTTCTTCAGTCGCGCTGGTAGTTCCAGTGTTTCCAAAATTGAGATTCTAATTAGGATGCTCGCACTCTGAGTTCAGAGGTGCGAATGTGTAAGAATCAAGAGCGTGCTCAAAAAAAAAAAAAAAAAAAAAAAAAAAATGTGACAGCACATGAACTTATCTATAATTTTTTATATAACGACTTGTGTTTTGACAACATTAATTTGACGTGAAACTAATGTGTGAACTAAAGAGTGTGAAACTAATTGGGATTTGATCTCATGAAGTTATTAACAGCATTACACACCTTCTGTGTGATTATTGGTCCGCATTGTATGCTCGAAGATACACCAAGACGAGATGCTGAAGTGGTCGCTGTTAATCCACTGGTCTTTCACATATTGTAAAAATTCTCTAAGACTATCACTATTGGCCTTTGGAGCAATACGATCAAACGTCGGCTTTATGTGGTCTTGTGGTAAGAATGGTAAGGCCAGGAAATGTTTGATATATTTCTTGTCTGCTGGGTTGGTGTTAATCTGAAATAGGAGAATATTATTTTGTAATATTTCTAGATTTTACAATTATGCATCGTTATAATAATTTATATATTAAAGAGTGATCAAAGAAGTTAACCCTGACTTTCAGTCAGGTGACCTAACAAATAAATCGAATTTACGAACCTTAAAGGTGCCGTCGATGAACCAGCGTTTCGCACGGCGCAGAAGGTCTAGTTGGAAAGGTGTTGAGAAAATTATATGACGATACGTGTTCATATTGATGTCTAATACCAAGAAATCGTCAACGTGTAGGAATTCACGATCCATCTCAAAGTGAAAGTCTTTAGGTGTAAGTGGTTTTGCTATGGCTCTATGGAGATTAGTTATTCTCTTGACGTTCAGATTTTTAGGCTTCAACTGCGACGTCGACGGTGTGATGGTTTCTCTAACAGCTCCCTCAACGATATCTGATGCTGGTCTGAACATACTATGACTAGCTGTTTCTTTTGCCTATGGAACAAAAAGTGATAAAATTATTGAAAGTGGTATATAAATTTATTCTCCTGAAAGAATAATTTAATATTATAAAAATAATTTAAGTATTTTCATAAAATGGTATAACCTATCGATGGTAAATAGCCGCTGCCTATAATTTGTTATAATATATTTTATAATTCTCACCTTTGAATAGACTGTCTTTTTAACTTGCAAGGATGGATCAGTTGGATGATTGTGGGCGGTGTCATTCCTTGAAAAGCAGTCTCCAAGTTATGCAACACATGCCATGCATTGATTGTTCTTAGATCTGATGGTACATCTCCACCGTATGCGGCCATCTTTCTGAGTCTGAGAATTAAAAAAATATGTTAACCCTTTAACCAACGTAACGGCCAAAACCGGCCAGCGCTATTCTCAAAAATCGCCAATTAATTTTCTAAATATTTTCATTTTTTTCTCAAAAACATAGGTTATGACCCCTCGTTGGAACGAGCTCGTCGAGCTCGTTCCACCGAGGGGTCATAACCTATGTTTTTGAGACAAAAAATTAATTATTCAAGAATGTTTTTGAAAGTGTCGTCTGCTTTTCATGTTAGGTAAAGGGTTAAATTGTAAACTGTTAAATTGCAAATCGTAAGTCTGCAAATCAAAAATCAGTTAACAGTAAACACAAGAATTGTAAATGAAGTCTGAAAATAACAATCATGTACATGTAGATTAATTACGATTGTAACGTTTTGTTCAGTTTCTTGTGACATATGAAGTTTTAAATTGTAAATTTTTAAATTGTAAATCGCATGTCTGCAAATAAAAATTAGTTTGGTATAAAATGTACACCAACCTTGATGCCATAGGAATAACCGTCATTGGTTACGAGCAAGGGCATGCCTCGCTTGCTGCCGGTCGGAAGGACTCTGTACGTCTGGAATATCACCATCTGGTAGATCATCATCACACAACGGTGTCTCTTCAGTGTCTATGTGGTCGTTGAAACTACGTTGTGATATGTTGAAGGTTGTAGATAAAGTATCGTTGATAGTGGCTGTTGATGTGGCTGCTCTCTCGCCGATGTCTGATGTTTCTGCGATAGCTCGTGTTTCAACAATGGCTGGTGCTTCAACGATAGCTGGTGTGTGTGCGTCCATAGGTATATCATTGGTTGGTGCCTCCACTGTGTCTTTCAGGTTGAGTTTGACTGAAATGATAAGGAAATGAAATGAAATTTACACTAAAATAATTTTCTATAGAGTACTTGATTAAACAGTTTACACTAACATTTCATAATTAACTGAAATCATAAGGGAATGAAAATGAAATTTACACTAAAATAATTTTCCATAGAGCACTTGATTAAACAGTTTACACTAGCATTTATTAATTAACTGGTGGATTATTATGATAACTTGTGGGCTTTATCTCTCGTAATCTGCAGACACTGTAAGCTATTTAAAATATATATATAGGAATATATATAGGAAAGTGAAACACGGAAATGTTTCGATACCTTTCATCTTGAATGAAATCAACAGCAGATGATACGCCTGAGGGTTTATCATAGATATAAACTGCTGAGCAGACACCAGATTCATTGCAGTTTTTACAGTTGAAGAAGATGGTGCACTGAGACTTCTTGGCCTCGTCGTATATCCCTATAAAAAATCATAAATTAATAGACTGACGAATGTACGGAAAAATAGCGCCCTGGCGACTAAAATATTATTAATTTTTCATGCCTCCGTGAAATTTATTTTGTGACAATTTTATTTGTGAATGCCCGTGGCCATTCGCCAATAGATTGTCACAAAATAAAAATCATTGGGCTTGCGTGAAACAAAAAATCAAATGTCTGAATTTATTAATAAAAAAATATAAGACAATATAAATACAATATAAATATTTACTTTGTGGAATGCTGGTATTGCAGGTTCGATGCTGCCAACGTCCGCAACCATCACAATCAACGGCTTGTTGTCTTGGTCTAACATTTCTTCCACATTCTAAACATGGGTATTCTGTGGAAGAAGACGGTTCTCTAAGGTTGTAATGCATGTTGAGAGATATGAGGAAATAAATAAATAAATGATAGGTTTTAGCGCGCCGCAGGCGCGCAGGGACGATGTGGGATTTATAAATCCCTTGCGACCCGGTTAACCTTATTTTATTTTACTTGGATCACGTAAGCCTAGCTTTCCTATTGCCTCAAATTGGGTCTGAGGGGGTATGCACGCGGTTAGAATTCCCGGCGGTTTACGTTGGAGTGATAGATTGTTAGTACTCAATCCCACAACGCCATTAAGACCATTAGAGAGTGGGCTCTATTCGTTTCCAGCTCGGCGATGGTAGAGGTTTGAGTCCCACCATAGTGTCGAACCAGAATATAATGTTGTGCGATGGCAAATTTAAGGGAAGAAGAGAAAAGAAAACCAAACAGCAACGCCGGTTTGGTAGCGGCCCCGGTATATGACCATAGCGGTTACAAAAAAGGAGTGGAGAAAGCTCCAACAGTTTAGTTTGGAAAACCGGGAGTAATCCATCAAGCCTTCTGTGAGATAGGATACCGTATGTGATTATGAGGTATCTGGTTATCCTTCGAGAATTCCAAATGACCTCCCCTCCCCACCCCACCCCCCCCCCCCAAATAAAAAAACAAAACAAACAAAAAAACACACCCTCTCACAGACACACACCCTAAAGCCCTTAAAAGGGCTGTTAAATCTTTCTCAAATGTTTATTTATATAAAATGTACACTCGTCCCCAGCCAGACAAGCTTGTTTCAATCCTTGCCTAGTGTTTAGTGGTTTCTTGTGTATGTTGCAGAAAGGTAGGTTACACCAATTCCTCCTACGCTTTGTCTACCATTTCCATGCGTCTTCTTGATAGGAGTGTTGCAAGAAAATCTGAGAATGTTCAATTGGAAAAGTTATAGGTAGAGAGAAAGATAGGTATCCGCTATTGTATATTGTGACTGTTGTGTGATTGTTGCTATGGATGGGGTAAGGGGTGTGTTTCTTCGGAGCCCACTCCCCGCACGTAGAGTTACGAGGCAATCCTCACAGACTCAATCCTGAAGATCTCAATGAGTAGCGAGGCAATCCTCACTGACTCCACGCCGTTTAATTCTATTGAGTAATTTTAATTTACTCTATTGAGTAATTTTAATTTACTCTGTTGAGTAATTTTAATTTACTAAATATGAGGAAATGAATGAATGAATGAAATGTTTTAGCGCGCCGTAGGCGCGCAGGGACGATGTGGGATTTACAAATCCCTTGCGACCCGGATATGAGGAAATGAATGAATGAAAGGTTTTAGCGCGCCGAAGGCGCGCAGGGACGATGTGGAATTTACAAATCTCTTGCGACCCGGTTAACCTTATTTTATTTCACTTGGATCACATAGGCCTAGCTTTCCTATTGCCTCAAATGGAGTCTGAGGGGTATGCATGCGATTAGAATTCCCGGCAGTTTACGTTGGAGTGATAGATTGTCAATACTCAATCTCTCAACGTCATTAAGACTATTAGAGAGTGGGCTCTATTCGGTTCCAGATCGGCAATGTTAGAGGTTTGAGTCCCACCATGGTGGAGAGCCAGAATATAATGTTGTGCGATGGCAAATTTAAAGGAAGAAGAGAAAAGAAAACCAAACAGCAACGCCGGTTTGGTAGTGGCCCCGGTATATGACCATAGCGGTTACAAAAAAGGAGTGGCGAAAGCTCCAACAGTTTAGTTTTGAAAAACCGGGAGTCATCCATCAAGCCTTCTGGGAGATAGGATGCCGTATGTATGTAGGATGCCGTATGTAATGAGGAAATAATTGATTGCACGCCTTAATATACTCCAGATAAAGCCATGCCTTTCAAACTGAAATGAAACTTTATTTTGCAGCATACTCATGTACAGTTTACATAAATACAAAATAGCAATAAAAAAGTGTACACTGCATGGAAATGGCATAGCCAGAAAGGCTGTCTTCCTGCCATTCCCAGACATGATTTATTTTGTCCTGACATCAGAGTAGTTTAGTTCTTTGTCCTCCCCGTTTCACAATAAGTGAACCCTTAGAGAGGCTTTTCATGAAGCTTTCCCCATGTTCGGAGGTAATCAGAAAAACAAGTGGTGATTTGAAACGTCTTAGATTTAGGATTAATTGTAGAAATAGCGATAGTTGGTAGGATGAGATCACTTTATGCTGGGCCACAATCTGGACAGAATGGATTGGTGCAAGTTATGTAAGAAGAATATCCATTCAAGAATGAATTAATTATTATCTTTTTAAACAGAGGCCTGCTTTCTTGCCTTACTTCGAGATTTAAATCATTCCAAATTTTCGGGAAAGAATGAATCGGGAGATCAGCAGAAACGCGAGTTCTTGGTTTGAGGGAGCGCACATTCCCTGTTTGTCTTGTTTCCATTTCAGAAGGGTTAGTGTATATTTCGAAAGTATTGTCAAATGACATGGGAAGTTTATTGTGGTACCAGTCATGCATAAAAAGATGCACATGTAGCTTATACAAATCTTCAAACTTCAGTATTCCACAGTTTTTAAATAAGGGTTCGGTGTGCGAGGTATATTTTCGATTTGTTATGATACGGATAGCCATTTTTTGGAGTGTTGAAATTCTGGTTGAGGGAACATAGCCCCAGGCAAGTATACCATACAACATATGGCTATGTATCAATGACTGATACAATATCTTCAGGGCTTTCAAAGGAAGGATTCGTTTTGCCCTATTAAAGGCAAATATTGCCCTTGCCATCTTTAGGCAAACTGCAGACGTGTGTTGTTTGAACTTTAAATTTTCTTCCAGGTTGACCCCCAAAAATTTGATAGAGCTTTCTCAAGTCTGTTGGTAACACATGGAATGTCTGTGTCGTTCAAAGATATCTTTTTATTGGCGGCATTATACGAGTCGTTCTGCGGGTGTAACAACATACATTTGGTTTTACTAGCATTAAGACATAATCCATTTGCAGAGCACCATTCACTGATTTTATCGAGTTCAGTATTGGTCTCATCTAACAGAGTATCTAGGTTCCCACTCGACACATGAGCTGTGGTATCGTCTGCAAAAGACAGCACCTTAAGTAGGGTGGATTGGCTGATGTCGTTAATGTATAATAAAAAGAGAAGGGGGCCTAAAACTGAACCTTGTGGTACACTAATGGAAACATCCATTACTTCCGATGTGCTGCTCATGAAAGATACAAACGGACACCGACTTGTTAGATAATCTTCGAACCAGGAGTTAGCTAAACCTCTTATACCGTAGCTTTCAAGCTTCTTCAAAAGAATCGAGTGATTTATGGTATCAAATGCTTTTGAAAAATCTAGAAAAAATGATAATGTACAATCCTTTGAAGTTTTATCATTTGCTTCTGCAACACTGTTTAATAGATGTAAAATGGGATGCACAGTCGAATGACCCTTCCTAACCCAAACTGATACTTATATATAGCGTTCTGCTCGTCAAGGAAAGTGTATAATCGTGAGTACATTAATTTTTCGAGTATTTTTGAGAATGTTGGAAGGATACTGATAGGGCGATAATTGGTGAAAAGTTGAGGATCTCCAGATTTAAAGACAGGAATGACTTTGGCTAACTTCATTCTGTCTGGTACTCTACCTACTGCGAAAGATAGATTGATAATATGAGACAAAGGGTCTGCTATCTCGTATATAACCTTTTTCAGCTGTTTGGTAGACATATCAATACTATCGGTACTTGGTTTGCCTTTTAATTTATTAACACAGGTGACTATTTCTTGTGCGTTAGTAGGTGTTATAAAAAATGAATCCCCATTATTACGACTGCAGAGAAATTCTGAGAAGTGACGTTGTGTCGGGGGCATTTGGGCACTTATATTCATACCAATGTTAGCAAAAACTGTGTTAAATCTGTCCGCAATTATTCTAGGGTCGGATAATTCAATATTCCCGTCCATGAAGGAAGGCGGAAGTTGTCGGTTGTTATTTGACTTGTATATTGCCTTTCGCAAGATGTCCCACGTTTTCTAATATTATGTTTCTTTTCAAGTAGTACTTGATTATAATAATCTGCTTTGCACTTTCGCCTCAAGCGATTAAATTCCGGGTGGAATGTTTTGTAATCCGATGTGTTTTGGGTGGTAGGAAACTTTAGTTTTTTAACATACAATTTACTTTTAGTTTGGGACGACTGCAACAAGCCAGAGATCATCCATGGTTCTCGTTTTATATGTTTCTTTCGACAGGGGGGTGCTTTTACGGGAAATGCTTGTTCAAATACTATGTGAAATTTATCCAGGAACTGATTGTATACCGAGTTAGGACAAACGTCATTGATAACATCAGAGAAATCACAAGCCGTTAAGAGTCTTTTAAAACGGATGACATTCTCAGTTTTCATTGACCGTCTATAAATAGGCGTTGCAACTGGAGGACGTTTATTTATTTCATCTACATAGAACGTGGCAAAATGATCGCTGACGTCAGTAATTATAATTCCGGAAGTGAACTTTGAAATATTATTGCTGAATATATGATCAATTATGGTAGCGGATAACTCCGTAACTCTGGTAGGCTTTGTAATGGCTGGCAAAAAAACAGAAGTAAATAACGAGTCAATAAAAGTATTCGTTTTACTGTGGGTATTTACACTAAGCAGATCTATGTTAAAGTCACTCATGAGGTAGACTACAATATTATCCCTGCTTAAAGAGTCTAGCAGTTCATTTAGTTTGACGAGGAACAAGTCCAGGTCTGCTTTAGGTGCTGTATTTGGCCTGTAGATAGTCCCTATAATACATTTTTTCTTCAGAGATATTTCTATAAAGAGGGATTCAAAGACATGTGGTATGAAGACTGACAGATCATTTCGTATTTTGTAGGGTATACTATCATTTATGAACATTCCTACACCTCCCCTCCCATCATCGTTGTCGGGACGTGTTCGGGACATTAGCGGGTGATAGCCCTCAAGCCGATACTCAACGCCAGATTTCAAGTTAAATATTTCTATCACTCCAATAAGCCTATTTCGAATCTGACATCTTTGATGTGAAGGTCAAGTACACGAGGTGCACACCACGTGGCTAGCAGTTTACTTCCGTGTTTACAGTGTTAATTTCAGTGTCCACCAAACTTAGTTGTTATGTGTAAAGTTTTTATTTATAAGAATCGATGTCATCTTTTGAGTTAACCGACGAGTCAAGCATAGAGGACTTTAAACGGTGGGATATCGCCGGTTTAAAGACGTTTTTTACGGAGACGGGGTCTCAATGTGATTGGCAACAAGGAAAAGCTTGTTGCATGAAGCTTCTCGGCTTGGGAGATGAAAGTCCCAACACTTCCAACTGCACAGGAAAAAGAAGCCGAACGGCGTGTCATGTACAGAAGTTTAGTGAAAACAGACGAAGGCTACCTCCCAGACCCCATCACGGAGCTAAAAGAAGGATGGATAAAGGAAACCGATGGAATAGACAAATGGCCACCGGTCATGATACAGGACATAAGCGTTTTCATTTCAAAACACGACACTAATATCGAAAAAGTTTCCTTAACAAAACGACTTCTTTGTGACTATAAGGAACAAAAAAAGAAGTTATTTTCCTTCTACCTTTATTATGAATATTGAATTCCACAACATAAAAGAGGAATCAAATTATTGTTATCTAAAGGCACAATGCATGCCTTCAGAGAGGATAAACGAACCACCACACCTGGTGTGGGTGTGTGCTTCCAAGGACACAGGAGAAATAATAAATGCATTTTGCAGCTGTGTTGCTGGGTGAGTGTAGTTACAATTTACCAAACAACTGCAAATAAGTTGTAATATAACCATTCTAAACCATGTGTCCTCCTTCTACGATAACACCAGGTTCTGACATTATTGTTTAGAAAGCCCCACAAAAAGGGGGGGGGGGGGGTGTAAAAAAAAAATCTGGTGTTATTAACATATGACATACAGTTCATAGTGGTACACTTGCAGCTTATTCTTCTTGCACTACATGTATATTATTTTTTCAATTTTAGCAAATTAGCATCAAGTCTTGAAAATGACTGATGAATGGATTGTTATGCAGACAGACATGTATAGAATGGGATTCAATAGAGAAGAAAGAAGGCATACTACATGTAAATGTGAAGAGTGAATTGGCATCGACATCAAATCCCCCCTCGAGTGGAGTTATCACCCAAACTACTACAGTACCGGGTACTCTCAATTTTAAATGTCAAATGTACATGTACAAAGTTCAGGCAAAGTTTTAGCCAGTGGAACACCAGGTTTTTTAGGACAAAAAAAATACATGCTGTGGATATTCTAGGTTTTCCGGGTGAATAAATACCAGATGTCATTTATAGATGATAATATCAAATTATCAATTATTCCTCAGAAATCCCCCAAAATATTGTAGGTTTTTCTGTTTCTGCTTTTCCTTCCAAAGAATACATGTAGTTTATCCCCCCCCCCTCCCTCCATCCCTGGACCGATCGCTATGTTTTTTTAACGAAGGGCAACATACTCTACTCCCCCCTCCCCCGACCTCTGGGTCATCCGATGTGGGTTCCCCCACTTGAGCCCCCCCTGCCCCTCCCCTACCGCTGGATCAAGCGCTACCCGTTTTTTTTAAATGAAGGGCAACATACTCTATCCCCCCCCCCCCCACCCGTTTCATCCGATGGCGGGTGCCCCCACCTGAGCCCCCCCCCCTCCCCCCGATCGCCCACAGGCCTCCCTATACCCTGCGTAGGTGGTGTTGTGACCAAAGTCTTAAAAGACATAACTTCATGGGTCACCATTTCTTATTCTTCATCCAAACTGCGGCTGAGATGACATGTTGAGTAGGAAAAGATTCCTGTTGTTCCTCAGCCTGAAATTTTCGATCAGGTCATGCGATGGGCTCAAGATTGCATTTAAACCGGCGATATCCCCGTTTAAAGACCTCTATGCTTTGTGTCGTCGGCTAATCCAAAAGATGACATAGATTCTGAGAAATTAAAACTTAATATTACGCAAAACAACTCTGTTTGGTGGTCACTGAACTCAACACTGTGAACACGGAAGTAAACTGCTAGTCACGTGGTTTGCACCTCGTGAACTTGACCTCCACATCAAAGATGTCAGATTCGAAATTGGCTTATTACATCGAAAAAGTTATAATTTGTCTGCAGGTCAGCCAGTAAGTTGTGCATATTTTCAAAGTTTGTATTCAAACTACGACAATTGATGTTGAGTAGGGAGAGAGTTTTCATTTTGCTTGAAATTTCATTTTTAAAGTGTTCGGGCGTAAAGTAGTGGCAACCGGAGTCAAGAGAATTAAATGGGAGGGTGAGGTCTTCTTCCTCGCTAGAAATTATATCATTGAGTTTTGTCGTGAAATCAAAGTTGGTATTATTTTGGATCTCATCAAGAGATATTGTATTAGCCATAATTGATTAAAGGGACAGAGGAAGCAACCGATGGTCCGAACATGAGGAAAAACTTGTCTTGATTTTCGAGGACTATAGGGACATATACAAGGAAATGGAGAACTATATAGCAAAATCCCACAGGTATTACTCTGACACCAGGAACTGATGCATAATATTCATACATAATGGGCATGTTAGGTTTTTGGAAAAGAACTTTCTCATAAAAATATTAAGAAATTATGGTCCTCAAAGATGATCAATTGTCAGTCAAGAATGCGGTCGCCTTGTAAAAAAGCACAGTCAACGAGGATTGTAGTTCTGTGTAGGCGAACGATTGGATATAGATAACTCCTGTACTCCGGACAAACTGACCCCGCAAATGTGAGGATGGAATAAGTACGAGTTGCTTGACTATGGGAAATATGCATGTATCATTTATTTATTTGAGTTTAAGGTCATTGTAAGCATTTGGGTTATATCATGGGCAACATAAATATAAAGTCAAGTTTTGCCAATCGTTTATGCTATGTTGCACACTGAAGTCCTAATGACATTGGTTACTAGATCCTATTTTACCAATAGAACAGATCTTGTTTGCCATGATTGGGTGTTGAACATTCCCGTACTCTGGTAAAACTCGCCCTACAAGAGTTAGGTCGTAATATGCACGAATAGTTGGATGTAGAACACTCCTGCACCCTGGTAGGAATCACCCTACAAAAATGAGGTCGTAATAGGCACAAATTGGTTGACGGGGTGGGGAGGGGGCGGGGAGACTATGCTTGTATTTATTTATTGGTTTTAAACGTCGTTATCAGAAAAATGGTACAGAATAAATATAAATATATACATATATATACATTTTACCTTATAAAAAATCTTCCGTGTCACTTTAAAAGTTATTCGGGTGTAAATTTGGTTCAGTGTCGCATCGCGGATACTGGCAAATGGGGCATTCGTAATTCGTCGCATTACTGCCAGAATGACCTATGTCCCCTATGGGACACAGAACATTCTTGCACTCAGGCGACGAAACACGTTTGGCCTTGACCAGTACAGGAGTGGATAAATCAATCATGAGTCCAATGACATTAGTCTGCTACATAATGATCATTTGTAAACGTTCTGAGAGCGATTGAAATTTAAATATAGTTAATAATAATAATATATAGTAACACGTTGGCCTGCCGAAGGTGAGTCGCGGTCAAGTTGTGACAAATCTGTGGTCAAGTTGTGACAAATCTGAGGCTATTAGCTGGACTCTGGGATAAGAATATTTTTTATATATGTATAGTTTCATGGTTATTCGCCGTATTCGCCATGGCTGTATTTGTTATTTATCTTGCTGGCCAATTCAACTTGTGTTTGCACTCATTTCCCATGTTACTGTCAATTGGAATACTCGACCCGGCACTGATTGTAACACGAATCATCCAACAATTAATACCGACTCAAGCATCCCAATAGACAAAACCTCGTGTATTATGGGTCAGGGTGACAACACACGAGGTACACACTTATCGTAAAGAAGACAAGCTAAAAAATGATTTGTTCAGAATTGGAAGGGCAAGATTATTAAGGAAAGCGCATACACTAACAGAAGGACATCATCAAATAATATGCAATGGAGTATATTTTAACAAAAGAACAAATAAACTGAACTACTGTCCATTCTGATAATGTGGACACGAGACTGTCAGTTGGTGATATACAGTTGTATGCAAAGAAGGATTCCGTATACAGTTGGGCCCTGTATAAACACAAGACCATTTACCATTCCTTCAATACAAATTTCACCTGCTAATTGAATATAGGTTAAAGGGCAAACTCATTTTAATTGATTTATTAAAATCTTGTAATATGCCAAGGAATCACCCTGACAGTCAGTTAATTAATTCCCCTTGTTTATGAATCTATTTGGCCTCAGTTATATGTACTGGCATCTACTCTACTATATCCATTCCGAGAGAGCTCAATAAGCTCTGTCAAACCAGACACAACAGAATAAGACATCTAGTGAATTTGCCAGAAATTCTGGAAATAAATTCTGGAAATAAAAGCCAGTGAGTGCAACTGGGTGAAGTACAGCTGAAGACAAACATAGATTGCATTATTATTGAATTAATTGAAATAATTGCCAACTTCCAAAAACAAGGACCACCCCTATATCACCAGCACAAATCTGACTTGATAATTGTAGATAATTTATAAAGAAAACTTCTGCTAATCGAATAACTATACTGTTATATCCTGTCTGAGAGAGATCAGCGAGCTCTGTCAAGCAAGATACAACAGAATAAGACATCTGGTGAGTGGGCAAAGAATTCTGTTAATGAAAGATGGTGGGAGCAAATGGGTGAGGTACAGTTGTTGAAGACAAACATAGATTCCATATTATATTAGCAAATACATATATGTTAACAGGACATCATCAAATTATCTGCATATTTTAACAAAAATAAGGTCACCAAATCAAATGTACTAATGACCATTTTGATAATATAAGCTCGTGAAAATTACCAGATGAGGTACAGTGGTACAGTGGTATACAAATATTGATTTCATTATCCCTTCATTCCTTATCACAAAAACACACAGTCCATGACCTCCACAGGAACGAGCTCGCTGAGCTCGTTCCAATGAGGAATCATAGGCCATGTCTCTGTGACAAACAATAAAAAAAAATTTAAAAATTAAAAAAAATTTTTTTTTTTTTTTTTCCATTCAAGAATTTTATTTTTGAGTGTCGTCTACTTTTCGTGTCAGGTGTCAGGTAAAGGGCTAAAGGGCAAACTCATTTTAAACGAATAATAAAATTTTGAAAAATGCCAAGAAATCACCCTGATAGTCAGTTACTTAATTCACCTAGTTTATGAATCTAATTGGCCCACGCTATCTATACTAGTATCCATTCTGCTATATCCTGTCCGAGAGAGCTCAATAAGCTCTGTCAAACAAGACACAGCAGAATAAGACATCCAGTAAGTGGCCGGGAATTTTGGAAAAAAAGCTGGTGAGTGTAACTGGGTGAGGTACAGCTAAAGACAAATATAGATTTCATATATTCTTGAATTAATTGCAAACAACTTCCAAACACATGACCACCCACCATGTCACCAGCACAAACCTGACTTATTAGTTATGTATTAAGCAAACTCCTGTTGCTTACATAACTATTCTGCTATATCCTGTCCGAGAGAGCTCAGCGAGCTCTTTCAAACAAGATACAACAGAATAAGACATATGGTGAGCGTCTAAGAATTCTGGAAATGAGGACTGGTGAAGGTAACTGGGTGGGGTACATTTGTAGAAAAATATAGAATCCATATTTTCTATATGGAATCATATATGTTAACCGTTCATCAACAAATTATCTGCACTTATGTATATTTTAACAAAATAACGTCACCAAATAAAATATACTAATAAACATTCTGATAATTTCGGCTCGTGAATGTTTACCAGATGAGGTACAGTTGTACACAAATATGGATTTCATATACAGTGGAGCCCATTTAACCCTTTACCCTACGTAACGGCCAAAACCGGCCAACGCTATTCTCAAAAACCGCCAATTAATTTTCATTATTTTTTTCATTTTTTGTCTCAAAAACATAGGTTATGACCCCTCGTTGGAACGAGCTCGTCGAGCTCGTTCCAACGAGGGGTCATAACCTATGTTTTTGAGACAAAAAATGAAAAAAATTAGTTATTCAAGAATTATTTTTTGCAAGTGTCGTCTGCTTTTCAGGTTAGGTAAAGGGTTAACTGTATATATCCCAGTCAAGCAACTCATTGAAAGTTATTTGTGTATAAACTTTGTTCAGTATCGCATCGCAGGTACTGGCAAATGGGGCATTCTTAATTTGTGCTTCGTCGCCCCGTTGCCAGACTGGCCTATGTCCCCTATGGGACATAAACCATTCTAGCACCCAGGCGACGAATTTAGTTTGGCCTTGACCAGTACAAGAGTGAATAAATCAATCAGGAGTCCATGGCATTTGCCTGGTGCATAATGATCCTTTGTAAGCGGTGTGTGAGCGACTGAAATTTAAATATGGTCAATAATAATAGTAACACACAAGTTGTGACATATCTGAGGCTATTAGCTGGCCTCTTGGATAAGAATATTTTTATATATGTGTAGTTTCATGGTTGTTCGCCTTATTCGCCATGGCTGTATTTGTTATTTATCTTGCTGGCCAATTCAACTTGTGATTGCACTCATTTCCCATGTTACTGTCAATTGTTGGAATGCTCGATCCGGCACTGATTGATACACAAATTATCCAGCAGACAATACCGAATCAAGCATCCCGGTCGACAAATCCTCGTGTATTATGGGTAAGTGTGACACCTCACGACGTACAGTTATCATAAAGAACACAAGCCAAATAATGATGTGTTCACAGTTGGAGGGTCAGGATTAATTAAGGGAAACGCATTTTAACAGAAGGACATCCTCAAGTAATATGCAATAGTATATATTTTAACAAAAGGACATCACTAAATAAATTGAGCTTCTGTTCGTTCAGATAGTGAGGACTTGTGACTGTCAGGTGATATACAGTTGTATGCAAAGAAGGATTCCGTATACAATTTGGCCCTGTTTTAACACTAAATCATTTACCATACCTTCAGTACAGAAGGTGCTATACAGTTGTACGCAAAGAAGGATTCCGTATACACTTGGGCCTTGTTTTAACACTAGATCATTTACCATACCTTCAGTACAAATTTGACCTGCTAATTCAATATAGATTATACTGTAAACTCCTTTTAGTTGAATTATAAAATCTTATAATATGCCAAGAAATCACCCTGAGAGTTAGTTAATTAATTCCCCTTGTTTATGAATCTATTTGGCCTCAGTTATCAATATTGGCATCTATTCTGCTATATCCATTCAGAGAGAGCTGAGTTAGTTAATTAATTCCCCTTGTTTATGAATCTGTTTGGCCTCAGTTTTCAAAATTGGCATCTATTCTGCTATATCCATTCAGAGAGAGCTCAATGAGCTCTGTCAAACCAGATACAATAGAAAACTTGGGTCCTGTTTTAACACTAGATCATTTACCATATACCTTTAGTACAAATTTGACCTGTTAATTCAATATAGATTATACTGTAAACTCCTTTTAGTTGAATAATAAAATCTTATAATATGCCAAGAAATCACCCTGACAGTTCGTTAATTAATTCCCCTTGTTAATGAATCTATTTGGCCTCAGTTATCAATATTGGCATCTATTCTGCTATATCCATTCAGAGAGAGCTGAGTTAGTTAACTAATTCCCATTGTTTATGAATCTATTTGGCCTCAGTTATCAATATTGGCATCTATTCTGCTATATCCATCCAGAGAGAGTTCAATGAGGTCTGTCAAAACCAGATACAATAGAAAAAGACTTCTAGTGAGTGGCCAGGAATTCTGAAATAAACTGCTGGTGGTTATAACTGGGTGAGGTACAGGTGAGGACAAATATAGATTCCATTATTATTGAGTTAATTACCAACTTCCAAACACAAGACCTTCCACCATTTCACCAGCTCAAACTGACTTGTTAATTGTAGGTAAGCTACAACGCAAACTCCTGTTATTTGAATATCTATTCTGCTATACCCTGTCAGAGAGAGCTCAGCGGGCTCTGTCAAACAAGATACACGTGCAGCAGAATAAGACATCTGGTCAGCGGGCAAGAATTCTGGAAATGGACGACGATGATAGTAACTGGGTGAGGTACAGTTGTAGACAAACATAGATTCCATATTATCTATATGAAATACATACATGTTAACAGGATATCATCAAATTATCTGCACTAATGTATATTTTAATAAAATAACGCCACCAAATAAAATGTACTAGTGACCATTCTGATAACATAGGCTCGTGAATGTTACAAGGTGATGTGCAGTTGTATACAGTTTTACAACTCAGTTATCAATACTGGCCTCTATTCAGCTATGTCCTGTCCGAGAGAGCTCAGTAAGCTATGTCCAACAAGATACAGCAGAATAAGACATCTAATGAGTGGCCGGGAATTCTGGAAATGAAAGCTGGCGAGTATAACTGGGTGAGGTACAGTTAAAGACAAATATAGAATACATATATTATTGGATTAATTGCAAACAACTTCCAATCACAAGACCGTTCCCCATGTCACCAACACAAACCTGACTTGTTAATTGCAGATAGGTTATAAAGCAAACTCCTGTTAATTAAATAACTATTCTGCTATATCCTGGCCCAGAAAGCTCAGCGAATTGAAGGGGGGGGGGTGGTAACGTTATGGTGGATATACTTGCTCATGGACCATCACAGGTTATATATATTACATGCAGTAAATGGACTTCACTCAAAAATATATGACCATTCACGATATGTAGCTAAAACTCTGGTAAAGAGTCTGGGAATGGGAGGGGGTTGGGTGGGTGAAGAAGGTACAACGAGATGGGTATACTTTCTTGTGGACCTTTGCGAATTATATGTATTGAAAAAAGGATATGTCTATTCAAGATATGTTGGCTGATGGATGTCTCTGGTGAGGTGCTACAGTTGTGGTCAAATGTGGGAAAATAATTGAAGAAATGACCTGCCTCTTCCAGAAATCTAATAATTCACACGGTAGGTATTCAGGAACTACATGGGATTTATCATAGTGGTTGATAATTCTGATAATATAGGCTAGTTAATGTTACTAGGTGAGGTACAGTTGTATACAAAAATGGATTCCATATACAGTGAAGCCCATTCAGTTGTATATATCCCAATATAACATCAACCAGGATATACTTGCTCGTGTATCATTACAGGTTATTTATAATAATAAATGGACATCACTCAATAATATATGTATATGTTAGCTCGTGGATCATTTCAAATTATAAAAATTAGCAAAATTAATGGACGTCACTCAATAAAATGCACTCTTTCCCATTCTTGAAATATATTCTAGTGAGTGTGACAGGTGAGGTACAGTTGTAGTCAAATGTGGGTTCCATAATTGAATTAATTGGATATAACTTCCAACACAAGACTATTTACCATACATTTGCACAAACCTGGCCTCAGTAATCCAATACAGGCATCTATTCTGTTATTTCCTGTCTGTTATATCCCGTCTGAGAGAGAGAGAGAGAGATGTGCTCTGTCAAACACGATACAACTGATTAAGACTTTCCAGAGAGTAGCCAGGAAGTGGAGGATGGGAGGGGGTGGTAAAGTTATGAGATGTGATAAACTTACTTTTTGATCATTGTAAATTGTATATATTATCAAATAGACATCACCAAATAAACTATTGCCCATGCTGGAAATGTAGGCAGTGATTAGCACGAGGTCAGATACAGAACTTGACGAATATTGTCTCCATGAACTGTCTTTGAGATTTATTTAAAATTGGAAGGGTATAACATGTAAAAATCTGGCTGACAACATATGGCGCAGTCCGTTAAAAACACATACCGGTACATGAATGAGCACCCCTCCCTTGAACCCGACAATAGTTCAATCAGTTGAAAAAATACCCTCAGATGCATCCGACTGTACCAGTTAAAAAGCACCGTAAGATCCAACCGAGTGTATTTACATCAAAGGAATTATGCAAACATATTTATAGGGAAAAATAAAGTCAGAAGAGAAACAGTCTTAATGGCGTGGAGGGATTGATTATTGACAATCTATCTCGCCAACGTAAACTGCCGGGAATTCTAACCGCGTGCATACCCCCGCAGACCCCATTTGAGGCAATAGGAAAGCTAGGCCTGTGTGATCCAAGTGAAATAAAATAAGGTTAACCGGGTCGCAAGGGTCGGCGCGCTAAAACCTTTCAGTCATTCAGAAGAGAAACATTCCACGCATATATAACATATATGAACATGATACACACAGGTCCTTGATTAATTTTTTATTAAAATATGTCAGAATTCTATACAATTTATCATTCAAGTGGGACGTTTCGTCCTCTTTAGAGGACGAAACTTCCCACTAACTAGGAGACGAAACTTCCCGGGGACGAAACTACCTTGACCCTCCCTGAGTCCCTCGGGGATCTATTTTTGGTCCTCTTCTTTTTATAATCTACATCGATGATATAATAAATCGACATTTCTGAAAATGTTATCATATGTTGACGATACTACTGCCTATACAGCTGATAATAACATATATATAATTATAGAACTAGTTAATAACGAACTCAATAAAATATAATGTTGGTCTACGGCTGGTAAACAGACCAGATTTAATAAAAAAAAATCGTTTTAATTTAATATCTAGAAATCATTGGCCAAAATGTCAATTCAATTTATGGGGGGAATTTGATTAAATATGCATAGTCTGTACTTGAGTTCAGGGCAAGATACGGGAACGGGACAACTCGCCGTCGGGACAACTCGCCGTACCCGAGGTGGGACGAGTCGCCGTCGGGACAAGTCGCCATGGACGTACACGTACGCCGACGGACGAGAAGTGATGGCAGTAGCTCAGCTTGACTTTGTCAAGTTGAGCTAAAAATAAAAACAAAGGTTCATAAGTTACTATAAAATATTTATTTATTTATTTATCAAAACAATTATTTGCCTGTTTCAAAATCTAAAACAAAATCTGTTACAGATGGATGATGCAGTTCTGAGAAATGGTCCTCAAAACATGAACATAATCCCCTCTGGATCTACCTGACATCAGCACATACACCATTGGAAACTGTTTCTTCTTTCCCTCTTTCTGGACGAAACCATCTATTGTTAAAAGTTGCCCTGATTGAAAATGTGCTACAACAATCTGAAAATGAAATTTAAATTCTTTCTGTGAGAAAGAAACGACTTTAGGATATATAACATGTGACATCGTGACTGCGACTTTTGACTTTTCAATCAATTAAAAGGGGTCAATATGGAAATGAAATCTAATTTTTTTTTCTGGGCGTAACAAATGACTTTAAGCCTATATAACTAGTAACATCATGACTGTGACATTTGACTCTTACGTTTTTTAATATAAAATAGAATAACTAATCTTGAAGGTCCCGCCAATGAACCAGCGACGAGTTCTGCCTAGCAGATTCAGATGGAATGGTGTCGAAAACACTATATGTCTCGCCGTCTCCAATTTGAGATCTGCTACAAGGAAGGTGTCCAGGTGCAGGGAATCATTGTCGATGTCGAATTGGAGGTCAGCTGGAGGAGCTGGTGGGTTGTCATTGTTTCTGGGCGGAAGGTCAAAAGTATCGCTCAAAGCTAATACTGTAGAGGCAGCGTGGGTCTGTGTAGTTTCTTCCATCAATTGTTGTAGAATTTAAACATTCTGCTGGCCAATCTGGTCGTCGTCTGATACATTCATTGGCTCATCTTGGAGAATATCTGAAGTCGTCGATTCCGATGTACCAACTGTCAATTCTGGGGTTTTTTCAATTCACGGAGGCTGGATTTATTTGTAAAAATACTCTACAGGTAAGTAAATGATAAAATTAACAGTATTTCAATAGAATAAATTAAGAATAAATTGCATTTTTTGGAAAAACAAAAAACGGGACAACTCGCCGTAAAAATCGGGACAACTCGCCGTCCGACGACGAGTTGTCCCGACGGCGACTTGTCCCGTACCCCAAGATACTTCCTGTTCTGCGCACGAATATCCACCAGTAGAATGCAAAGATTTATGGTCTTTTCAAAGGTACAATCTAGTTGCCGCTCGTCAGGAACGAATCGCCGACCTTTCAGTTTAAAGTCCAACTCTCTAACTAACCATTGATCCACCCAAATTGGTTAAAATTCACAACAGCAATTATTTAATACAAAAAAAATATATATCAGTTTCCAGAGCTAATGAGAAAACTCTACAACGTAAAAACGAAAAATAATAAAATTGACATTTTTCAATGTGCCACAAATATTTCCAGTGGTTACAATACACTATATGGAGGCAAAAACGCCACCTAACGGACTTTACCTCAACATTTAACAGAGTATAAAATGAAGGAGATGAGCTGATTGGGGCAATATATATTTATTTTGAAACCCTCAATGAAAATGTCTTAGTTTCAATTTTCGAAAAGACTTAAATATTTGCACTGGCTGACCTTTCAAAATTGCGAGAGTTGAAAAATAAGGTGAGTGGGGACAAGTAAAATATATAGTCCCACCCCCTATTTCGATAACCCAGAATTTCGAACTTCGAACCGCAACTAACCTACGAGTTCCTTATTGCAGAACCGCATGCTACCAAAGATCGTTTGTCCCATCCACAATGAATTCTTGGAACGAAAAATTCTACCTAACGTTAGAGAAAATTGCTCTCTCGCAGAATTTCGAAAATACTTAAACCATAACATTGTTCGTCCCCCAGCCTACTTTATCAAATCAATGTCCCGTAAAGCTCAAGTATACCACTGCAGGTAATGACTTCGATGTAGTCATCTCAATGAGCATATTTTTGTTAACCACCTGGCAGAGTCACCGAATTGCTCATGCGGTGAACGTGAGACAACAGAACACTTTTTATTAAAATGCCCTAATTATGACCGTATACGAAGTGAGACCTTAGGGCTACTTCCCAGTCAAACTGACTGCAATACATTACTGTATGGATCCGAATTTTATACTCATGACGAAAATCATTTAGTTTTTAAAACAGTTCATAAGTACATTCTTAGTTCTGCGAGATTTTGTTAACTACTTTGGGTGACCCTCAGATCATAGTGAATAGTTAGTGTGGTGCTACTATTATAACCCTGTGATTATATTTCTGGAAAAGAATAATAATACAGATTGAATGCATATTCATACACGCATTATGCAACCCAACACCCTTCCTCTGCTTTGCCTCATAATTGCCGTGCGTTCCACCTGGTGTTCATTCCTAATGTCTTGGTGCTAGGACTCATCGCACCTATACCACATCACCGTGACCGGGCGGAGGCCACTGTTGACTGTCGAGTTTTCTTTCTATCTTCCTACTGTGCCTTTTACTAACAAAAACTCAAGTGCAAGCCCGACATGGGCTAACTGGAATTATCGGACCGTCTCTATGTTTGGACTCCCACTTGCAAGCAGAAAGCAATAAAGTGCATCTCGCATCTGGGAATAATACATGGTCCGTCCCCGTAGGTTGTCGCTAATGATCGATGGAAGTATAATTCATCGCCGGAGAGTTAAGTGTTGTATGTACCACTGGGACATGGAACGCATTGGTATCCGGGCGCCGAAATCTATTTATACTACTATTGTTTAACTGTGAAAATCCACCAAAATATGCTCAGAATTATTGTACCACGATAAACTAACTCCCGGTCATTTCCCTCACTAGAGTATATGTTCTTATGATAGTCCAACAACATTAAAATTTAGAATTCGCATGTTACAGTATCAAGGTACAAACATGGAGGTGGTTCGGTTCGGACTAGGTGCTCCTTACTCTTTCTCTTCCTAAGAACTGTACTTCTATCTTCTTACTCTATATCAGTTAGGGAAATCTAACCAATTTGTATCTTTTTATAGTATTTTCTATTTTTCTTTATTAGCGAATTATTTGTGTCAACAGGTATCTTATTGTACACGCTCTTGATAGAAGGAATTGGTCTCATTGTCTTCTCGTTTGCTACCTGTTAAAATTACTATGAGTGGAAACGACCACAGATAAGCTAACAGCTTACTGTCGAATCCACACCCAGTGATAATGTAAGCTATGTATTACCATGAAAATTCTTTTGAAATAAATACTGTTTAAACTAAGTAAAATGTGCCTTTGCATCTGAGCGCGAAACTGGGCGGTAGTTGTGGAATTACCAAATTTGAACGCTAAAAACACAAGGCAACATATATTTTTTTCCTGTTAACTTTTTTTCAATGAAATGAAAAAGCAAGTGGATACAGAAACTAATTAAAAAAATACATGATTATTAACAAGTGAAAACCAGTAATTCAGACTCCAATCGTGACAAAAATGTATCTACTGGAAATATATTCGGCGGGGAGAGGGTAGGGAGGGGCTGTCATCACCCTTCAAACCCCGATTAGCTACACCTCGTCGTCATCCACAAGCAATGAAATAACATTAGTTTGTCTCTCCAGTGCGGAACGTATTCCACATAGCTTTCATATCTTTAAGGATGATGATTCCATTGCAAGCAAAACACAAGATTATGAACCCCCCTCGAATTGTGTTTGTTACATGTCTATTGTCAGAAGCAGGAATAAATCTTCTTTTATATTTTCCGGTTACATTGACGTTTATTCGGAGAATTCCTGGTTCGTCGCCCTCATAACTGCCAGCCATTCGTAATGATTTCCTCTGACAATCACCATAGATTGCTGGTGCTTTTGGAGCGAGGGGTCTATAATTTGACGCTTTTGGAACAACTGTACCTGGAATGCACAAACACGATAGAAATAAGCAAACATTTATCTCTTCCACCTCGAAGGAACCAATGCGATCACCTACTTTCGAGTATATTTACAATCGTCGTGGATTGGTCATATTCCACGCGTGGACAGTGATGTCCACGCATGCGTTTACTAGGTAATAAAAATCGTCATCAGCAAAATTTTATTTATTTAATTTATCACCGGGTGGTACCCGATGCTTCATTAATTAAATTTTTGATGATTAGTGTTTGGAGTCTAATATTATTGCGTCTTGGAAATATTGTCCACCCTTGGAAAGTGACCATTCCACAGCTGCCCGCAGCAGCCGGACTGAAAACTGTTTTTGGTTTACCCAATCAAAATTTAAAAAAAAAACCTTCCCAACACATAGACACAAAAACTGCAACAAGCACAGCATGACAATGTTCAGAATATACTGATTTGGAGGAATCAAAATTTAAAAAAAAAGAGAAATATATTTAGGTTGTTCATACACGTATAGCAGGTTATTTCCCACAACTTTCAATACGCATACTGAAATACATAACTTCGTGATTGTCTGCTCAAATCAGCTGCTCAAATAAGCATTAAAATTCACAGCCTGTTAAGCATATTCATGACATTTTTACTACACATGCATTAACCACTGATGATCAAACACACGAATGTGTTGCGGATCTGATATTTTGGATCAGGAGCCAACAGTGTAAAACTTTTACGATTCTATTTTCTAGAATTGTATTTTCTACTTATTAATATAACTGACTAAAATGAATATTAGAATTTAAGAGATATGGCAGCTTGCCCTCTGGCAAATCTCACATCTTTGAAAATGCTAATGCGGGTTCATTTCGACCCATTTAAAGTCATAACTAGAAAATTCATTCTAGAAAATACAGTTGTAAAAGTTTTATAGTATTGGCTCCAGCCTTTTGTCTGAAGTAGTCTTCATTTTCGGTAAAATGAAGCCTATGTTATGAACACGATTAACAACAAAACACGTTTACCCGATACAATATATAGTAAAATATGAGAGGTACGCCATGCGTGAAATCCGACCGACGTGTGAGAACGCCATGTAAGAACGCTTCTGATTAGTCGGACGAAAACAACAGGCAGCTCCAAGAGCTATCTGTTGTTTTTGTTTATTAAAGGTAACAAAAGGAAACTTTATTTTCTACTGATGTCATATGTCTTTTATCAACAATGACCTTAATTGGACCTTCCTTGCCCATCTAATAATTTCAGGAAAGGTTACTTTATCGAAGGTCGATTTTCATAACAAGATTAGACAAGGATGTATGCTTCTGAACCAACAGCGTTGGTGTCACGAGTTGATTTGCAATAGATAACCAATTCTTCTCTCTTGTAAGATAGAGTTGACGCAACTACGTCAAACCAGTTTAAATTGGTTAAATTAATAGAAACTCAATAATCTTTGTAACTGGTGATCAAATATTTCACGTAATTATCGGAGACCTTCAACAGCGTGTTACAAAACAGTAGTATAGCATGTACCCGGACGGGCCTCATTGGATGGACCCCGGGCTGGACCTCGGAAGTGACGTCATGTCACGTGACCTGGTGGCGCCATGTTGTGTTGTCATGGTAACCCGCGTGAGCGGTCAGCTTATGACGTCATCTCCATAGTAATGCGTGGTGTGAGTGCGCATGCACAGCGCGTGTTGTTAGGGTAATACGTGTTTCCGTCGTCCATTTTGTATACTGGAGGCCGCCATCTTGGTTTCTATGGTAGCACGTGGTTGCTATATGACCCAAAGGCTTATAATAGGGCAGATGTATGTTCGGAGGGTGTGTTCCTTTGTAGAAGAGTAATTTCCCGATTCGTAGAATTACCACAAACAACCCGACAATCCCTCCAAATCACCGAAATTTACTTCATTTACTACGGATTCCCCATTTTATCGGGTTAGTACGTAGTGCTATAGTACCAAAAGGTACCGGGTATGTGTTCGATTGAATAGGAGTAATTTCCCGAGTTGTAGAATTCTCCCAGAATCCTCGTTTAATTCGAAGAATTACCCAAATAAACCCGACAATCCCTCCAAATCACAAAATGACTTTATTCACTACGGATTCCCCATTTTATCGGTGTAACACGTAGTGCTAGAGTGCCAAGGGGATACAGGGGGTGCGTTCGATTGAATAGGAGTAATTGGCTGGCTTGGTATTTGCCCCACAAATGGTTTATAATAGTACTGAGAGAGGGTATGTTCCTTTTGACTAGAGTAGACTCCAGTAGCGTAGAAGAGCCTATTAGTTGGAACAGCTTTGCTTATCATTACTATATTTAGCTATTCTGGTCTATTCTTGTTAGTTCTGACCCTGTTCCGTGTACTCTTGTTGTTTCATTTATCTATATCATTTATATAGATTATAACTAACCAATTAGATTGCTTGATTTCCCATAACCTGTACTTAATCGTACAGAGTTATCTCCCCTTATTACAACGAAGTTGTATCCGATTCTCATCGCCTCTATATCCAATGGAAATATCCCCATTCAACCCAATTTTCGGCACCCCTTTTTTTGAAAAAACATATGACCTTCAGCACCCTTTTTTGTCATATGTGCTTATGTGAAAAGGCACAATGTGACACAATGTGCCCTAGCACATAGGCACATGTTTTATGTGCCGATATGTGCTTATGTGAAAAGGCACAATGTGACACAATGTGCCCTAGCACATAGGCACATACGGGTATTTGAGGATACCTATGGTCTGGTATTGTATTATATGAGGATACCTATCTAGAATACCTTCTGGAGAATCCCTTTTTGCCATATGTGCTTATGTGAAAAAACACAATGTGACACAATGTGCCCTAGCACATAAGCACATGTTTTATGTGCCGATATGTGTTTATGTGAAAAGGCACAATGTGCCCTAGCACATTGGCACATACGACCAAAAAGGGATTCCATAGCCACAGGTGTTTTCCAAAAGGGATTCTTAAAAAGGGATTCCGTAAAATGGGATTCCTATCGGACTCCCTCCGAACATACCCCTGTCCTATTATAAGCCTTTGGGTCACATAGCAACTACGTGCTACCATAGAAACCAAGATGGCGGCCTCCAGTATACAAAATGGACGACGGAAACACGCACTGCGCATGCGCACTCACACCATGTATCACAATGGAGATTACGTCACAAGATGCCGCTCACGCGGGTTACCATGACAACACAACATGGCGCCACCAGGTCACGTAACATGACGTCACTTCCGGGGTCCAGCCCAGGGTCCATCCAATGAGGCCAGTCCGGGTACATGCTATACTACTCAAAAGTATATTTTATCAACCTAATATCAACTTTATAAAATACACTTAACCCTTTACCCAACGTAACGGTCAAAACCACAAAAGTCGCTAATTAATTTTTATTATTTTTTTTTCATTTTTTGTCTCAAAAACATAGGTTATGACCCCTCTTTGCTACGAGCTCGTCCCAAAGAGGGGTCATAACCTATGTTTTTGAGACAAAAAATGAAAAAGATTAGTTATTCAAGAATTTTGTTTGCAAGTGTCGTCTGTTTTCATGTTAGGTGAAGGGTTAAATTATAACCTTCTGTATTTTGGTAAGTACACTCAAACGAAAACATCCTGGTCACTGGCCAATGGGTTGGTCTGTTGATTACTTCTCGGAGCGACGTCTCTACCTAATGCAATTGCCATCCAGAGAAAAGTTTTGGTCTGCAGCTGTGACAAATGAGAATCGAGGAGACTGATGACGGCAGTGAAGAGGGTGTTGATGTTGGAGAAGGCAGTGAACAGTGATACTAGTAATTTTGAAAATGAAGATGAGTTTGAACTTTGAAGAGGGTGAATTAAGATCTTGCTGTTGAAAGGGACGGAGTGTCCTCCAGAACTGGTTGCGAGCTACGGTGATTTGTTGAAGATGGTTCGTCGGGAATCAGGACTGTAACAATTTCAGACGTGGAAGTGCTGACGAAATCCTACAAAGTTTCAATTCAGAAAACTTCAGTGTCACGCTTCATTCCCGTTTCCGTGCTGTAGATTTCCCGGGTATCGAGGCCGGCTTTCGGAACCGGGAACCCAGGAATTCCCGTTCCCGGGATTAAACCCTAGTTTTCCATAAAAAATAATAATAAGGGAACAAAAGTATAAAGTCATATCGTCTGTCGCTAACAGTTGTTACAACGTGTGCCCTATATTGAGAATAACAATGCGATGTGGTATACGTTCCATAGGTGTGATATCTCCGTACTCTGTACAGACTTACGGCACAGGGTATTAACATTTGTATCCGTACTCAATACGGAATTATAGCAGCGAAAGCCTTAAGGTTTAATGAAAGTATGGCGTATTATGTTCCTGGGCTGGAAATGTGGCCTCTCGTATTCAAGGGTTAAGCGTCATCTCATATAAAACAGGGCGCTGGTGTGAAGAGTTTCTACAACTATAATTGCTAAAACTTGTCAGGAATCGATTATTCTTCATGACTGACACTTGTAACACGGTTAGTGCCACCTGATGATTTGAATTTTGTTGTGTCAAAAGAATAAAACACTCGTGGGATTGAAAGTCTACCGAAACAATACCTCATCTCTGTGGAAAGTACGAGAACGTACAAGCAAAGTTTCGACCAACTGATCTCCGCGTTCAACCATGAGGTTCACAGGCTAAAAGTTTGAGGGTTCTCATCCTTTAGAACAAAAGTTTTTTTCATGTGTGTAGCACCACCACTTTCTGGGCCACGGCTTCGAGTTTCTGACGTAGATCAATATCCCACATTTATGATGGGTACGTACGGAGTGTGTGATTCGTCGACTACTGGAAAAACTCAGTCTTCACTCAGTCGATCATAGAAGACATCTGAAAACTGTAGAACGTGCAAAGGTGTGGATGTTCGCCATGTCCCCTATTACCCATCTCGTAATCTCCCTCCCGTCGCTTTGAGATTGATTCAGATTCAACCATATTTTCAACACCGTGAGCTACTAAGAGAGCCAGAACACTTAACCCTTTACCCAACGTAACGTTCAAAACCGGCCAGCGCTATTCTCTAAAATTGCCAATTAATTTTCATTATTTTTTCATTTTTGTCTCAAAAACATAGGTTATGGCCCCTCGCTGGAACGAGCTCGTCTGCACTTCAGTAGGCAAAAATCAGAACAGCTATTGATGAAGTGGTTTTAACGTGATCTGGAATCTGTAAGCACGTGTACTGCAAACTAATCCGATTGAGGCTACACCGTACCAAAGAAAGAACCATACAAGATGTAAATTATTATTATTATAAATAAGATTTTTTCTTTTCGTTTTTTTTTCTTTAAAGTAGCGCACTCTGTATTTTTCCTATCAATTTTAGATTTACGATTTTGAACTTCTGAAACACCACTTTTGCCATGTCAATACTCATGCACAGACATTGATGACGCTTTTTTTATTTTTAATTACATTGATTCTATGGCATTTAGTACGAACGCGGGGATTTTACCCAGAATTGTTTTCCCCAATAACAATTCTCATGTACGGACAATCCCCACTATCTTCAGTTCAGTCTTGTTAAGACAGAACACAACGAGGGTGGAGTCCGCTGGAGTGAAATCAACGACCCAAGTTGAAGTTTTTCCTGTATTTCACGAGCATCGAAGATCGCATATCTTCATAAGAATACGAGTAAATTTGGTACTAATAACATTTTACAGTTTTTGGCCACCCATGTAATTCAAAAATATGTTTTTCATTAATTTTTCATCATTATACTTGCTTTTACGTAAGTATGTAAAACATCTTTGGGGAATGTCCGTCTTCAGATGTGATTTAGGGGAACTGTTCCTGGGGAAACTGTTCTGATGGAAAAGGTCAATTCAATTCAATTCAATTCATTTTATTTAACGGTATGTAAAATATAATAATCAATTCAGTTACAGAATAATATTGTGATACATATACATACCGTTGAGGGACAGCATAGCCAGATTGGCTGTCTTCCTGCTATCCCCCGAGGTAGAAATGTAATTAGAGCAACATCATATCAGACAGAGTATACAGCTGGGAAGAGAGAAATACAGATCCTTTTGGAGTAATGTTGTATTCTTGCATTGTTGCATTAATGCGTGGGAAACAAAACACTTAAAATATCAATAATATTATTAGAATAATAATAATATTATTAGAATATATTGAAAATAATATTGATAATAGTTTGGGAATAAGATGAGTGACAAACTGACGAGCTAGCCGGTAAAAACCGAAAAGCCTGGGCGGATATGTGCCAGCCTAGAACAGTCTACAAAATAGACTGTGAGTCATTCGCTGTCCATTACTGAAGCTGTACCGTAATTTTTATAACAAAATCATTAAAAATGTTAATTTTTTTCTCTTTTGTTTTTGCTTTTTCTGTAAACAAAAGTATTTTGCGAGTTTTTCCAAGCTGTTTTATAGCCACGAATCAATACTCTTGTCATTCCACACCTTGACAAAACGATTGACTTTCGACTGTTTATTCTTAATTACTTCATCCCTATGACATTAAATTTTATTATAGGTTAACTCTTTACCCAACGCATAGGATATCAAAATTCATTATTTTAATTATTGTTTTATCGTTTTTGAATTTTTCTTTTAAATCAACAAAACTATGTCATGTGCCCCCGCCCCTTCATTGGAACGAGCCCAATGAGCTCGTTTCAGTGAGGAGGTCACATGATATGGTTTTGTTGAAACGTTTTGAAAAAGAAACTCTTTTAACTGCTAAATTCGATTGCGGCCGATTTGTTAGTTAAAGGGTTAAATACCGACCGCGATCAGGTGTCTACAAATAGTTGGGTCGAAGATTATTTTTTACTAAATAGTGACGAAAGTAGTATATCAGGGGCCAACCTACCCTGATTTGGATGACCTCATGGGTGATCTCATGTTACGTAATAGTCACGTGATCCAGTGGCGCCAAATTTGATTGTCATGGTAACACGCGTGCGTGGCCATATTGTGACGTCATTGCAATACTAAACTTGGTGTCAGTGCGCGTGCCTGAGTGATATATGTTTCTGTCATCTATTTTGTATGTCGGAGGCCGCCATCTTGGTTTCTGTTGTAGCACGGAGGCACTATGTGATCCAAAACCCTCTATTAGAACAGGGTTATGTTCGGAGGGTGTGTTCGATTGAATAGGGGTAAACCTAATTACCACAAACAACCCGAAAATCCCTCCAAATCACCAAAACCTGTCCAAAACTACCGAAACGGACTTTATTTGGTATGTATTCCCCATTTTTGGTCTTATAGTAGTAGCACGTAGTTCTATAAGACACGATTGATTGTATAAGAGTCAAACTAATTTTCTCCATTCCTTGGTCTGTCCTGTCTTTGTTATGACTTCCCCGATCTCCCTATAAATTATTCCGACTTTCCTAAATCTGTGCGTGTGCTAGTGAACAATGTGTACACATTACATGAAGCACATAGGCACATACGACCAAAAAGGGATTCTGTAACCACAGACATATTCTAAAAGGAACTGTATAGGGATTTTGTAAAAGGGATTCCGTAAGTGGGATTCCAATCTCCTATACAGCTTCTGGTAGTCTTATCATCGGTTTCCATCTTGTCTTCAACTACCTGTCCTATGATTTGCCTCTAGTGTAGTTATCCAATACTATAATCTTCTATCACCCTTGCAGCTTTGTACCATTCATGCCTTGTTCTATTACTATTGACTTGTGGTATTACTACAGGCTTAGTAGCTATACCCGATTATGGCTCGACATCTGTCTTTGGCCAAATCTAGGCTCAATCAAATTACCACATTTTTCTAAGCCTGTATCAGTCTACACAGCGCCTAGACCTGGTGCAGGTTAGGGTACCATACATATAAGAAACTGTATGTTGATCGTACCGAGATCTGCTTATGTGTTAATGCACATTGTGTCACAATGTGTACACATCACATGCACCACATAGGCATATACGATGAAAACGGGATTCTAGAAGAATAGTTGGAAATTGATTCCAAGGAACGTAGGACTGATTTTTGGTGGAATGTGTTTGTGTGCTGGTACACATTATGTCACAATGTGTACACATTACAGGTAGTACATAGACACATCTTGGATGTGCCGATATGTGCTAATGCACAATGTGCGCACATCACAAAGGCACATATGGGTATTTGAGGATACTTATAACATGGTGATGTCCTATTAGAGGATACCTTATGGGGATACTTATCTGAGGATATCTGCATATGAAATTTGTAAAAGGGTCGGGTGAGCGATGCGACCTGTACATGTAGGGTGTACTAATGGACTAAGGTGAACAAGACGCCACCTTGAGCTCAGTATTTACGACATGATATAAATTAATTATTGACCATAAATTACAAGTGGAACATGGCGCCACCTTGTGTTCATTATTTACGACATGATATAATTATAATCCATTATGAAAGGAAGGATACTTGTTGGACTTCTTCTCCTCCTCCTATTCCAAACACACGGACCGTGAGAGAGAAATGTAATATTTGTCGATTTACAATTGATCTTTACTGGTAATCTACATTACATCTAATCTACATCACAATCAACCGAAATTTCAAATTATTCTACAACATATTGCCTAAAACAACTCAAACATAGATATAACTTCAGTAGCCTGGTGCACACACGTCATCTGTAGCAAGTTGTTTCAACAGTTTGGTACCAACACTGTCGTATTGTTCAGTATTTTTATATTTATTGTGATATTTGCCACAAACCATATTTTTTGTCTGTGATGCTCATTCAGGAGCGTCTCTAAGATGGGCGGGGGCTATAAATCCAATTTGTTCCGACTGTCATGACTCAAATCCCAAATGACAAAATATTCCAATTACGTCATCAAGGCTTGCCTTTGATGATATAGTTCGAATATTTGTCAGGCTGGACTATATTTTAAAAAAATAGGAAATCCTTTAATGCATTCAGTACAGCCACCGTGAACTAGTCACTTTTCACAGGTGGGCAATATTTCCACAGACGCAATAATATTAGATTCCAGGCACTAAATATAAGAAAAATCACCAAAAGCTTAATCAATGAAGCATCGGGTACATTCATTAAGGGCCTATATAAGTAATGGAATTTTGTTTATTTTGAAATTCTCACCTCTTATATTCCTTATATTCAGATTAAATATACACAAATTATACATCAAAATGAAGGTTGGGATGTATAGAACACGAAACACACATGTCATCAACTCATAGAGTCGACTAGAGGCACCACTGGTTCCTGGATGTCTGCTACCGTATTCGCACCAGAACTGATAATAAAATAATATTTCATCAGGACATCTTGTGGCCAAATGTGCTTCATATATCCAAGAACAAAGCTAGGCATTCAAAACACTTTCGAATACAGCGACAGGACTGCATTTTGGAAAAGGACAACACTGTCTGCATTTTTTATTGAAGATGGTTTCCATGCTCGACAGACATGCGCAAATCACTCGCTACCACGAATTTCCATCGAAAAACAAAATCGTAATTCTAAGAAATTACAACAGGTATCATGATACCTTGCATTGAATATGGCAACTGTGCAATTTCTATCTAATAACAGTATAATGTATGAAGGCGATCTTTTTCATTATTTGATTTTAGACGGCGTTGTTTTTACATGCTTTTTCTGTCCGATGACGTCCACCGGAAATCGAAAGTATACTCATAAGTAAACAAAAGCAAAGGCTTTGGAATTTTCCCCAACACAGCTCTTTTCGCCGTGTTTTGAAGAATTTTTATCCCCAAGCTTTGTTCTTGGATAGGTAAAGCACATTTGGCCACAAGTTGTTTTCGTGAAATATTATTAAATTATCAGTTCTGGTGCGAATACGGCAGCAGACTTCCAGGAACCCGCGGTGCATACAGTCGACTCTATGAGTTGATTACACATGTGTTACCTATATAGGCCCTTAATTAAGATTGTGCTGATGATGATTTTCAATACCTGGTAAACGCATGCGTTGACATCAAAATCCACGGCGACTGTACTGTAAATACACGTGGTTCTCATAACGCACGGGCTGTTCAACTTCTTGTTCAATTATCACGTAACGAACAACTCATAAATGACCACCCCAGGACCGAATCGGCCACAAACCTCCAGTTGCACGAGACCAATTACATGTGTAACAAAATACCAACTATCTATTTATTTATTTATGTATTTATTTATTGGTGTTTAAGGTCATATACTTGTGCACAATGGCTAATCATGGCCGTGACAGTTTTACGGGTGGAGGAAGCTGGAGTACCCGGAGAGAACCACCGAGCAACGACGAGCAGCTGCCAGCTCCCCAACATCGTAACTCCGCACTGCAGCACGGGCAGGGTTAGATTGGTTGAAGACATGCGTGCCATCGACGTGCAGTACGCCTTAGTACACGGCGTCATCGTGCCCCCATATGGACAATCGGGGTAAGTGAATTGCCCAAGGACACAACGCGGGAGTCCGAATTGATCTCGTTAATCCAATGATTAACCGCGCTGGTCGTTGCTTAAGGGGCCGTCCAACCTAACTTTGGTCAATTTTTTGACATTTTTCCCAATGCCTCAGAAACAGATAAGAGAAGTAAGGAAAGGCAAATTATATATCAAAATAATGAGTAAAGTGCATAGAAAAGGTACATATAATTTTTTTCAGGAAAAAAAGTGAATTTTAGGATTTTGAAGAAGATTAATTTGCAAATGGCATAAGTAACGAACCGGTAAAACCACAAAATAATCGGTAATTCGAAAGCCTTGTCCTCAATATAATGATAACATACTACAGACTCGGAGAAAGCATTTTTTTGACACACACTCTGGTGGGTTTTGACGTTTGAATGTAATAACATCAACACACATTTTTGATGTTCCGAATGTGGCCATGTTTCAACGATGTTTTTCCGGTCATGTGATTACGATGTGAACACATTGGAACTCACGGGACGAAACAGTAACGTGGGTTCCCCTCGCAAATTTGGTTGGCGATTAAATGCGTTCTCATTGTTGAGAGTTGTCAAAAGAATTGCTGAGTGTCCTTCTACTGATGTTTTTATAGACGTGAAGGCGTGTAATAAACACATATGTGTGAATGGGCTATTCGATATGGCAACTGTGCCAAAGCGGAAGGATAAAACTCAAGGCGTGCGGCCGCTCGTTCTATCCTTCCACGCTGGCACTCGTGCCATATCGATTAACACATTCACACACGCGTACCGTTCTGTGTATTTACTGGCCCTTCTGAAAACAAAACAGTTGTGAATTTCTTTTTAGGATGATACTATTCATGAACTCAGAGATTGAAGAGTTTCAAGAGTATCATCGTTTGCTAGAATTTTCTTTCCATCAAGGTTTCAGATCATCTACGTCAGGGTTTTAGAATTTGCATTCCCAAATAATTTCTGTATTTGAAAGGACCTTCGTAAATGTAAATTCCCGATATCTTCTCTCGAATCTTCAGTGCAAATTGACAACACCATCTCTTAGCTTAGGGTACCAGTGCTCTGGTATCTGAAGCCATAGGCTCCTTGGTAGCGAAAGTTCTCGCGGTGCTCGAACACGCTTTGGCAGTATCAAATATGGGGCGATGTTGTAAAGGCGTACCGCCCTCTCCGGCGGAGACATAAAATTGTTGTGCCCTGAGCAGTGAGAGACATACTTCGACAGTCTTAAGACCCCTTCAAAGTATTCGGGAAGAGCGAGGCCACCAAGGCTGGAAATAAACAGACTATTATCTTCAAAATGAGGTACCCACGGGGTGAACTTGGTTGGTGATGCTACCCTTCGAAGCAGGGTAGTATCACTAACTTTCCCCTCTGCGAACATCAATCTGAATCACGGTCTCAGGCCGAAAGAGAAAAAGGTACCCAAAGGATAAATCAGCCATTTGTATGGGATAGCATCGGCAAATTCACCCTCTGGGGACCTCATTCTGCAAATGACAGATTGCTTATTTACAGGCTTCGGGGCCACGCAATTGCCACTGCGGAGGTCACCACACATAACCAGGGTAAAAAGATCGTCAAAGAAAGGGTCATGGAGGATTGTAACCGTAATTGGCGAGAGGGGGTCAAATCAAAGAGATCTTTGGGTTGCCTGCGTGATAAAGAGAAGCCTGGTTTTGAAGAGTACCTTGATGGCACCTTTGGGAGGGGGTCACTGGTGTTCAAGCTGAGGTCACGGTCCCTGGAGGAGCTGAGGGGAAAAATTGGGGAAAACAGTGAAAAGGAGTTCCAGATGTGTAATTTGGGCGTGGTGGAGACCCTGGAACACTTTCTTCTAGAATGCCCAAAATACCAGTCTAAAAGAACAAGATTCACTGGGAGTATAATGGGGAAGTGGGATGGGAGAATGGAGGACATGTGGTTAGGGGGCGACTCAAAGGAGAGGGTTAATATGCTAATTGGAGAGATTGGGAAGAATGGGGCTAGGGATGTCATCAAGCAGTTCATCTCCGAGTGTTGGGAGGAGAGAAGAAGCGTGGGAATAGGAAGCCAGTTGGTAGAACAGGGGTAACCAAGGTCTTCTCATACGAGAACCGCGACAAATCAGCGGCCGGCCAAAGTGTTATTATTATACCAGTTCTATTGGGCAAGGCGAGGCGTCAATATTTTGTTCGTTTAGCTCATTCCAATGAGCAGTCATAAACTACGTTTTTAAAAGCAACAAAATTGAAATACGTATTCCAAACTTTATTCGGCGAGTGCTGTCGGCTATTCGTGTTAGGTAAAGGTTTAAATAACAATAAAAAAGAATGTTGATTAAAAAATCGATATGAGTAAGTTTTTATTCGTTAAAACTGTAGGGATCGAAAATATTGTATCTGATGAAGCAAGGGAACCATGCCGCCTCCCCTCTCCGTTTCCGCGTCCGGTGCCCCGCCTCAGGTATAAAATAGCCCTCGTCGGCCCCAGTCGCGCACATAATAGATAAGAACTTGAAGCATCACCTTTTACCTAACCTCAGAATTTATAACTACAAATAACAAACGTATGTTTTCACTTCATTCATCCAGCCCGGTGTTGCCAGTGAAAGGACACTGATTTATAAAAATAGGCGTTTTTTCAATAGACTTTTTCAGCATCCCCCATGTTTGGTCACTTGGGAGCGGGCACACGTCACATTTCTTTTCAAAACAATAAACACGTGTGGAGCGAGATAGGGAGCCAGCGATGGCGGTTACCATCAATTGCTTCATATGTCACTCATTTCCCTTCGTACCACTCAACTACGCAAACACCCATGGCAGAGTTATTGACAATACTTCATTTATATCAATGTATTTCGAATATTGAACTTTCGATATGGTAGCTCAGTTTTGCATTGCAAAGCAACGAAGATGCGCAACTCGATAGACTGTACGCAGTCACATTTCAAGGGATTTTTTTACCTACAGTTTTGTTTCATCTCTTACTTACCATAGTATTAATAATATTTCTATTACCACTTGCTATAAAATTGAACTTCAACACAAATGATCAAGCGCGTAATATACCAATATCTATTTATCTGACTCTGAGTCGTGTTCACGTGCGCCATTTTCTGACCAGATTGTGTTTATTAATTATTCCACGTGTGATTTGTTTTGGAAATAAAGGTGACGTATGCACAGCTCGCGTTGCCCAACAAGGGGAATGCTGCTGATAAAATCTTTTCCGAAAGACTGCAAGCCCACAAGCGTATCTGTGACGCGAAAAATTAGAACAGTTTCCTATCGAAGGAAACAGTCGGCCTGGTTTGAATAGCCTTGCAATCCCATACATATTTCGTTATACAATTCCCAGCGCATCCCGAGCATTATTAAGAAGGGTTTGGGGTGTGACACAACCCAATATTTGTTTCCAGTCGAGGTATTTTCATCAAGACTGGAGTCTAAGATATCAATTACCTCATGTTCTTTTCTAAAAAGATTAGATTTCATACATGGACCTGTGTCTCACAAAATACTCTGTCATACAAAAGGTGATGTGAGGTACCCGATTCGGGCCTGTTGGGGGACCAGCCTGAACAATTTGGGGTGCCGCTATGGTACGTGTTAATTAAATATTCACTAATAAATTTCCAAGGGGGACTTACAGATTTTTTAAAACTAAAATCCCTACACTGACTGATATTCCAACTACATCATCAAGGCATGCCTTCAACGAAGGCATGTCTTGATGAAGTAGTTGGAATATTAGCCAGTCGGGACTTCAGCCATCACAGTCAGAAAAAATCAGATTTACGCCCCATGAGCTACCTTATCCCCCCCCCCCCCCCCCCCCGGAACGCATCTTTGAATTCCGATTCGCAAGGAAGAATTTGTTCTGTGGCGTCAAATGCGAAAGCGCATTACGAAATCACGCGAAGTGACCATGGCGCGCAGCCAATAGTATTTCTTGTTCGTTATGCCACCTTAGTTTTATTGGAAGAACACAAAGTCTTTCTCTCTTAGTCTTTCACATGGTTTCTGAATTATAATATAAGGGTTCGTAGAAGATACATTAACGTCAATCGATGTTTGTTTGAAAATGGTGAAGATGTAGAAAACCTCAGCTGAAATAAGTGTCTGTCAAACGAAAGAAGATGTTTCCAGGCTGGTTTTGTTCTCGTCTCTTTGTGTGTACAGTTTGTGTAACTTTCGGTAAGTATATTAAATGGTTCAAGTTTTCAGATGTGGCCAATATGAAGTGATGATAAATTGTTTTATCACTAGAAATATGGAATGAATGTAATTTTAAAAAACAAAACCCGGATAGCCATACAGTTCACGTACTCTCTACTACTTCTTCGAGAAATACAATTTATTCATTTATTTATTTATTTATTTATTTATTTATTTATTTATTTATTTATTTATTTATTTATTTTTGAGTTCCTGATTAGAATTGCGCAAACAAAACTGGCAAAAGCTTTTTAGCGAATCCATTTCGTATTTGTAGAGGGATGTAATAATAGTTTAATGCAACACTTCTGTATGGCTGTTGGATGAAATAAGAACTGATCCCCACTTACCTGTTGCTTGGCCATTAGAAAAGATAAGATAAGTACTATTTAGCAAATATCCCAGAACAATTGCAGATTGTTTTGTACATACAAAATGAACATAAATAGAAACATAAAACAATACTTATTCCAAAGGACAGACGTAAATATCAAGGGTTATAGTGGATGTAATATAATATTATTAATGTTACCTCTTGGTGTCAGACTGACAGAACTTGTTCTCGTTGTTTCAAGAATTGCCGGATCATATTACAGATTATACCGCATAGCTGTGGCACATTGTTTCTCATCGGGAATATGAATCTCTCAGAGGTGTCCATCCCAGGTATTCACGTTATGCATATTCACTGCACTCCATAACAAATTGATACTCAGTTTCCACTGCACCTGAGCCGCACACCGCGCATAAGCGTTCACTTACGGGGATGGGTGGTTGCATATGCCTCCCTTTTTCTATCACAAGCTTGTGGTTACTTACACGCAAGCGAGTAAATATGTTTCTCGCCTCGGGGGATGTTGTACAGCTCAAATAAGGCTCCAGGTGATATTTGTTCTTAAACTCTCGATCAGTTTATTTTTTTCCAGTTTTCCTGTTGTCATCAAATATAGCATTATAAAAATATTTAAATGGGTCTCCTTCAGATTTTCTCTTAGTGTTTTGTATTTCACTGGTTCAAACGGAATTTTCTGTTCGGATTTATTTTGAGGATTATAATTGGCTATAAGCTGCTGATATTTAACCAACATTGAGTCCGGCATAGTGTAATTCTCGGATTCAGTTCTAGCCTCTGATAGTAAGAAAGGGGTTTGGAAATCATATAATTTTGACGCAAACTTAGCGAACTGTATTTTGGCATCTATGAGCAGTGGGTACTGTCTAAGTTCAGCTCTCACTACCTGGTTCCATGATTTATTGTTCACACCCAGGACTAACTTCCAGAACTGAATATTAACGGTTTCACATGGCGATTTACCAATATTCGCATCGGGTCCCATAATTCACTGCCGTATAAGAGAATGGGTTTTATCAGGATGTTGACTAGTTTTAGGTAAACTGAAACAGGCGGAAGGCACTTTCTTTTAAAACTTGTTGTTCAGGCTGAAGAGGGTTTTAACTCCTTGCATGCTGCTGGCGGGTATTCCCTCCCAGGACAGGATTTCTCTTGTCATTTATGCAAGTATAGTTTGGGCACATTTAACCCAAATTTCTACCTGTAAATTGAATTGATTTTTCCACCAATGATTTCTAAAGTTACATTTAGATGAGTCTTTCATCACATCCAGCCATGGCTGCTGTACAGCAGCCATGGCTGGATGTGATGAAAAGTATCTTGAAAATACTCAACAGGTTAAGAGTAAAACCTTTCAATTTGAGATCTTGTTGCACCACATTCTGTAGTTTACCATTGGATGTAAATGAAAGTCCCGGGAGCGCGGTGGCTCAGTAGGTAGAGGTGCAGGCTGCAAGCTGAGAGGTCCTCGGTTCGAATCCCACCTGCGGCAACCGCGTTGTGTCCTTGGGCAAGACACTTCATTTCCATTGCCTGCATGGGGGCACGGTGGCGTTGTGTACTAAGGTGTACTGTTCGTCGATGGTGCACTTGTCTTCAACCAATGCTAACCCTGCTTGTGTGGAGTTGGTATGTTGGGGAGCTGGCAGTTGCTCGCCGTTGCTCGGTGGTTCTCTCCGAGTACTCCGGCTTCCTCCACCCGTAAAACTGTCACGGTCATGATTAGCCATTGAACATAAATATGTGACCTTAAACACCAATAAATAAATAAATGAAAGTCCCAGATATGTGTACTGATAGGCGTGCATAAGCTCAAAGTAGTCTATCAGAGGAACCAACTCATCTGGGATTTCGCAGATAAGTCATACCCATGGTAACTTCATCCACTGGCAAAAAAGCCAAGCTATCAATCATACCCACAAAGTATTTGATACTGTCACAACTACGATTCAGATTTGTAATTCCTAATTCTTGAATTGTTAGTAGAAAGTTGGGGAGGGGGATTTTGTCGGTGGGAGATTTTGTCTACATTAGTAGAAAGTTAGGAGGGATTTTGTCGGGAGGGATTTTGTCGGGGGGATTTTGTCGAGTTGGAATTTGTCTGTACCCCGAAGAAGCACTGTCCCATGTCTCGGGGTTCCCACCGGGAAGTCTGACCTATCTTAACTCGGGATTTCATAAATCTAAATATGAAATATCTTCACTCAGCAGCTCCACCCCCTCCGACACAACAACCAAGCCGCCAAAAGCACACTCAGCTGTTAAATAGTATGCCCAAGGTTTATAAAACGGAGGTTACCAATTAAATGGGAACGGTTTGTCCCCAGGTGTAATCCAGCACCAACAAGAAAACGTATTACTATGTATCCCCGTCTGTGTAATTCAGAACAACGGTCCCTTTTGATACACACATGGGTTGTCCTAAGATGTAACACAAGAACCACACATCATCTGCTGTGTCCCCATTTGTGTATCTCAGAACAGTGGTCCCCATTGATACACACATGGGTTGTCCCCAAATGTAACACAGAAGAACTCCAATAAAACACATGTGTGTCCACAGTTAGTATGTAAGAAACAATATTTTATTTCTGCATCTGAAGCTACGTCATGACCACAATAAGTATAAAGTCAATACTAACCAATCGTTTTATATCCGCTGCCCACTTCTGGAACTTTCACCCCAGGCGTTGGTTACCGGGTCATCTTTTACCAGTAAAACAGAAATTGTTTACCACAGGGAACAAGCGCTGTTCCACTTCCCGAATTCAATAAATAAAATGTTAGACGGTAAAAAAGGGCATGGGTACATACATTGCCATGGCGGCAGTTTTTGAATTATTGATGGCTGCATCGTCATTGAAAACAGAGCTCTTAATAATCACGCCTGACCCAAATATTGGGTCATAGATGTTACGATCCACTAAATATTATCGGCTGATTATGTTGGGCATTATGTTGGGCAGTTAGACTACACGCATGTACATGTATCACAGAAATCAGTGTAAAAAAGTTATCTGACCCGGTTACATGGTGCGGTGGTTTCCAGAAAGGGCCAGGCCTGCTCATATCACAAGTATTTAATGGTGCTTAAGGTCTCATACTTCTGCACAATGCCTAATCTTGACCGCAACATGGATATAAAGTCAAGTCCAGCCAGTCGTTTATACCAATGTTGCCCATTTCAGATAGAAATCCTTCCCAGGCATTGGTTACCGTCTCCCATTTTACCAACAAAGCGTAGCTTGTTTACTACAATAAACAAGCACTACTTCACTTCCTAAGGCATCCACGGGGAATTTTTGTAAACAAAGCACAAGTACTTGCAATTTTTCAGCTCATGGACCACTGGGTGAAATCCGTTGGCCAATGAGCTGAAAGTTTGCTAGTTACCTGTGCCTTGTTCACAGAAACTTCTTCATTATGTAGTGGAAAAGCTATCCCACTGCAATTTAGCAATAATCAACCCTCCACGTATATGTAAATGCAGCATCTTTTTTCAGGAACTGATTGTTGGATAAGATCAGGAGTACAGAAAACTTATTTATTTATTTATTTATTTATTTATTTATTTATTTATTTATTTATTTATTTATTTATTCATTTATTGGAGTTTAACGACACTTTGGACAGCCAGGGTCACCTCGTGTCAGACATTTTTACGGATGGAGGAGGCCGGAGTACCCGGAGAGAACCACCGAGCAACTGTTAGACATCCCAACATGCTAACTCCACACAAGCAGGGTTAGCATTAGTTGAAGACAGGTGCACCATCGAGTATGCCTTGGTATACAGCGCCACCGTGCCTCACGTGGGCAATTGGGAGTAAGTACCTTGACCAAGGACACAACACAGTTGTCCCTGCGGTTGGAGATCGAACAGTGGAACTCTTGGTTTGAAGTTCAATGCCGTAACCACTGAGCCACCACGTTCCCGCTGACTTCTTTGATAGTTAACTCAACATACATTTTTTGGAAAGCATTGTTTCACTACAAGCTACAACTGTTTCTTTCTCAAAGGCCAAGGCACATTAGAAAAACAATTGATAAAACAAAACTTATTTCAACACAGTTGTCCCTGCGGTTGGAGATCGAACAGTGGAACTCTTGGTTTGAAGTTCAATGCCGTAACCACTGAGCCACCGCGTTCCCGCTGACTTCTTTGATAGTTAACTCAACATACATTTTTTGGAAAGCATTGTTTCACTACAAGCAACAACTGTTTCTTTCTCAAAGGCTAAGACACATTAGAAAAGCAATTGATAAAACAAAACTTATTTCAACACAGTGAACAACTTCTGCTCCATTTCCCAGGGTCCCCATCAAAATATTATAAATGTTGTTTATTATCCTTTATCCTTCAGTCATGGTATCTTGCTGAGTGATGACAAGAACAGGAGAATTCTGCAGTTATTCCTCAGTGAATAACTCCTTTTTATTTATTAATTTGTTGACACTGGGCCAACTGTTTATTTATAGGTGTCCAATAATATCTTCTCCCGATTGCCCACATCCCCACCCCCAGGGGAAGATAAACTAGGTTATCTTTCCGCATACTACATATCATCCTCCCCACCTGAATTTTTTATACCTCTTCTTTTAATCACAGATATTTTTTTAAGAATTTGGTTGGTGCTTCTCTGTAATATTTAACCCTTTACGGAACACGAAAGGCAGACGACACTTGCAAACAAAATTTTCAAATAATCATTTTTTTCATTTTTTGCGTCAACAACATAGGTTATGACCCCTCGTTGGAACGAGCTCAACGAGCTCGTTCCAAAGATGGGTCATAAGCAATGTTTTTGAGACAAGAAAAGAAAAAAATAATGAAAATTAAATGGAGATTTTTGTGAATAGCACTGGTCGTTTTGGCCGTCACGCTGGATAAAGGGTTAAAAAAAAAACAACTAATTTTCATTATTATCAGTGTTTAACCCTTTCTCTGATGAATCGGATGAATCCACCAGCGTAAAGTACAAATAGCAGTCAAAAAAATATTAGAGCCCGCTCCAATGAGGACTCACATGATATGGTGTTGTCGAAATTTTTGGAAATATTTTTTTTTTTAAATACAATTAAAGTTTAAAATTTTGATATCGTGTGTGTTGGATAAAGGATTAACCCTATGATCCCTCGTTTCCTGCAATGGTATCGCCTTTTTGTACACTCACTGTGAGATGGGTCAATCCAATTCAGTATACAGGGAGGATAAAATAATAACTGCAGTCTGCAGCCGTCTGGCTGCAGACTGCAGTTATCATTTTATCATCAATGCACCGAGTTTAGACCTCTTATCATTTGACAAAAATGGGACGAAATTATGCATTGGGATGAAAAATTGGCCTTACGGGTTCAAAGGGTTAAGGACACTTTCAACATTTATGGCTATATCATGACCACTACAAGTATGAAATCAAGATTAACCAGCATGTTTTCAGTGGGGGCCCACAGCTATGCTTTGGGGCAAAAATGAATTTTTTTTAGTTGTTTGAGAATATTTGTTGCATGTGTCGTCCTCTTCTAAGGTTAGGTAAAGTGTTAATCAAAACAAAGAGGTGGGCTTTAAGTAAAATTAATACATCAAAAGAGGTTGGAAAAGGCATTAAATTTTGCTTTCCAGTTTGATGAGTATTAATTTCAACATATAGCAAACGTGTCGATCTAGCATATTTTATCCCATAAATGGACATTTTTTCGAACAATACGTCTTGGATAAATGCTTTTCTTTATTCACCCAGTAGCAGCTGCTAGTTGGGTGATACATTCCCCCGAAGGTTTAACACTGAAAGAATTTATTCCTATAGTAGAGACGGACTTGTTGTCCTCTGACCTCAACCGCATTCGTGTCGCCATGACCTGTTTTTACGTTTGTGGGAGACATAATGATCTGACGTTTATCAAACGTTCACCGTCGCTGAAATGTTTAGTTTTAGAATACATGATACATTTCAACTCTGTCTAACAATAAAACGAACAACAATTAATAAAGAAAACACAAAGTAAATCAATCGAAACCAAGCGTTGAAAGTTCGATTGTGAAAGGCGGGAAGCGTTGAAAGTTCGATTGTGAAAGGCGGGAGCATGATGAGTGATGTTTCATTTTCCAAATTAGTAAAGTGTACATAAACAAATGCACGTGTCATCTGCTTTGTTTATTAAACTCAACTTGAATCGACGATGAAAAAAACAACAACAAACAACGAAAATAAGAAAGATAAACGTTGTTCATTTAATGAAGTAATAGAGTAAATATTTTTGCAACTTTAGCTTAAGTTTGGGGGGGAATTATTTCCAGACAGAAATGTATCACTGCGCCTTGCTTAGTTTTGACGAATTGCCGATCGAATTGGACCAATGTGCCCCTCACTTCTCGCAGTGTTTTGTAGCGAGTAATAGCACGATTTCGCCGCGACTGCCCTGTAAATGATTTATCGGATAAACAAAATAAATGTATAGCGTTTACAAATAAAAAATGTATTTTACTCGTAGGATTAAGACTGAAACCGACTCGCCAGAGGCGAGTAGGTTTCATTCTAAATCCTACGAGTAGAATAATTTTTTTACTTGAAAACACTATACGTTTATTCTATTCTGTATGTAAGGATATATAGTTATTTATTTATTTATTGGAGTTTAGGGTCACACATTTATGCACAAGGGCTAATCATGACCGTGACAGTTTTACGGCTGGGGGAAGCCGGAGTACCCGGAGAGAACCACCGAGCAACGGCGAGCAACTGTCAGCTCCCCAACATACTAACTCCACACAAGCAGGGTTAGCATTGATTGAAGACAAGTGCACCGTCGACGTGCAGTACGCCTTAGTACACAACGCCACCGTGCCCCCACGCGGGCAGTGGGGATGAAGTGTCTTGCCCAAGGACACAACGCGGTTGCCGCAAGTGGGATTCGAACCAAGGACCTCTCAGCTTGCAGCCCGTACCTCTACCTACTGAGCCACCGCGCTCCGTAAGGATATATAGGATATTATAAATGTTGTTTATATATAAAATATACCCATAGTAGCTTGGTATACCAAATGTTCACCACGAGTGGTGGAGTGGCTTTGGCGCGCGGTTAACACCACTTCACCACGAGTGGTGAACATTTGGTACACCAAGCTGCTTTGGGTATATTTTTTTTTATATCATGATCGTCAGATTATTAAGAGTCGCCATTAATTTTTCTCGATTCTACTGAGCACCAGACGTACATACGTGCGAATCTGTTTTTGTTTACACGAGCATCGGTGGGCGGTACTTCCGCTTCAATTTTATCGCCGAAACGAAATGGAAAATGAAACGGGTCCTTTTTCATTTTAATAGCATATTGACATACCATTTCGAGTTATGGGTGCTTTATTAACATGAGACAAAGCATGTTTGTTAAGTGTTGGTGTCTTATGGGGTAAACTCATTAAAATGTAATAAATAATTGTCACTTTCATTTCACTCTTCGTGAGGCGACGTGCGATAAATTTAGACAAGTTCGCATACAGGTCGACGTCACCAAATGTCAGCTTGGATGTAGTTCTACTGTTGGTGTAAATTTTAACTACTGAAATCCCATTGCTGGCGTGTTCACCACGGTTGGTGTGTAAAACTAAAATTTATGTCATAGGCTTTTCATATATTGTAGAATAGGTAATCATGGTATAATATCCTTTATACCTCATTTGATGAGTATTAAATTTAAGCAACGTCGAGCCCGGTTAGTCCTTGGATGGGTGACCGTCTGATCGAATCGGACTCCCGCGTTGTGTCCTTGGGCATGGCCCTTCACCCCGATTGTCCACGTGGGGCACGATGACGTCGTGTACTAAGGCGTACTGCACGTCGATGATGCGCATGTCTTCAACCAATCTAACCCTGCCTGTGCTGCAGTGCGGAGTTACGATGTTGGGGAGCTGGCAGCTGCTCGTCGTTGCTCGGTGGTTCTCTCCGAGTACTCCGGCTTCCCCCACCCGTAAAACTGTCACCGACACGATATGACCTTGGCTGTTAAAGTTTCGTTAAACCTTAATAAATAAATAAATAAATAAATAAATAAATAAATAAATAAATAAATAAATAAATAAATAAATAAATATTAAATTAAGCATGGCAAAAGTGACAATCTCGCACATGGAAACCAGTCGCAACCACAAAAAACACCACAACACAGTCACTCTTATTCGGCTGTGTAGTTCAGGATATATACCCTTGATGGTGCTGATTGGTTCAACAAGAATTGTTTTGTTAAAGTTTACTAGAGAATACATTTAGAGTATGAATCAATTGGGTGGATCACCCATTCAAAAAGAAAGAAATATGTTGGTTGTCTCATTGAATCTGAATATTTCAAGAAAAACTGCCAGAAAATTGTGGACTTTAACCACCCCCCCCCCCCCCTCCCAACCCACCCACCCTTTAGCTCTAACTTTTCGAGCTTTCCGGTGTGCACTTGTTGTTTTTCAATATCACAAAGTGATACCAAAAGTCCTTAAAAAATAATTATTGGACAAAATGGAACTGTAAAAAACCCAGGTATGTGGGTGTGTGTAGGTGTGTCGGGAGGATATGCAAGTAACGGTGCGAAAGATACACTGGGTTATCTTGCTATATGTTGAGGGGAGGGAGACGCACATAAACTGTCGCTACCCCTAAAGAAGGAGAGGGCATACAATGACTTTTTTCCTCAATAATTATACATTGCAGGTTTTGCTACAAAATTCTTACTCATGACCCTCATGAAATAACCTATATGAGCTTGTTCCAACAAGGGGCACGAGCTAAAAAAAACTTATGAACAAAAAGTGACTGAAAATAAATGTTTGATTGACTATTATAGAAGGTACTGAATAAATGTTACCACAAGAACTTGCCATCAGTCATTTAAAACAAAAAATTACCCCCACCAACAAAACACACCTTTTCAGAGACTGACGGGAAAGGAGAGTGATCACTCGCACTCGCCATCACTCTCCTAAACTTTTCACAAGGGGAGAAATTAATCACCCGCCTTCATGATGTATGTAGAAATTATGTCTGAACATCAAGTCATATACTGTATTTCAATCACCCATTACATGATTCTTGCAAAACATGATCTCGCATAACTAAAATCTTTCATTTTTGGCTTAACCCATAGCTTATGACACCTCATTGGAACGAGCTCAATGAGCTCGTTCCAATGAGAGGTCATCAGTTATGTTTTTAGAGCAAAAATAACAAAATTTGTATGGTCATTTTCGTGTATAGTGCTGCTTAGTTTGAGCTGTCATAGAAGCTAAGGGGTTAAAATCACTCTCCCGAATTTTTCACTCTCGCAAAATCACAATGAGGAGAGTGATTATTCACTCGCCTGCATTCTCTTCCCGACAGTCCTTGCCTTTTGACACTTACCATCCACTCAAATCCTGACAGAAAAGAAATGAAATGAAATTTTATTTTGCAGTATACGTTTGCATGGACTATATAATAATTAACAATTTGCAGAAATGTACAGAAATAAATGTACACTGCATGGAAACAGCAAAGACGTGGGGGCTGTCTTCCTACTATTCCCATATTAAAAAAAAATTAATCCTGACATCAAAATTGCAAACAATTTGCATCCTTACGGGATTCATGGGTTCCAAGAGGTAACATGCCATACTGAAGCACCAATACAGTGTCCATTGTGCCAGATAAATATTTACAATTTAACCCATTACCTAACATGAAAAGCAGGCGACAGTTGCAAACAAAATTCTTGAATAAGTATTTTTTTCATTTTCTGCCTCAAAAACATAGGTTATGACCCCTCTTTGGAACGAGCTCGACGAGCCTGTGGCCTCTCGTTTTATCCTTCCGCGCTTCCTTTCGTTTTATTCTTCCGCCCTACACTCGTGTCATATACATTTATCCATTTACGTGTCGCTCTGTGTTTATTACCCGCCTTCACGTCTTTTAAAAACAATTTTTAGAAGGACACTCAGCAATTCATTTGACAACTATCAACCAGTTATTTTGCAATCAGTTCATTTTCGGATGATCAATCGTCTGCTAATTTTTACAAACACATGTGCGATTTGGGAAGGAGTTCCAGTGGGCAGATTTATAAATAGGCCAAACATGTGGTGTACGTTTGATTGTACTTTCGTAGTACATACATATTTGAGCTAGTTCTATTCAATTTGTTATCATTATACAGCTAATAATGATTCTAAACTTTAGAAGTAATTCTGTACATAAAGATGTTTTTATTTAGTTTATTGTCTTTGCGATAGCTTATTAGAACGCAATCTTTTCGTTTAACTCTTTACCCAACGCAGACGATATCAAAATTTATTATTTTAATTTTTTTTTTTTTTTCAAAAAAATTCAACAAAACCATATCATGTGACTTCTAATATCATCTCGACGAGCTCGTTCCAAAAGAGGGGCCACATGATATGCTTTTGTTGAAATTGTTTGAAAAAAAGTATTTTTTCAGCTGCTGACTTTGCATATTACACGGGCGGGAGTGGCCGATTAGAACGCAATCGCTTCTTTTAAGCTGCACGGCTTCCGTGATTGTAGGACAAACGGAAATTCCAGGTAGGCGGTGTTATGTTAAATTTTGACAGATGACGTGATCGTACAAAAATAGTCCGTCAATAATTTCCGTTCTGCACATGTGTGTGGAACGCATTTTCATGTCCACATGGTCTGGTGTTGCTGTGGTTGGGGATTTCAAAAAACAGGCTTGTAATAAATAACTGTGCGTTATGAAAATTATATTCATTGACCGTTTAGAGTATTAAACAGTAAATAGCTTAACCCTTTACCAAGCGCACAGCATACCAAACGCATTATTTTAATTATATTTTTTTTTCAATTTTTTCTCAAAATTTCGAAAAAACTATATTGAGCTCGTTTTAATGTGGGGGTCACATGATATGGTTTAGTTGAAATTTATTGAAATTTCCCATTACGATTGCTTAATTTGCAAAATACTCGTTGTTGTGACTGAATCGTTAGGTTACGGTACAGTAGCCGTGGAGTGGTAGTAATCCACGCGTCGGCAGTGATGTCCACGCATTCGTTTACCAGGTCATAAAAATAATCATCAGCAAAATTTTAATTGATGAAGCACCGTGTTGTACCCACTGCTTCATTAATTAAATTTTTGATATTTATTCCTATAATTAGTGTTTGGAATCTAATGTCATTGCGTGCGTGGAAATATTTCTCACCTGTGGAAAGTTACCATCCCACGGCGACCGTACTGCCCGCATATTTTCATTTCACCAAAAATATGTATAGCTATACCGAATTCATCAGAGTTGGCGGAATCGGCTCGACAGATACGGTCATGCCCGTATGAATAAGTGTTCTGAATCGTTTTTTTTTTTTTGGGGGGGGGGGGGGCGCTGCTAACAAGGTAGTCTCAGTGAGAAGGCTAAACTGCCCCTCCCACTCCTCCGGGCCTTGGCAAGGCCCGGATATGAGGGAGGGACAGTGTGGCCATCTTACAGAGACCACTAGCATACATGTAGCAGAGATCTTAAAAGATGGGGATTTTAGGCATGAGCGGTTATGGTTATCATTATTTTCTAAGGCCAGGAGAGCTAGTTATTTTTTTAAGGCGAGCAGTAGGCGAGCGAATAAATCGCTCTCCTGAAAATGCCAGGCCTGATATTGTCCCTTTTTCCACAAAATCTTAGCTTATGGTATTCACTGGAACGAGCTTTGCAGAGCTCGTTCCAAGTAGGAGTCATATGTTGTGTTTTGGAAGCAAAAGATGAAAAAAATTGTAGAATCAGGACGGACACTTTTCTGAATATGCCGCTGGTCAAACATGGCTTTCGCCTTACTCAAATGGTTAACCCTTTACCCAACGCACACGGTATCAAAACTTTTTATTTCTATTATATTTTTTCAAATGGTTTCAAACGAACTCTAAGAGCTCGTTGCAATGAGAGGTCACATGATATGATTTTGTTGAATTTTTTAATATTTTTTTCAACTGCTCAGTTTGTAAATCACCCGGATGGGTGCGTCCAATTCGTTAGGTAAAGTGTTGACACAAAAAGTAAACAGCACTACCCTTTTAAGTAGAATTGAATTTTGAGGTTATGAGGACCATTAAAAATCCCTCATTGAGGGATTTTTAATACGACTCTTATCCTCATTTCAGAAAAAAAGGTATTCCACAAATGGGATTCCTAAAAAGGGATTCCGCAAATGGGATTCCTTCTGGAGAATCCCTTTTTTGTCAAATGAGGATAAGAGTCGTAGTAAATTAAACCTCATTGAGGAATTTTTAATATGACTCATATCCTCATTTCAGAAAATGGGATTCCTAAAAAGGGATTCCACAAATGGGATTCCAAAAAAGGGATTCCACAAATGGGATTCCGTTTCCATCTTGTCGCCAAAGCTCCAAGGTCACTACTGGCTATGGTCTATCTGTCCTACCATTAACTTCTAAAGCAGGCTTGTTCCATTGCGGCCTTGTACCAGTACTATTGACTAAATTAACATCCATTAATATTGACGTGTACCACTACTTCCTAGCTATACCTTCGCCCAGGCCTTCAAAATGTTCCATCAGTGTATACATATAAAGCATTCCGTAATTGAGATTCCTAGCCGAGTCCGTAAAATTTGGATTCCGTGTTTTAACATCAGGCATTACACTTACCCACAGTACCCCTTGGCCTAGCATTACATACTACCTATACAAGTCATAGGATAACATGAAGCATTAGGCGGATTAATAGTACTAAGGACTAACATGGGACCTGTAGGGGGAGAACGCGTACACCCTACACTACCACACTAGGCGACCATGCATTACACCCACCCACCCACAATAACGTCTGACCCCACATGACAAACTACATATATTAGTTATGGGGTGACATAAAGCATTAAGTCGATTAGTAGTATCAACGGCTGTAGGGGGGCCCACAGAGCTATATATTGTCCATACTATACTGTTTTTCTATACGGCCAGGCATTACCCCCACCCCCACAAAATCACTAGATCTGCCATAACGTGCTACATACACCAGCCATATAATAAAACAAAGCAATCGGTTGGTTAATAGTACCAATCACTAACAGGGGGCCTACAGGTGTATATACCGTCCATACTATAGTACCGTTCTAAACTACCAGGCAGTACCCCTACCCACAATACCCCTATGCCTAGCATTGCATACTACCTATACCAGTCATAGGATAACATGAATCATCAGGTGAATTAATAGTACTAAGGGCTAACATGGGACCTGCAGGGGCCCACAGAGGTATATATCGTCCATACCATACCGTTGTTCTATACTGCCAGGCATTACCCCCACCCCCACTCCACAATACCACTTGACCTGTCATAACGTACTCCCTATACAAGTCATTGAATAGTACAAAGCAATCGGCTGGTTAATAATATCGAGGACTGGACCTACAGGGGTATATACCATACATCCTATGCCACCCGTTCTAAACAACCTAGCATAATACTGCCTGGCCTAACACTAAACTACCAAAACCAGCCATAAGATAATACAAAGGTAGGTTAATAGTACTAAGGGGGGGTAATAGACCAACATATCATTCATCCTGTACTGCCAATCTAAAACACCAATGACTATCTCGCAATACCACACTACCACTCACCCACCCTACTGCTTGACTTAGCTATAGCAGACATAGGATAATATGAAGCATAAGGTGGATTAATAGTACTAAAGGCTAACTTGGGACCTACATGCATATATACCACTACTACTATGTCGCCGCCACCCCATACGAGAAGCCCGACATCCACTGACCCGAATAACGTTATGTCAGATTGTATACTGGGCAATAACAGTGGTCAACATCTCTATGACGTCGCGTGCGCATCATGACGTCACGACGTAAATAGCAACGTCAACCGTTTCGCGGGAAAAACTTTCAAGAAAACACATCTTCACCATTAATTTTCCACCACTTACCCATAACATATACCTATAGCCCCATAATACATAAATCACTATACTTGCCATAGTATACTATATATGCAGTACGTACACTATTTACCGGATCTAGCTGCAAGGAGCCGTACTTTTGCACCCCCAAAGTTGCACCCCCAAAAGTCCGGTTCCTATGGGAATTTAACACTAGCTACACCCCCAAAAGTCCGGGTAATCAGGCACGATCGGGTACATGCTATACTACTGGTATTATCTAAATGTTTGTATAGGATATCGATGATCCACGTCGAATATGGCTGCCAATATGGCGACCGAAAATCGTGAAATTCCAATTTTCCTTTTTCTCTGAAAATATTCACTCGAAATGAAATTCATGCATATTGAGTGACTCATGTGGCCACTCTTCCTGAAAAGAAAGAATTGTATGATGAAATTGAAAAGACATGGTTAGCACCTGGCCTTTTATGCTCGATATTCAAGCAGTCTACTCAACATTCGAACTACGTCATCCTCAATCTGAATTGTTGAATCATTCCACTCTTTAATCACAGCAACTCGTCACACATTTCAGGCCGTTCTAGCGACAAGAATATATACTGGGGCAGCATGGTGATCTGCTTGCTAATTTGTGAAGGCAATCTGGGGCTGCTTCTAGGTCCGCCATAATTGGAACGAGTTCAGTTCCGTCTAATTTCCAGTCCAATTTCTTAGGATCGAGCGCATCAAATTTCAGTGTACTCCATTTGACAACTTGCAGATGCACCATTGAGCTGTGAATATGAGCAGCACGCTCATTTGGTGGCAATTTTGGGGACTCAGTGGAAGTTCGACTAGTTGAGACCATATCCATGAATATAGTGCGCCTCAAGGTTGTCAAGGTGTCTGATGTTTTCCCTCTCTATAGTATTTTGAAACGTTGTGCACCAACAAAGCCAACTTCGTCCACTGTTGCTGTATGCCAAGATTCGAACTGAACTCGAGCTGTCTACACGTTTTAACAGATTTGTTTTTCAATGCTCAAATGTTGCCGAGGTGGTGTAACCGCTCCAGGTAAATATAAAAAGAATTTGTGCTTGCTTTCCTTTCTCAAATTGCAACACCAGCTCTCATATACTCCATGTGGAGGGCCTAGCTTCTTATTGTAGATAAATGTCGGCAATGGTTTCTCTCCAATGATACACCAACAGGACGGCAGTATCGGTATCATCAACAATGACTCTAACCTCACGTCCATTGGACGCATGTTCAATTGCACATTTAACTATCATTGTGTGCGCGTCATATGAGCTGCTGCGAACGGAATGACCCTCAGCCCCAAACACGCGACCAAACAAATCAATGAACTGCATCTTGATTCTCACATTTGATAAAAAGATATCTGTTGGTTGTTGTGGGCCTGCATATTTTCCTGATTTGGGTGTCTGCACGTTTTCCCAACCCTTCTGTGTTCATGGTCTTTGGTAGAAAGTCCCCCGCCATAGAAGCTCACCTATACTTAGTTTGTATACAGGATGCATACTGCCCCGCTATATCTAAATAAGTAGACTTTTTGCCCACTTCACGTGATAAAGAAGGTTGCCACCATCCAGCTTGATGTTTTCAATGGATTCTGCGAGGGTCTGCGCTAAATGTGTTTTTTGTTGGTTTTCTGAGAGAATTGTCTTTGAAAAGCGATGTTGGCAATGGTGTGTGTTCGAATTTGAAATAGCTGACCATGTATCACCATTAGACGGGAAGACAGTATGGTTGTGTTCATATGAGCTTTATTTTAACGGCGGGATACAGTCTCTTCAGTGATTGCACCTGTGCACTCCTCTTAATGGAAGCGACAGAAACAGTCCTTCCAGTCAGATCTTTGTCGATCTTCGAAGCGATCATTTCAATCTCGTCTCAGCTTACTCCATCGCCATCGCTAGCAGTCAAACCTGACGACAGAGAACGTAGACGATCCTCGTTGGGATCGGAAAGCTCTTGTTCGTAGAACCATGTTTGTATTTTAGCCGAATCTGTGTGATCTCCTTTGCACCAAGTCACTTCCATCTCCATATGCTGTTAGCCAGAAGGAAGGAACTGACCATGGCATAGTGTGTCTCTACACATTTGTAGATGCTCTACACCCATTGAAGGTGGACACTGTCCGTGAAACCCTTCCTTTGGTGAGACCTATCGACTTTTAATGGATCCCATCAGGGCCTGTTCTATTACCAAATGTGTGGGTAACCCTGCCCAGTAATGACTACTCCTTCAGACAGTGTGAAAGCCGTGTGAAATGCAGGAATACAGCCAGAGATGGTTATTCGGGAGTTCAATCATCATTTGCGGACAGAGGCGACAGCTTTTTGAATAATTAATGCGGCCGGTCGCTGCAAAAAGATTCAACATCTTTCCCACAACGACCAAATGATGATGCCATTCATCGGTTCTCTCGTCCTGGGAGAACATTTTCAAAATCTCAGCATAATCTATGTGTTGCAGCCACTGCTTAGCATTTCGAGATTGGTCATGGAGAAGCGACTCGTATTCTGAAAGACATCCGTTCAGTTTCACAAGTTTCTATGATTTTGATACATGAGTTATCAGCGGTAGTGAATTACATCGGCTAATCGCCGCTCTTTATCAGGAGACGAACGCAACCAGGGGTATCTGATGTTGTGTGTCTATTCACGCCAGGCAATACGTAAACAAAAGACAACGGAATATGGCATACGACATACACTGTACGTATTCCCTCAATAATACTGCGTCTGCGTGAACGAAGAAGAATACGAAAGTCTGAATTTGTAAATCGTCAAAAGATGACCTGAAGCCAATTAACCCTTTACCCAACGTAACGGCCAAAACCGGCCAGCGCTATTCTCAAAAATCGCCAATTAATTTTCACTATTTTTTTCATTTTTTGTCTCAAAAACATAGGTTATGACCCCTCGTTGGAACGAGCTCGTCGAGCTCGTTCCACCGAGGGGTCATAACCTATGTTTTTGAGACAAAAAATGAAAAAAATTAGTTATTCAAGAATTTTTTTTGCAAGTGTCGTCTGCTTTTCACGTTAGGTAAAGGGATAAATAAAAATTTTACCATTGTATTTTCTAGAATTGTATTTACTAGAATTGTATTTTCTAGTTATGATTTGAAATGGGTTAAAATTAACCATTGGCATTTTCAAAGATGTGGCAATTTGCCAGTTGGCAAATTGCTATATCTTTTAAAATGACAATGATTCATTTTAGCCAGTTATATTTATAGATAGAAAATACAATTCTAGAAAATACAATTGTAAACGTTTTGAAGTTTTGGCCCCTGCTTTAAATCGCTTCTAAAAAAAAATTCCCCAAAGCAGATTTTTGCGGACTTGTTTCATTCTGTTCAACGGGTTCTCCGACGTCGAATATTACCAATTGCTAGAATTTACCAATTTGTTCGGTTTCGGACTTGTTTGTTCCTCCAATGACCACGCTATAGTTATTGAATTCTCTTCCCGGTTCCATCATATCGACCTGGCTCTGATATTAACGTCGAGTAGGGGAACGCTGTGGCTCAGTAGTTAGAGCATTGAACTACAAACGGAAAGGTCCACGGCTCGATCCTGATCAGTGGTAACCATGTTGTGTCTTTGGGCAAGACACTTAACCCCTGACATTCTGGTAGTGCTTCAGAATATTCTCCAGTCATTCTGTTTTTCTCTTGTTTAACCATGAATTGAACTAATTATATCTTGTTTGACAGAGGTCACTGTGCTTAATCCCAGTTGCTCGGGTGGGGGCGCGGTGGCGCGGTGCCGCTGTGTACTAAAGCGTACTGCACGGCGATAGTGCCCATGCCTTCAACCGCTACTAACTTTGCTTGTGCGGAGTTGGTAAGCTGAAGAGTTTAACAGCTACTCGCTGCTACTCGGTTCTTATATCCGGGTACAGAAATTTCAAAAGAATAATTAACAGCAAAATCATTAACTAAAATGCAGGACTAAAAATGTTGAGGATAGAACTTTTATCACACCCCTGTCTCAAATAATCCTCATCTACAGCAACACTAAACAGTGCGGAAAATGAAAATCTCTTCCGCACATATGTGCGGAACGGAGATCGTTGACAGACTACTTTTAAATAGAAGCGAAATTTCACTGGAATTTTCTAGAAATCGTGCAACGCAATTACAATTTGAATCGCTAGCGATAGCTGAAAATCGTCCCCTGAGTTCCAATGTGTTCTATGTGCCAGTAGGCACATAGAACACATTGGAACTCAGGGGACGAAATAGTAACACGGGTTCCCCTCGTAAATTTGGTTGGCGATAAAAGGTGTTCTTTTTGTTGGTAGTTGTCAAATGAATTGCCGAGGGGCTTTCTAATATTTTTTATAGAAGTGAAGGCGTGTAATAAAAACAGAACGACACGCGTGTGTGAATGTGTTAATCGATATCGCACTTGTGCCATCGCGGAAGGATAAAACTCGAGGCTTGTGGCCTTTCGTTCTATCCTTCCGCGCTGGAACTCGTGCCATATCGATTAACCCATTCACATACGTATATCGTTCTCTGTATTAACGTCAGTTCTGAAACGTAGTGGACATATTGTGAGCCATTTTGAATAAAAGCGAAATTGTGACAACCCCTAACAATTAAATCGGGACAAATATACTACTCAAAGTTTGCTAAGCACCACATCATTGTGAAATTTGCTTGTGACATATTTGCGATAGTTTTGGTGGATATGATTGAGGAATGAATTGAGATGGTCTCCAGTGTTTACATTAGCTCTCTTGAAAGGAACACATGGGACAGTTAATGTAATTATCGGCGCTTTTATCCTTTAAATGACCAGGAATGACTGCCATTTAAACATAGAGACGTCTATTGACAGTCCAAGGGTAGTTTAGGTGTCAAAATTACCTTCTTTCCCGTTTTTTCAGATCAAGACAAACTAAAAACACTTTTAAAAATGTGGAGTAAATATTTTTTGCAACTTTGGAAAAAAATCGCTTTTTGGCTGCTTCGACCAACCACCCAACATATGTGTCATGGACATTTGTTTCGATCCCCATCCAGTCCCCTCCCCGTCTCCACCATATAATAACTATTTTTTCGAGTTTTAACTTAGCCGACAACATCAATAGTCCAGCAGGCAAATTCCAGATTTTTACCCAACTTTGAAATGTCTTAGGTTCCTTTTTTCTTTGGATTGTGATAGTTCAGGATCAATATGTTAAGACACTCTCATCGTTGGACATTTTTATTTATTATATGTTAATTTAATTGGTTAAAACGCTCGTCGGAAGTGTTAATATATAGAGGATATGGAATGAGTGTTTTTCTCATATAATATTTATGAAACGAGTCTAAGAATTTTCCGTTTTCGCGAGCCTCTGGCGAGCCGAAACGGAAAATTCGGACGAGTTTCGTAAATATTATATGAGAAAAACACTCATTTCATATTCTATTTATCATATGACACACACATGCACAAATTAGCCTCTTAGTATGACTTTTTAACCCATCACCTAACTTGAGTTGCAGACGGCACTTAAAAAAACATCCTCGTATAACTAAAAAGATCGTTGAGCTCGTTCCAATGAGGGGTCATAACCTATGTTTTGGAAGCAAAAAATGAAAATATAAAAAAATGAATGGCGTTTTTCTTGTAGGTGTAAGGTTAATACAATATAACCCACCCTTAAACAGGACAGATAACGTAAATTCTCCCTACTGAAATTATGCAAATGTGACCCAGTTGTATTTTATTTAGCCAATCAAATAGTCCAGTTTTGAAATTGACCAATGAAAGCTCCCAACTCTAATTATGCAAATTATGACAATGTGGCCCAATTGTATTTTGTTCAGCCAATCAAATTGTCTAGTTTTGAAATTGACCAATGAAATTGACGGAAGGCTTTATTTATCACTGATTAATATGAAAACAAAATATCAAATGTTTTAAAGTGAACAAAACGGATGAGTCATATGATAAACTCCTTTATTGCTGATTTATTCTATTTTCATCGAAATCGTGTTGAAATTTCACCGCTCTGTCATTGTTGTATATAAATAGCGCAGGTAGGTTGATATAATGCTTGTGTTTCCGTAGTCTATTCCGGATTACATGGAATAGTGTGACATGCGCAGTGAAGATACAGAATAGTAATCGCGAGGAAACAGCAAATTGCACTTTGAATGTAAACCAGAATGGAATTTGAGGAAGTGACGCTCGCAATTTTTGTTGATGATGTTGTCAATGACAACATAGATGCTGTTTTTGCTCACCGCAGTGCCGCATCTGTATAAAACAGCATAGCTCTCCTATGGATAGGTAGGTCAATATGACCAGATTAAAAAGAAACAAAAAATTTACAAAGAAACACTGGACAGAGCACTTGAGTGTTATTATTATTTCGACTCCCATTTGTTCAGGGGCGTAGCCAGGATTCTATAATTGAGGAGGGGGGGGGGGTAGCCATTTCTTTTGTGGTGGCGGAGGCATACCATGATATTTGTAGTGTTGTGGGGTTTCGGGGGTCCGTGCCTAGTCCAAGCTAGCGCCCTTCCGTCGTTACCCCTCCTCCCACTTCCCTTCATGGAAGTGGGAGGAGGGGGGTAACGACCGGAGGCCCAGTTAGTACAAGGACCTGGGAAGAGGCGGGTGACGACCAGAGGGGCCTAGTTTGGACAAGGCCTTCTACGAGAAAATTTTGCAAAATTTAGTACTCCAAGATCGAATATGAGGCAATTTTAGCTTGTGTAGCCCTATATTGGAGAGCATTTGGGTCAATATTTTTTTTTATTTTTTATTTAGGTGGGGGGGGGGGGGTGCTAAAGCTTTAGGCTGACCTGAGCCTCCAGCTCCCCCCCCCCCTTCCCCAGCTCCCCTGGCTACGCCACTGGCCCAGACGCCGGGAGATTGGGGACAGGTTCTCGCCATTGTGTCCATTCAACTCTGCTCGTTGACGTTATTTGAGCGAGAATTTTTTAAAAAAATTTAGTATTTGGTGTCCACTATTTGTTGGTTATGAGTATACTGAGAACCAGCAAAGCCTGTCTGTGCACTCTGACCACAGAGTTCCCGTGAACAAGAAGGTCATGAATGCACCGCTGCGTTGTTAAGGTGCAGTAACAATATCCGATCAAACCAGGGAGAAGGTGGGGGAAGCAAACCCACACAGCTTGGCTGCAGCGTTAAAATGGGGCGGGGTGTGGTCACACCCTCAAATTTCTAACTGGTGGGGGCGGGTGGAGAAAGATTTCCAGATCTTCAGTTTTCAGAGTTTTGGCGTCTGTAGGATTTGAGTCTTGTAACCAAGTTGTTTGCCCCCCCCCCCCCCCCAACCTCCCCCCATCTTCAACGTTCATCATTTTAGGATTTCACATCTGTAATGTTCTGTCACAATAATCAGGGTTTCGGGTCAAGGGGACATAAATGAGTCAGTTATGAGCGGTCAAGTGTGGTCGCTTCACAAAACATGAATTCCAGGGTTCAAAAAAATCATTTATTCAATTTCGGGGTGGGTCAACGGCTCTGTTGTTTAATTGAATTAACTCCATTGTTCTTTCTCTTTATTTTCATCAATTATTTGTGGGTATGCTATGTTTAAATATTTTGCTGAATTCCATGTACCTAACATATTTGTTATTGTCTTGATCACTCAAACGTTTTTGGAGAATACAACGAACAGGGAAATATTTTCCACTATTTGTTGATAATTGCGCATGTCAGGAATAAAAGGTAAACCATCTAAACCTGCTCGCGAGGTGGTTTACTCAGAATGATTCGGAAGGATATTCCAGAATGACGGTTTGCAAAGAAAACAACCAGATTGGTAATCCGAGTTGTCTGCGCATGCCCGGAATAAACCATGTATTCTGGAATGGATTACGGAAACATGAGCAATGATTCCAAATACCTGCCTGTGATAAAAATAGAAATGATATTTCCAAACTTGCTTCTTCCTTTAATTTCCCTGTTCCAGTGTTTAGGAAGTGTTCAAATATAACAATTAAATAGAACGTCAACAATTAAGTTAATGCACATTGCTTCTTATATATATATGTTGAAACTAAATTTTTTTGTTGCATATGAATTTTTTCTGAAATTGTGCTTTGTTCAGCTGAAAAATAGAAGACTCATATTTTTTAATTTTTCAAGTCACCGCTATTTTTGACGTTTGTATGCCATTTTCATGTCTGGGCAAGTTGCCCCCATCCGAGTCGTTACTATGTTTAGATTTAGAGTTTTTATTGCATCCATAACTTCATATGGCGTTGTTGGGATTACAAAGAAACTGTTCCGGCAATTTTTGTTTAGATAATCTGTAGAGTGTTTAATTGTGGGTGGAATGTCAGCAGCAGTTGATACTTCAATATTGGAAAAAAGTCATTAAATTTGTTAGCAATACGTTGTGGTTCTGAGTATTCAATATTGTTTGTTATATTTGTTATATTATTATATAATATTGTTTCACTTACATGTATGTACCTTACGTGGATGCCTTTTCTTAGTTGGCTGAGTGAAACTTGATGTAGAAGATAACAATCGGTGTTCATCCCTAGTAATGGTGTACAGGACAGTCGCCGTGGACTGGTCGTAACCCACGAGTGGGTAGTGATGTTCACGCATGCGTTTACCATGCAATAAAAGTGGATGAAATGCTTCGACAGAACACCATGTAAAGCAAAAAGTTATCACACCGCCGAAGGGGATACTTTTTCTTATTGAACTTCGCGAGCGCATTCGGGACGTTGAGTTCAGTCCCCCGTACTCTACCCTCGTTGTGTTGTGTCTCATGAGTGGAGTTGTGAGTGCAAGTAAGATCGAAATTGGCACTGAAGTGTTTAATGAAAAACGTGATTCACAAATGCTTCACAATCGATATTTACTGAATTATAAATTGTGAACTGTTGAGAATCCTTCAATTTACAGCTGATGTGAGTGTAAAGCTTTTCAAAACAATGAAAAAAGTAAATATACAGATTCTTCATAAATGACTCGAGTGTTTTGTTTTGTTTTTGTTTTTTCTCTTTCTTTTTCTTTTTATTTATCTCCACACGTTTGAATTTCGGACCAGCTTTTGAACGATAATTTGAAGCACATAACAATTTTCGTATCTTGCTAATATTACACCGGCCCGGTCAACCTTTTGTTTTTGGATACTCCGATTCTCTTACGTTGAAAAACTAAAACGCATTTATGTTGTGGAGAATCTCAAGCACCACTGATATTGTTTTTTCAGGTATTTTACACATCTCAAGAACCTGTCACTAATCGACATGACAACACTCGTCCGGGAAAGAGCTTGCGTGAAATCTCTTCAACACTGACGCTCGTGCAATGGTCAATTAGTACTATCACTCTTACTGCTCGTACAATTGTTACTTTTATGAAGGCCAAAGGATCGTAGACCATCCATGACCCTCTTGTCTCTTAGTGCCCAATCAATTACGCAGCAGTGGCGTATCAACGGTGTGGGGGTGGAATTGAGGTAGGCGGGTGGGTAACGACCGGAGGGTGTGAGAATGGGCTAGGGGGCCCCCAAACCCGCCACAAAGGCTTTCCAAATATCATGCTTGCCTCATCCCACCCACCCCCTAAAACTGGCTCGGGCACCTCCTATTATAAAATCAATGGCTATGCATCTGTTTGGTAGCCTTTTTGGCTCCTAGCCTTTAGACCAGCACATAGCTTCTTGGGTTATAGATCCTAAACTATGCCGTACCGTCTTTGTTTCTTTCTCCTAAACCAAAACTTCCAACTTCGATACCATCACGTTGTTTCTTCGCTCCTTGCTCCAAGAACTTGACTTCTTAGCTCCTAGACCACGTGTTTTCTTAACTCCGAGGCCCTAGACTATCTCATGTCTGCCATGATATTCTTAGTTTGTCTTGTGTTTCTCAAAGGATTACATATCAAACTCGGAAAAAGCAATCGCGTCAATGATTGTTTCAGTATATGGTTGTTTTGTATTTTCGAAAATGATGGTTGTTCTGAATACATGGTTCTTTTTAGAAGAATGTATTCTCGAAAGAGGCTGAGGTTTACAAAGTCTGTAGCCTGGAAATCCGTATGTTTGAAGGCGATTTATTTGCATTGCAATGCTATGATTTGAGCTCTGACAGAGGGCCTAGAAAAAAACTATAGGGTGTGGTTCATTCGTCTAAAATACTGTTGATATGAGTATTGTTTAGGAGACTGTATTCCTCAAGATATTCTTAATGGATGATTGTTATAGAGATCGCAATTTGCGCATGGTTGTTCATTGTGATTGTTCTTTGTACATTTTTATCGTATTCTTGAAGATGCTGATTGTTCTGCGCATGGCCCCACGTATCCACGACGACCTGTGTAGAAAACCAGATCCGTTGCAAAAGCTAGAAGAATTTCACCCCTTCTTGAATCTGATTGTTATTGGATTTAATTCTGGAAACAATGACGTTATCATCGAAAAGAGCGACATGATAACCTATCTGAACAGAGGCGGACTAGGACGTATGGTCCACCGGAAAAATTCCTGAAGCCCCCCCCCCTCCCCCCCCCCCCCCCCATTGGGTAGCCACTGGGGCACCCAAAACTGACGCAGCCCAATACCGGTTGGTCCCTGAAATTTCGTAAAAACGACCAATAGGCGATATGGATCTGATTATTTATATTTATTTATTTATTTATTTATTGGTGTTTAAGGTCACATACTTATGCACAACGGCTAATCATGACCTCGACAGTTTTACGGGTGGAGGAAGCCGGAGTACCCGGAGAGAACCACCGAGCAACAGCGAGCAACTGTCAGCTCCCCAACATACTAACTCCACACAAGCAGGGTTAGCATTGGTTGAAGACAGTGCACCATCGACGTGCACGACGCCTTTGTACACAACGTCACCGTGCCCCCAAGTGAAGTGTCTTGCCCAAGGACACAACGCGGTTGCCGCAGGTGGGATTCGAACCGAGGACCTCTGGGCTTGCAGCCTGCACCTCTACCAAATGAGTCACCGCGCTCCCATGGATCTGATTGCATAGAATGCGGGTATACTGGAATGTTCTCTATGTGGACTGCCATTGGCAGTCCACATGGAGAACATTTCGATATACCAACAGTCTAGTCTGCCACTGAACGCTCAGATGCGAGGAAACAGGTGTTCTTCTAATTTAAAAAATCAAAATTTTCTCCCATTAGGCTGTGTTGATACCCTTCTTGCAGAATGAGTGATGAAGAACAAATGCCATCAAAATGTCCTCTGGGTGATCGGGGCCTGCCTTGATGCATTTATGGGTTACTTTCCTTGGCCCGGTCCGCTTTTCTATCTGAAGCTTTGAAACTTGATCAAGCTTGTCAAGAAATTTAACACCGTCATGTGTTTGAAAACTTCTCAGCTCAGATTTTTCGACACTGTGAACAACTTGGTGATGGGTTTAAGAAGTTCGTCAGTGCTATCGGACGTTCCGTAACGAAAGGTTCTCTGGCATATGAATAGATCAACAATCTTAAAAAAAACTAATATTCAGTACCGTGTCGTAATCACAAAAGTGGGCAAATAATTTCGACAGGACCGCAACTAGGTTGCGATCCGATCGAAATTATCTTTCCGCGTTTCTTTCCACTGTGCCATAAACTCTCACCCGTTGCAGGAGAGAGGTGGGGGTTGTCTGAAAAAAAAAATGCAGACACGAGGCCCCAAAAAGCATTTTCCGCTCCAAAGGGACCCACTCACCCCTTTGGGGAAAAACACATTTTTTTCCTCTTCAAAAAATGGGACTCACCCACCCAATTCATCCGTTAAGATATATTTGCTCCAGTATTTCTAAAAAGTCATCATCCCATGATCCTCTTATTTTGTTTTATGTGAAATAAAGCAATCCTCCAAATCCGCAATCCGGTATCTATTATCTATTATAGGTTACCTTTTAGACACAAACAATTTATGTTCGAGGTTCAAGGTTGAGCAAAGTCACGAAAGAAACACAAAAACAAAACAAACTTATTCGCTTAGCTGTGTAATTATATGATATGGATAATTTAGAACATAATAATAGATAATTTAAGATATAACTTTTCTTATTTTTGTGTTTTACGGGGGGGGGGGGGGATTTTCGAAGTGAGGGGGGTGGATCGAGCGATGGATGGTCGTCGGTATGACGGGCCGACCATTGTCCGGCCTGTGGTACGAAACTTTTAAATTCCAGGGTCCCAAAACCCCCCATTTCCATGCATCTGAGCGGATAATTTGAGATTTTTCAGGAGATGTCGGTAAGCATACAGGTGAGGTCTATTTATCAGCTTTCGTCGTAACGACCAAAGCTGATAAATAGACCTCACCTGTATGCTTTACCAGACGTTAACAGCAATTATACTGTCTGTGTATTATCTTGTCTGTGGTGGATTTGGTACTTGTATGTCTGTAAGATTACGATTTATTAAAGTTAACCGATTTTTAACAGACTGTATGCATTTTGCGTTTGCTGCCACTTACTGCAAAAAATTGATTCGAAATCTATCGAAACTGAACCAGTACGAGAGAAACATAGCTGGCGAAAATATGGGGGAGGCTCTGGATCCGCCCCTTGTTTCACCAGTCAATGGTTGTGTTAAAATATATGCATACAAAAAAAACATGGGCCGGCAAAAAAGTGATGGGTCTGAAGACCCCCTCCTCCCCCGGTTCCGCGGCCCCTGTGTTATTACGTCAATACACTGATGAAAACAGAAAAAGGAAAAGAAAAGAAAATTTTCAAGTTCTCAAGTAGGGATCAGGTTAATCATTCACAACTCCATGGTTCCATTCCCATGCAGTGTTGTTATTGATAGGGATGTTATGTGGCTTTCAGCCATTATGGCTGTATATCACAACACTACCAGTGTTATTGGTGGAGGACAGTCCACACACAAGGCTTGTCTGACGGTGATTTCATTGGCTGAGAGAGTCGCCTACTGTGTGCGGCGAGACCACCGGTCATCGGCGAGTAATCGGCAACTCTCCCAGATAACAATTTGGAGTAACAAAGTCCAGATGGCTACATCACATCGTCAGCGCTGGGAAGTTACACGGCTCTGAGTTGTACCCCTAACCGACTGAGCCACCAATACCCTAATATAGTATTTCATTTCAGATGGAAAATATTTATTCTACTTTTGTCTTAACCGTTTACCTAACATGAGAGGTCATAACCTATGTTTTTGAGACAAAAAATGAAAAAAATTAGTTATTCAAGAATTTTGCTTGTAAGTGTCGTCTGCTTTTCATGTTAGGTAAAGGTTAAACCAATGCTTGCCTGCCATGTGCGGAGTTAGTACGTTGGGGAGTTTGACAGTTTTTCGTCGCTGCTCAATGGTTCTCTCCGGGTTCTCCGGCTTCCATTACCCGTAAAACCTTCCGACAGGAGGTAATCCTGGCTGTCGAAAGTGTCGTTACAACTAACTAACTAACTAACTAACTAATTTTTCAGGAGATGTATTTGAAAGATTTCACACTTTGAGAGCCGCTAAAAAACGTCGGTAAAGCATACATGTGAGGTCTATTTATCAGCTTTCGTCGTAACGACCAAAGCTGATAAATAGACCTCACCTGTATGCTTTGCCAGACGTTAACAGCAATTATACTGACTGTGGATTATCTTGTCTGGGGTGAATTTGGTACTTGTATGTCTGTAAGATTCGGATTCACAACTCCACGGTTCCATGCTCATGCAGTGTTGGTATTGATAGGGATGTTATGTGGCTTTCAGCAATTATGGCTGTATATCACAACACTACCAGTGTTATTGGTGGAGGATAGTCCACACACAAGGCTTGTCTGACAGTGATTTCATTGGCTGAGAGAGTCGCCTGCTGTGTGCGGCGAGACCACCGGTCATCGGCGAGTAACCGGCAACTCTCCCAGATAACAATCTGGAGTAACAATGTCCAGATGGCTACATCACATCGTCAGCGCTGGAAAGTTAGACGGCTCTGGGTTGTACCCCTAACCGACTGAGCCACCAATGCCCTAATATAGTATTACATATCAAATGGAAAATATTAATTCCACTTTTGTCTTAACCCTTTACCTAACATGAAAAGCAGACGACACTTGCAAACAGAATTCTTGAATGACTATTTTTTTTAATTTTTGTCTCAAAAACATAGGTTATGACACCTCATTGGAACGAGCGCGACGAGCTCGTTCCAAAGAGGGGTCATAACCTATGTTTTTGAGACAAACAATGAAAAAAATTAGTTATTCAAGAATTTTGTTTGCAAGTGTCGTCTGCTTTTTATGTTAGGTAAACGGTCAAACCAATGCTAACCCACCATGTGCGGAGTTAGTACGTTGGGGAGTTTGAAAGTTTTTCGTCGCTGCTCAATGGTTCTCTCCGGGTACTCCGGCTTCCATCACCCGTAAAACCCCCCGACACGAGGTAATCCTGACAGTCGAAAGTGTCGTTACAACTAACTAACTAACTAACTAAGTGTTCTAGTATTTCTTTTTCGATGGGCAGATGGGGGTGGGGTGGGGTAGGTAAAAAAAAATCCATACACAACGCCGGACTGGGTGGATGGTTTGGGCCCGAAAACCCATTTTTCCACTGCCTGCATTTTTTTTCCAAATAACATTTCATCAAAGTAAATACTAAAAATAAGACAGCTGTGTAACAGATTAGAGTAAAACAGTACTCTTTTGACAAGTAGGGTACATTAGGATATGACATATTTGATTTCATTAACAAAATTTGTATCAGAAAGTGCTGTTCCAAGCTAACTGATGTTGTTAAGTGATGGTAACTTACGGGGAACCATTACTTATGGGGAGCATTACTCACCAAAGCTAAAATAAACTGAACAAATATGTTAAAATGATGAAAATGTATTTTCCAAAATAAACGATCAAAACATTTGACAGGAAACATGTCAGGAAAAAAACATTTATAAAAAAAATAATGGAGCTCTTGCTCATCAGAACGCAAGTGATTATCAGACGTGTACTTCAACCCTTTACCTAACATGAAAAGCAGACGACACTTGCAATAAAAATTCTTGAATAACTATTTTTTTTCATTTTTTGTCTCAATGCACCACCCAAGTCAAAAATTATAACTAATAGGGAAAAAGTGGAGTGGTTTTCAGAAGATGTCAGAGCTGCTAAACAACAGCGCCCAGACTTGAGCGTCTTTACAATAAAACGAAGCTTGAGGTTCACCGGCAAATGTTCTGCTACCAAAGAAATACAACTAATAAGATCATCAAAAAGGCGAAGAAGGAGTACTACAATTCTCTTATAGAAGAGTCATCTAATACAGGGGTGCTGTTCTCGCTAACCAATAGTCTCCTTGGTAAAGAACAAAAAGTCATTCTCCCAGATCATCTAAATACTGAAGAAATTCTGGAAAAATTCAGCGACTATTTCATAACCATCACGTGAACCACCAGAGTTTTATCATCTTGACATAAAAAGTGATTTTTCTAATTTTCACTCTGTCTCAGAAGACGACGTTCGAAAAATAATTTTATCATCATCCAATAAATCCAATGATCTAGATCAAATTCCAACATTCCTTTTAAAAGAGACAATTGATTATCTTCTGCCAGTAATAACATCTAGTATATCTGCATCCCTACATGAGGGGTTTGTTCCAAATGCATTGAAAAAAGCACTTGTTACTCCACTCATCAAGAAACCATCTCTTGATCCTGACAACCTGAAGAATTATCGACCAGCATCGAACCTCTCTTTCCTGTCTAAATTGTTGGAAAGGGTTGTTGCTTTACAACTCAAAAATCATCTGCATGAAAATGATCTTTTAGAGCCCTTCCAGTCTGCATATGAAGCCAACCACAGTACAGAAACAGCCTTACTACGAGTCAACAATGACATTGTTAAATCAGTGTGTGAGGGTAAAGCTGTACTGCTTGTTCTCTTGGATTTGTCAGCAGCATTCGACACTGTCGGCCATGGTATTCTCATGCAGGCATTGACACAGCATGGCATTTGTGGAACTGTCTTATCGTGGTTTGCATCATATCTAGAAGGTCGCAGTCAACAAATGTACATCAATAAGATCGGTTCAGAAAGCAGAACGTTAAAGTGTGGTGTTCCTCGGGGCTCAGTTCTTGGACCGCTCTTGTTTACTCTGTACACTTCTTCTCTCGGTTGCCTTCTTAAAAAGCATGGCATATCATATCATCTGTACGCAGACGACACCCAACTGTACATCACATTCAACCCATCTGTTCCAAGTGACTCCTTCACCGCAGTCAATAACATGGAAACTTGCATAAATCTTGTGCGGGAATGGATGATAGACTTTAAACTGAAAATGAATGACTCTAAAACTGAATTCTTAGTGATATCCGGGGTTCGCATGCCTACACCCTCTGTTACATCAATTCTGGTTGGAAACAACATCACTATGAAAAGTGAATCGGCCAGGAATATTGGACTGATTATGGACTCAAATTTAAAACTAGACATCCATATCAATAAAATATGTCAAAAATGCTACTGGCAGCTTCGTAATGTTGGAAGCCTGCGACCTTATCTTAACCAGTCAGCACTTGAAAAACTTGTGCACTCCTTCATCACCTCACAACTAGACTATTGTAATTCAGTGTTAGTGGGGCTGTCCCAATGCCTGATTCAGAAGCTTCAAAAAGTTTCAGAATACTGCTGCTAGGATAATTACTGGTACCAAACGCTCAGAACACATAACACCAGTTTTAAGACAATTACATTGGCTTCCAGTTAAACAGAGGATTGATTTCAAAATATTGATCTTAGTATTCAAATGTATCCACAAACTGGCTCCAGTTTACCTGCAAGAGCTCCTCACTGTATATAAACCAGCGCGCAGTCTCCGATCTAAAAAACAAATTCAACTAGTTGTGCCTTTTAGTAGATCTAATCAGGCTCATGATCGTGTGACCTCCATTTTGGGTCCCAGATTGTGGAACTCCCTGCCAATTAGTGTCAGAACTTCAGAAACTCTCGATGTCTTCAAAAGAAATCTTAAAACTTTCCTATTTACTGAAGCATTCTCCTAAACCTCTCTAAGAGGCAACCAAAACAGATGTGACTCATCATTTCAGAAAAGTGCATTTCTGTCAAGCGTTTTAGAGCACTATTTGTGGTTTTACGCTCTAGAAAATCAATTATTATTATTATTATTATTATTATTATTATTATTATTATTATTATTATTATTATTATTATTATTATTATTATGACCACTCGTTGGAACGAGTTTTGAGACAAAAAATTAAAAAATAATGAAAATTAATTGGCAATTTTTGAGAATAGCGCTGGCCAGTTGTTGCCGTTACGTTGGGTAAAGGGTTAATAGATTTATAATTAAGGACTAACTGTTTCAGTTTGACCTGTTATTAAGAATCAACGACAATGTTTAAGCGACACGTCCAATAATGGGTGTAGTCCGTTATGGATAGGTGTGTCGCCTAAACATTTACGTTAATTCTCGATAATAGATCAAACCAAAACAGTTATTTATTTCATTTGAATGTGATCTTATAAAGACACTACGAAAGTAGGTCATCAGAATAGAGATTCTTACTTTCTCCAAACTGTGAAATGACAGGTAAAACTCACCACCACATTTACTAAAACAGACAACACTGACACGTGTTCATTTCATTACGACTCAGGGCCCTCGTTGGCTCAGACGGTTAGGGGTACAACTCCGAGCCGCGGAGCCTCTCAACAGTAACGACAAGAGCAACGCTAACGCGTGTGCTAATGCCCCCGAAGTTAGCAAAGTCGGACTTGCATGTAAATAATGAGATCGAGCTAAAGTATAAATGGTCTTACGAGGGCATCCGTTCCCCCCAAGCTGCCCTATCACCATACCAACGAACATTAAAATCCGACAACTGATGCTCGAGTTATAATACAAAATGTTCGTTACGGACGGACGGACGGACACCCACAAGTGGGTTTTTCGCACCTCACAAGTTGAAAAAAAACTCACAAGTGGTTGGTGTACTAACGGTTTTATCCCCCAACCTCACAAGTAACGACTGTACACGGGCGGTCACCTCGCAAGGCCATCTGCGGTGGCCCGGACGCAGGGACGAACGTTACGTACGTACGTACGGACGGAAACCTCGACTATATTATCCCCTCGACAATTTTTCGGGGGCATAATAAGGGGTTGATTCCAGGTGTATTCATCTGGAATTAGTAGTCCAAAATATCTAGGAGAGTTACCAGTTACTCCTGATGGCTGGTAGTCTCGTTGCACACGGTAGGCGACTCTCTCATTCAATGTAATTAATCACTGTGAGACTAGCCTTGTGTGCAGACTCTCCTTTTCCAATAAAACTGGGATGGTCGTGATATAGCCTTAGTTTTTGAAAGTGACGTTAAACCCCAATCAAATTATCAAACAGTGTATGCACATTATCAATCCATTTAGGTCAAAATTGATATCAAGTTAACAAACTTAAAAATGCACATCAACTAAACCATGTTAAAACAAAAGTAGAATTAATATTTCCCATCTGATATGTAATACTATACTACTCAAAGTTTGCTAAGCCAAGTACATACAACTACCTGTTTACGTTTTAGTTGAAATATTGTAATGAAAAGTGTATACATTTTTTATTTAATTATATCTTTAATGATTTAAGTACAGAAATTAAGATTTCATTTTTTTGACATTATTTTTTAGCTTTTGAATACGATAACCATGGAAAATTGATGTTATTGGTAAAAGAGGATTTTTTTTCAATTTGACAAAAAGTTGACGGAGCGAACTGGTATGGGTTCCATATCGAGTATAAGACCCATTACTGTTAATTAAGGCCTAACAACGCCTTCTCATGCTCCCGTTCAGGTTCCTAGTGGTCCTTTCTGGGATGTTGTTCCATTCGTGGACCAGCATGGCACCAAGCTCCTGGGCACTTTTTGGCTGGACTGGACGGGCTGAAATTGCAAGCTGCAACGCATTCCAGACATTTTTGATTGGATTGAGGTCAGGTGATCTTGCTGGCCAGTCCATACGCTCAATCCCCTCCCTCTGTCGGCACTTTCCGACAGCATGGGCAACATGAGGACGGGCATTATCGTCCATCAGAATGAATCTATCACCAACTGCAATTGCATACAATCTGACGTGGACATCCAGGATCTCATCAATATACCGCTGTGCAGTCAATTTACCACGTTCAATGACACAGAGCTTTGTACGTCCATCCCTGCTGATGCCGCCCCAGACCATGATTGACCCTCCACCATAGCGGTCATGCCCAGCAACATTGGCTGCATGGAATCGCTCCCCTGGTTTTCTCCATACCCTAGAACGCCTATCTGTGTGGTCTAGGCAGTACCTTGACCCATCTGGAAAAAGGACAGGTCGCCAATCTTCTCTGGTCCATCAACGTGGTCCATGGCCCATTCATATCGTGCCTGGCGGTGGTTCGGGGACAGCGGAATTCGAATACATGGTCTTCTCGATCGGAGACCACCTTCGTGCAGCCTTGCTCGGATAGTCTGCGTTGAAACATTTACCCTGGATGGATTCTGAAGGTCACTGCGAAGCTGGGTTGCTGTGGCAAAGCGGTTCCTACGGGCCTGAATAATCAAAAACCGGTCTTCCGCTGCAGATGTTGCCCTGTCTCTGCTAAAACCATGCCGTCTTACTGGTGTGTCATACTGCTGAAATCTGAAATCCAGGCTCTGGTGATCACCGTATGGTGCACACCAAGGGCTTCACCTACCTGACGATGGGTAGCCCCTTGCTCCACCATCCCTACAACCCGCCACATTTCTGCTTCAGACAAATGTCTTCTTACATTTGCATTTCCCATATTCAATCATTAAATGACAAGGGTTCGTGTTGAAATGAAGACTGAATACCCTACACATGTCATGTACATGTAGACAGAACACGAAACATCATGAAAATCTAGGGGTACATGCTTTCCATGACTGTCACGAAAAGTCTGCCTGTCAAGAGAGCTAATGAAAACATCGGGGACCATCTCAATACATTCCTCAATCATATCCACCAAAAATATCGCAAATATGTCACAAGCATAATTATTTCATAGTGATGTGTCAAATATTTGGTGCTTAGCAAACTTTGAGTGGCATATATTAGGGCTCAGTCGGTTAGAGGTACAACTCAGAGCCGTCTAACTTTCCAGCGGCGACGATGTGATGTAGCCATCTGGACTTTGTTACTCCAAATCGTTATCTGGGAGAGTTGCCAGTTACTCGCCGATGACCGGTGGTCTCGCCGCACACAGTAGGCGACTTTCTCAGCCAATGAAATCACTGTCAGACAAGCCCTGTGAGTGGACTCTCCACCACCAATAAAACTGGTAGTGTTGTGATATACAGCCATAATTGTTGAAAGCCACATAATAACCCTATCAATAACATCACACTGCATGTACATGAAACCACGGAGTTGTGAATGCTTAACCTGACCCCGACTTGAGAACTTAAAACTCTTTCCTTTTTCTGTTTTCATCAGTGTTTTGACTGAATAAAACACAAATAAATAAGAAATGTTATTTTATAAATTATCTATTATTATGTTCTAAACTATCCATGTGATAGATACAGAATATACCCAAAGTAGCCTGGTGTACCAAAGGTACACCACGAGTGGTGAAGTGGTGGTAACCGCGAGACTTTGGCGCGCGGTTAACACCACTTCACCACGAGTGGTGAACATTTGGTACACAAAGCTACTTTGGGTATATTTTATTTATACCATGATCGTCAGATTATTAAGAGTCGCTATTATTTTTTCTCGATTTTACTGAACAACAGACGTACATACGTGCGAATCTGTTTTTGTTTACATGATTTTCGATGGGCGGTACTTCCGCTGTTAATTTTATCGCCGAAACGAAATGGAAAACGAAACAGAGCCTTTTTCGTTTTCATAACATTATAATAACATACTATTTCGAGTTATAGATGTTTTTATTAACATGAGACAATGCTTGTTTGTTAATTTTGGCATCTCACGAGGTAAACCCATTTAAAAAAGTATTAAATAATTGCCACTTTCATTCCACTCTTCGCGAGGCGACGTGCGATAAATATGACGTCACCAACGGTCAACTTGGATGTACTTCTACTGTAGGTGTGAATTTTTACTATTGAAATCCCATTGCTGGCGTGTTCACCACGGTTGGCGAGTAAAGCTAAAATTTATATCATAGGCCTTTCATATATTGTAGAATAGGTTCTCATGGTATAAAATTACACACCTAATATGATTTTCATAAGCTAATAAGTTTGTTTTGTTTTTGTGTTTCTTTCTTGACTTTGCTCAACCTTGAACATAAATTGGTTATGTCTAAAAGGTAACCTATAATAGATAATGGGATACCGGATAGTGGATTTGGTGGATTGCTTTATTTCACATAGAACAAAATAAGAGGATCATGGCTTCTTTGGAAATACTGGAGCAAATATATCATAACTCATGAATTGGGGGGAGGGGGTGGGTCCCATTTTCTGGAGAGGAAAAAAATATTTGTTTGCACAAAAGGGGTGGGTGGGTCCCTTTGGAAAACTTTTGTTGGGGGGGGGGGGGACGTGTCTGCAATGTTTTTCCAGTCACCTAAACAATACTCATATCAACAGTATTTTAGATGAATGAACCACACCCTATAGTTTTTTTCTAGGCCTTTTGTCAGCGCTCAAGTCATAGCAATGCAATGCAAATCAATCGCCTTCAAGCATATGGATTTTAAGGCTACAGACTTTGTAAAAATCAGTCTCTTTCGAGAATACACTCTTCTAAAGAGAACCATATATTCAGAACATCCAACATTTTTGAAAATACAAAACAACCATACACAAAACAACCATTAGCGCGATTGCTTTTTCTGAGTTTGATATGTCATCCTATGAGAAACACAAGACAAACTACGAATATCGTAGCAGACATGAGATAGTCTAGGACCTCGGCGTTAAGACAACATGGTCTAGGAGCTAAGAAGTCAAGTTCTAGGAGCAAGGAGCGAAGAAACAACGTGATGGTATCGGAGTTGGAAGTCTTGGTTTAGGATTAAGAAACAAAGACGGTACGGCATAGTTTAGGATCTATAACCCAAGAAGCTATTTGCTGGTCTAAAGGCTAGAGGCCAAAAAGGCTACCAAACAGACGCATAGCCGGTATTTTATAATTGGAGGTGCCCGAGCCAGTTTTAACGGGTGGGTGGGATGAGGCAAGCATGATATTTGGAAAGCCTTTGTGGAGGGTTTGGGGACCTTCCCTAGTCCTAATACCCTCCGGTCGTTACCCACCCGCCTACTTTAATTCCGCCTCCCACATCGTTGATGCGCCACTGTTATGTGCTTCACATTATCGTTCAAAAGCTGGTACTTAATTCAAACGCGTGGAGATAAGAAAAAAAAGAAAGAGAAAAAACAAAAACAAAACAAACACTCGAGTCATTCTTGAAGTATCTGTATATTTACTTTTTTCATTGTTTTGAAAAGCTTTACACTCTCATCGGCCGTTAACCTTTTATCCAACATAACGGCCAAAACCGGCCGCGCTATTCACAAAAATAGCCAATTAATTTTCATTATTTTTTCATTTTTTTTGTCTCAAAAACACAGATTATAACTCCTCTTTGGAACGAGCTCGACGAGCTCGTTCCAAAAAGGGGGCATAACCTATGTTTTTGAGACAAAAAATGAAAAAAATTAGTTATACAAGAATTTGTTTGTCGTCTGCCTTTCGTGTTAGGTAAAGAATTAATTGAAGAATTCTCAACAGTTTGTAATTTATAATTCAATAAATATCGATTGTGAAGCATTTGTGAGTCACGTTTTTCACCAAACACTTCAGTGCCAATTTCGATCTTACTTACACACACAACTCCACTCTTAAGACAGAACACAAGGAGGGTGGAGTACGGTGGGAATGAAATCAAACCCCCGAAGGCGGTCGTGAAGTACAGGAAGAAAAAATATCCCCTTCGGATGTGTGATAACGTTTTTGCTTTACACGGTGTTCTGTCGAAGCATTTCATTCACGCCATAGCGTACAGTACGGCCGCCGTGGGTTGGTCACTATCCACAGGTGGGCAATATTTCCACTGACGCAATAATATTAGATTCTAAACACTAATTATAGGAATAATCATCAGAAATTGAATTAATGAAGCCTGTACAACCCGGTGCTTCACTAATTAAAATTTTCTTGCTGAAGATTTTTATTACATGGTAAACGCATGCGTGAACATCACTGCCCACTCGTGGGTTACGACCAATCCACGGCGACTGTACTGTATACTTAGGGATTAACACCTATTCTTATCTTCTACATCAAGTTTCACTCAACCAACTAAGAAAAGGCATCAACGTAAGGTACATACATGGAAGTGAAACAATATTATATAATAATATAACAAATATATCAACCAATATTGAATCACCAGAACCACAACATATTGCTAACAAATTTAATGACGTTTTTCCAATATTGGAGTATCAACTGCTACTGAAATTCCATCCACAACTAAACACAATACAGATTATCTAAACAAAAATTACCCGAACAGTTTCTTTGTAATCCCAACAACGCCAGATGAAGTTAAGGGTGCAATAAAAGCTTTAAAATCTAAACATAGTAAATATGCAGATGAGATCTCAACATTTCTTATTAAACAGGTTCGTAGGGAAATTGCTTATCCATTATGCAACATTATAAATCTCTCATTCCAAACTGGAACAGTCCCACAAAAAATGAAAACTGCAAAAATCATCCCAATTTTTAAAACCGGCGAACGACACACACTTAATAATTATAGACCTATAAGTATGTTACCCATTTTCTCGAAGGTCTTAGAAAAAATAACATCCTATACCCTCAACAATTTGGATTTAGGAAAGGCTACACGGTAGTTCACCCAATTCTCAAAATGCTTAAGCACATAGCGGACGGAAACAACAAGACAACTAAAAACAGTACTCTACCCGTTTTCCTTGACCTGTCAAAAGCGTTTGACACCATTCATCATGAGAGGCTTCTGGCAAAACTAGAATATTATGGCATCAGAGGCATTGCCAATCCTTGGTTTAGGAATCAGTGAGCCCACCCAATTTGTAGAATATTCCGGATGTAGATCACACCTTGCCCCAATTACGTGCGGAGTCCCACGGGGTTCAATCTTAGGCCCTATTTTATTCTTATTATATGTTAATGATATACCAAACTCAACATCCCTTAACTTATTGTCTTTCGCTGATGACACTACACGATACTCATCTGGACATAATAATAATAATAACTCTTTGGCCAGCCGCTGATTTGTCGCGGTCCTCATAAGAGAAGGCCATCATTCCCCCTGCACCCCACCCCCCTTCCCCTCCTCTCCTCCCAGCATTCAGATATAAACTGCTTAATAGTGTCCCTCACTTCCTCTTTTTCAATTTCTTCAATAAGCATTCCTACCCTCTCCCTCGTGTCCCCCTTCAGCCATCTATCCTTTATTTCTTCACCCCACTTCTGCATTATTCTTCCAGTAAATTTTATTCTATGAGGTATATACTGTGGGCATTCCAAGAGAAAATGTTCCAGGGTCTCCACTACTCCAGAGTGGCACATTTGGCATCCCTTTTCTCCATCTCTCCCAATTTTTCCCCGAAGCTCCAGTGATCTTGATCTCAGTTTGAACAGCAGTGACCCTCCAAAGGTGCCATCTAGGTACTTCTCAAAAGCTGGCTTTTCTTTATATTGTAACCCCTGCAGTGATCTTTTCACGCTAACCCCTGCTCGCCAGTTTCGATTGCAATCTTCCATGACTCTCTCTTTGACAAACCTTTTGCCTTCTTTCATTCCTACTTCTATGTTTGTGACCTCTATAGAGTAATTGTCCATTAGTTCCCTCACATGTTTTGACCACCCCGTATCTATATTAGAATTCCAAATGGTATCGAGCATCAATTTGCACCACCGGTTGTCAGGCAGGTTTCTCAAGTAGTTAAAGTAACACAGTTTTCCCAAATCTACCCTGTCCTTGATTTTCATCCACCCAAGCTCCCCCCTTACTGCTTCCAAAGCTGCAGCATTACTCGACCCTGTTATCCATCTGCCGGCATCATTCTGAGTACTTTCCAACTTCTTAATAACGGTTTGGTTTAATGGAATCACGTCCGTGCCATACGTTATACTTGGTAAACCCACCCTCTCCCACAGTGTTTTCCCCACAAAGACCTTGTTGAAACTATTTTTCCCTAAAAGTTTTAGTTGGTTCAGAATTCTTTTCCCCTTCAGAATCAGTTTGGCTGAGTAATTTCTGTACACCCCTCTTCCCGTTATATTTATGCTTACCCCTAGATACTCATACTCTCCCGTTTCTCCTACAGTGATTCGTTTGTTTTCCCCTTCGGGGATTGAGAACTCCCCCACTCTCCATCTCTTCGTCATATCTACCTTGCGTCCAACGGGTATTACCTTGCTTTTATTTTCATTTAGTTCGAGCCGCCAAGTGTTCCCATATCTACCAACAATTTCCAGCAGTTTCTCTAGCCCCTGTTCAGTTCTAGACATTAACACCATGTCGTCCGCAAAGAATAAGCCTGGTACCTTTATGTCTCCAACATTTACCCCCTCCGCACTCTGAATTAGTTCGTCCCCTAAATCTTTAACATACAATGCAAACAAAATCGGTGAAAAGATACACCCCTGCTTGAGGCCTATATCCATAGGGACTCGTTTTGTAGTGATACTCCCTAGACTGAGTTGGCTTTGCACATCTGTATACAGTGCTTTCATGATTCCCACAAAGTCACCCCCCCCCCCCCCCCCCCCAGTCCGATGCCCTCGAGCTTTCGCCACATACCTTCCCTCCACACTCGGTCGTACGCTTTTTTCACATCTAGAAATGCCAGAAACATCTTTTTCTTTTCAGCCTTTGTTGATTCTATCAGTTGGGTGAGTGTAAATAGGTGATCAGTGACTCTTCGACCTTTCCTGAAACCATTTTGAATTTCTCCTAAAAAACCTTTCTCTTCAATAACTTCCTCAAGTCTACCGTATATGACCTTACAGAATACTTTTCCGATGTTACTACTAACTGATATCCCCCTATAGTTATCTAGAACTTCCTTATCCCCCTTTTTGTGTATGGACGACACCTTACTTTCCCTCCACTCTCTGGGGACCTTTTGCTTTCGCAGAGCCAGGTTGAAAAGGTTTGTCAGGACTTCAATAAGTGCCTCCCCTCCATTTTTGAGGAATTCGTTCGGAATTTCATCAGTCCCTCCCGCTTTACCATTTTTTAATTTCGAGACCACGTTCCGCACTTCTTCTGCCGTTATTTCGCTACATACACGATTGGATAGGTTCTCCTCCACCAGTGTATTTCTTTTTGGTGGGGACCCACTGCCCCATCGCCTATCGTTTATCTTTTCCCAGTGCTTGACTAACTCTGAAGCGATACGGCCTTTATCTTCTGTACTTTCCCCATCCACTTTGATACTCTGCACACTACTTTTCCCCCGTTTATTTACCCAGTTCCAAAATACGTTTGAGCTCGAACCCCCCGTTTTCTTTATTGTTCTGGCAAGACTGCAATTGAGCTCCTTCCTATTATTATTCTTTATCTCATTCACCTTTTTCCGTGCCAGTTCATATTCTCCTTTCATTAGTCTCGTGTCATTGTTATCCACCCCTTTAAGCTTCCTACTTCTTCTGTAAGCAGCGCATTTTACCTTCCTTTCTTTTATAGCCTTTTTCAGTCCCTCGTTAACCCTGTATCCGAGCTCTCTCGTTGGGACCCTCACCCTTCCTATACAATCCTTCCCTGCCTCTGTTAGGCTATTTACTATGCCATCTGAAATACTCTGGACATTTGCATCCCTAGGTATACATTCAAGACTTGGTTTTAGTTTTTCCCGAAACTGCTTCCAGTCGGCTCCTTGTTTTAGTCCCCAAACTTCCTTGAAGGTATTTCTGTCTCTATTCGTCTTTTTGCCCATAATCTTAACTGTTATCAGGTTGTGATCACTACCCAAGTCATTTTTTCCCTCGTCATCTATTTCTACATCTATAACCTCCCTCCATACGCTAACGTCAGTGAGTATATAATCAATTATTGTTTCCTTATCGTTCCGTTCCCAGGTCCATTTACCCTTACATTTCGCATCCCTGTTCAGGATCTTTAAACCAAGCTCTTTTGATAGGTCCAACATCTTCCTCCCATTCGTGTTAATTTTCCTATCACCTCCCTGTATGCCCTCCTCCTTATCCCCGATGTGCCCATTGAAGTCCCCCATTAGGACAATACTGAACCCTCTGCTTTCAAGCTCTGTGATATTCGATCTAAGAGTTGTATATATTGAATCATTCCACTCGGGCTTACTTCCCTCCACTGCTAAGTATACAACACCAACGGCAACACTCCTGCTTCCTAACTTGATTTTTGCCCAGACTATTTCGTTGGATACTGGAATCTGAGTCCTTGCTTCTGTGAGATCTGTAATCAATGAGGGCTCTAATTCCTCTTTAGCGTAGATGCCAACACCCCCACCCCGTTTCTGACCCTCAGTTCGCCCAGCTCCTATCCACACGCAACCCTTCATCTGATCAACCCGCTCATCCCGTCGTATCCACGTCTCACTTAGACCCATTATATCGAAGTCTCCTTCGTCCATCATTGTTGATATTTCGCTTACTTTCTTGTGCAGACCCTGGATGTTGCAGTACCCAAACTTAATGAATCTTTGTTTTTTTGTCATCACTGGCACATTATTATACCCCTGGTATGTCCCTGTGTTGTGCATGTTTGTTGTTCTTCCTATGTTCCCAGCACTTGTGCCCCTCTGGGTTATCGGCTGTGGTCCCCTACCCCCCTTTTCTCCAAAAAAGGCCCAGCCACCTGTAAAATTTTTTGGCCCAACAGGTCTGTACCCATCCTACTTAAATGCAATCCGTCTCGCCCATACAACTCTCCTTGTCCCCAGAATGAATCCCAGTGGTCAATGAAATGTATTCCCAAGTCTTTGCAGTGCTCTTCCAGCTCCTCGTTTAGTGCCATAATCCACGAGTTCCTCTCATTCCCACCACCCATAACGGGGAGCACCCCTGAAACGATGATCCGAGCATTCCTGGTAAGTAGCTTACTAATTAGGTCCTTGTATGTGTCCACCAAACGAACTGATTTCCTCTCCCTGATATTATTGGACCCCACATGTAATACCACTACCGGATCAGGCCCTGACCCAGCTACAATACCGTCCACTCTATCCCTCAGGTCCTCCACTTTAGCCCCCGGAAAGCACAGAACTGTTCTATTTTTACTGTCCGGACCACAGACAACCTTGTCGATCCCCCGAACTATGCTACTTCCCGCAACCACTAACTTACTTTTGGCCCTCGCCCTATTTATCTCCTCTAGTCTCCTATTGTTTACAGCGTCCTCTTCCTCTCCAACAGCCCCACTCGGAATCACTATCGGTATCGGTATCTTTGACCTAGGATTACTTCTATCCTTGTCCCTCCGTCTCTTTCCAGGCCCTGAACTACCTAAACTACTCCCCTGGTCTTCCTCCGGATCCCTCCTCCTTTTTCCTGGCCTAGACCCCAAGCTACTATCTGTTGCAACTACCTCCATCCCCTCCTCTGACTCTTCCGAATCGAGCACATTAAATCTGTTTCTGGTGCTGCACTCCCCACTGCCTTTGGGCTTTACACCCCTATCTACCTGCTTCTCTGCCCCCCCCCCCCCCCTTTCCTACCACTTTTGATAGTCCACGCCAAACGCTTTACAGCATTGCTCCGGCCTGGGCCCCCCTCATCTGTCCTACGTACTTTTCTAGCAGCCCCCACCTCATCACCTACCTCATTCACATCAAAGGTTCTACCCCCATGTTTCCTCTTGGAACCACCGACAACCATCCGTCCTTCTCGGAAAGCTACTTTCACAGGCGTAACTCCAGACAGCCCCTCCCTACCAAGTTTTCCCTTCAGCTCAGCAATCTCCCCCTCAAACTTAACAATTGTCTCAAGTAGGCGGAGGATTTCCTGACAGTTTGCACATACCTCTCCATATCCCATCGAACGACAGTCCCCATACATCATAGAACACTGTTTACAAACTTCAAGCCCAATATCGCCATCGGTGGCCCCACCAACCCGGCTCTGACCGACACCCCCAGTGACCTCTGTCTGCACACCAATACTTACCCCGTTGGCACCGTTGACCTGGACCGCGATATTACACGTATTTACCTCCATACTTACCTCCGTCTGAACAGACTTGCTCGCCATCATCAAAACAAAATTACGCGATCGGACAGGGAAAACTGTAAACACGCGACAAAAGGCAACACGACGAACCGTTCGACAACTTAGCGCTCACAGTTTTATTTAAGACCTCCTAACTTTGTCCCAGTTACTATACTAAACTACCTCCCCACAAAGTTGAATAAAATAACCTGAAAATGAAATATATATGATTAGTAAACAATAAAAATACTTAATTTCGATTCGTAGCCAAGGAGACTTCTTCTGTATACTTGCGGATCGATCGATAAGGCGTTGAGGGATGGAGTACTGACAATCTATCACTCCAACGTAAACTGCCGGGAATTCTAACCGCGTGCATACCCCCTCAGGTCCCATTTGAGGCAATAAGAAAGCTAGGTCTACGTGATCCAAGTAAAATAAAATAAGGTTAACCGGGTCGCAAGGGATTTGTAAATCCCACATCGTCCCTGCGCGCCTGCGCCGCGCTAAAACCTATCATTTATTTATTTATTTCCTCATATCTCTCAACATGCCTTACAACCTTAGAGAACCGTCTTCTTCCACAGAATACCCATGTTTAGAATGTGGAAGAAATGTTAGACCAAGACAACAAGCCGTTGATTGTGATGGTTGCGGACGTTGGCAGCATCGAACCTGCAATACCAGCATTCCACAAAGTAAATATTTATATTGTCTTTATATTGTCTTATATTTTTTATATTAATAAATTCAGACATTTGATTTTTTGATTAACGCAAGCCCATTGATTTTTATTTTGTGACAATCTATTGGCGAATGGCCACGGGCATTCACTAATGAATTGTCACAAAATAAATTTCACGGAGGCATGAAAAATTAATAATATTTTAGTCTTTGCAATCACACTAGGCGCTATTTTTGTCCGTACATTCGCCACTGTATTTAATATACGAGGAGTTGGTTCACGCAAGCCCATTGATTTTTATTTTGTGACAATCTATTGGCGAATGGCCACGTGCATTCACAAATAAAATTGTCACAAAATAAATTTCATGGAGGCATAAAAATTAATAATATTTTAGTCTTTGCAATCATAGTAGGCGCTATTTTTGTCCGCACATTCGCCACTGTATTTAATATACGAGGAGTTGGTTCACGGAAGCCCATTGATTTTTATTTTGTGACAATCTATTGGCGATTGGCCACGGGCATTCACAAATAAAATTGTCACAAAATAAATTTCATGGAGGCATGAAAAATTAATAATATTTTAGTCGCTATGGCGCTATTTTTCCGTACATTCGCCACTCTATTAATTTATGATTTTTTTTTATAGGGATATACAACGAGGCCAAGAAGTCTGATATAGACCACTTATTTGAAACAGGCAATGCTGAATTCATCTGTATTTTTGATTGGTGTTTAACAAACAAATTAAAACTAAATGGAAATAAAAGCAAATTTATATTAATCAACCCTTCCCATTTCAGTATAACCGATACACCAAGACAAATCGTTATTAATGGTACACAATCCGATAAGGTAGGAGGATCGGAACTTTACAAAACCGTTCGATTTCTTGGTATACCTCGACATATTATCTTATAAGATGCACATATCGAATATATGTTCAAAGGTGTCCAGGTCTCTTAATCTAGAATATCTTAACCCATCACGCCCTATTTTCCTTTTTCCTTTTATTATGCTCTAGTTCACAGTCATCTCTTATATAGAATACAAATTTGGGGACACGTAAAATCGGTCAATAAATTATTTTTATTACAAAAACGCCGGTTCCGCATCATAAACGATAAACATTATAGATCCCATGCCAATCCTTTATTCTACAAGACAAAATTCGCAAACTCCATGATCTCCATACCCTGCATGTTTACCACTTATACGTAACTGGAAGCACAACAAACTTCCACCAACCTTCGACAATTATTTCTCTGTTAAGAACCCATTGGGAACAAAAATCAGACAGTCCGTAAACCTTGAAGTAAGAAAAACAAGAAACAAAGCCCTAGACCAACTCCCGGTAACTCTGTACCCTAAAATGTGGAATAACATGGACAGTGTCATTACGAAAATACTTAGCAGAAATGGTCTTTAAAAAATCTCTTATAAACAGAATATTGGGACAATACTCGGCTGCGATAATCTGTACTGATGTACACTGTAGAAACTACAGCGTTCTCCTTAACTCAGTTTATATATATATATCGGATCTAAACTTCCGAGCATGACGGCAATTTGACGAAGTTATATAAAATATTTGATGAAGTGTATATATATATATATATATATATATATATATATATATATATATATATATATATATATATATATATATATATATATATATATATATATATATATATATATATATATTGTATAATATTATATACACTTTATATATACACTTGTCATTGGATGGTCGCAGGGGATGGTTTCGACTGGTATTTTTCGGTGTATTCATCTCTTCAGATATGTCTGAGGAGATGAAAGCATCGAGGTAGGTTGTTGGGTGGGGTTGTCTTTGGCGACTGTTTTGTGTTAGGTGTGTACCCTCTACATAGATATTACTCGTTTTTCCTCGAGAAAACACGCGAGTTGTGTCTTCCAACATTTAAAAAAATGCGAAGGTTAAGCAAAAATCAGAGGTTGCGTGCCATTGGTATGCACGAGGCTGGGATACCTCCAGATGAGCTCGCTGCTGAGTTCGGAGTCGCTGTGGCCACTATTTACCGTCTCATTGGAAGGTATAGAACCACTGGATCTACTGCCGACCGACCGCGTTCAGGTCGACAAAGAGTTACGACCCCTGCACAAGACCGACACATCAGGACGTATCACTTGCGGGATCGCTTCCTCCCGGCGACGAGGACAGCAGCAATTACCCTGGTAGAACTAACAATAGAATCAGTACACAAACTGTCCGCAACAGACTCGCTGAACACGGCATCCGAAGTAGGCGTCCATACCACGGACCAATCCTTACCCAACGGCATCGTACCGTCAGAATGGAATGGGTACGTCAGCGTGCTCGCTGGACTCAGCAGCAATGAAGCAGTTCTTTTTAGTGATGAATCATGATTTTGTCTACGGCGCGCTGATAGAAAGGCAAGAGTATATCTGATGTTTGCGTGCAGGAATGCGGCCGTTTCGGCAGGGGTAGTGTAATGGTTTGGACAGGAATTTCCTTGCACCATCGAACGCAGCTGATCTTCATCGATGGTAATATATTTGGTGAATCACAATGGAGGGTGTCTTCTGAATCTGTCCGGCAATCTGCAAACAAACCAACGGGAATGGCAGTAAGACAGCCAATCTGGCTATGTCATTCCCAGCAGCATATGTAATTCATTTTATATTAGTAAATATGTTGCTTTTTATTGTTCTCTGCGAAACTATTATGCATTCAATGTATTTGTATATAAATATATGCTTGTTTATCCCTTTACCCAAATCAACGGCCAAAATCGGCCAGCGCTATTCTCAAGAATCGCCAGTTAATTTTCATTATTTTTTCATTTTTTGTCTCAAAAACATAGGTTATGACCCTCATTGGAACGAGCTAAATTTTTTGTCTCAAAACATAGTTATGACCCCCTCATTGGAACGAGCTCGTACCAATGAGGGGGTCATAACCTATGTTTTGAGACAAAAAATTTAAAAAAATAGTTGTTCTAGAAATTGTTTTGTAAGTGTCGTCTGCTTTTCATGTTAGGTAAAGGGTTAAGTGAAGTGAAGTGCATTTACGAAAAATATCTCCGGCGGTGTGATTTACACTGTTTTGTATCGAAACGTTCATAGTCCTTGCTCAGGCGCTTAACGTACAATCGGATGCGTTCTTGCATGACGTTCTTACGCGTAATCCAGATTCCACGCATGGTGTATCTAGAACCTTTCCCAATGTCCTTCATTGCATCGTGTAAAGTTTATAAAATACGCACAGCAGGCGTGATGTAATAATTTAGCTCTGTTCATTAAATATTTGTGCTTTTCTCATATGTGGCTATATCATGACCGTAATACATTGTACTGTGATGTTTTGTTAATTAATTTTTAATGATTTTGTTTCTCACTTTGAAGGACTCTCTCTCTCTCTCTCCCTCTCTCTCTCTCTCTCTCTCTCTCTCTCTCTCTCTCTCTGAGCTTACAACGTCCCATTAATTACACTCGTGAAGCAAAGCTCCTCCACCACGATAAACAAGCACTGCTCTATTGATCTCATCAACCTTTCACCCACCCCGAATAGAATGCAACGCTTGCAAAAGTGTTCACTAAATTACGAAGTATTTCTATTTTTGTCCACAAAACACACATACGAGCTCGCTCCAATGAGAGGGACATTAATTATTTTGTTCAGTATGTTTAGTAAAGAATTTAGAGCACATTATTCGATATCTTCTGCATATTCCGTGTCGAATACAAAGACGAAAATACGAAAAGGAAGAGTGGGGTGAAGGTAGGCCTCCAAGAAAAGGTTTGTCGGAATAATTGTAGAAATTTGGTTGCCCAATCTCTGTTGAAAATTTTTATTGTCTGTCGGAAAGGACGGGAAGGAACAAAATACAAATGGGAAAATGGAAATTCCCATTGCGTTCCCAGATTTCCTGTATGCCACATTCCACGACAGTACGTAGTGCACATGGGCGCAAAAATCTACTCGCAGCATCGAACACGTGGAAAAGAGAAGCAGGGAATTGAAAAATACTCCTATTGTATTCCGTAGGTTGGAGTAGTATAATCATTTATTTTCGTGACATGAGCATTTTAACAAATGATGATTAAAACAAATACACTGCGCACCCGGCCCTGTTGAACCTATATGTCACGCTGAAAACAAAAATGATTTTAATATGGCATGTTATGTAGAAATTGGACATTTTTCCCACATGAGTACTAAATGCTGGAGTGTATTACTTGTACATAAAACTCTTCCTTTTCATATACGCATCATGGGCAAAGATAGCACAATGACGTGTGTGCTCAGTTATTATTTTTATGAAAGCTTCCTGGAGCAGATTTTGTTGTATCAATGCAGTTATATTTAGAGGGAGGGAGTCTAGTAGAGCATCACGTTTTTCAGCGTAGAAGTCACACTTGAAAAGGAAGTGTATTTCATCTTCTATTTCATTTAACGAACATAGTGTACATGTTCTTTGGTTTAGCTCTTCGTTTCTAAAACGATCAGTTTTCACCCTTAGAGGAAGAATCCCACATTTAAATTGAACAAAAATAGATCTATGTGACCGGTTAATATTCATAAGAACATACGTTTCTGTTTCATAATTATTTTTAAAAAGTTTAAATTTTCTTAATTTCGGAACAAATGCCAAGCTAGTTTTCCATTTAGTTTCTTCTGTCTTTTTGATTTTTGTTTCAAACTCCGCAATATTGCATACTTCTGTATTATCAAATACTGTTGACAATTCTAGTTCATAAAAGATATCTTTTAACAAAGAACATCAACCATTAGACACTTTTGCTAGGTCCCAACAAAAGACTCTTTTGATTAACCTATGGTCTGGCAATTTAACAATATGATTCCAAAGACGAATATGATTTATCATTCGACGGATCCTACATGACTCTATACCTATGTCACCATTTACTGCCAACAGCGGACAAAAACGATGGACTCCTAAAAAGTATCGCAAAGCCTTGTTCTGAACATTATCTAAGCATGTAAATTTTTTAAAGCCCCATACCCCTGGTGCGTAATCCAGAATTGGAAGACACAGTGTAAATATAATTTCCTAAAAGTTTTGAAACCAATATTCTTATAAAGATGAATCTTCGAAATTATTGCACCTAAAGCCCTGCTTGCAGATTTTGCCAAAACATCAGCTGTTGTGTCAAACTTTTTGTGTTCATGAACAATAATTCCCACGAATTTATATTCTTCTACAATATTTATTGGTCCAGTACCAAGCTTAAAAGGAAATGTCGTTCGCTCAGTTCTTTCATTTCTGAAATGCACAGTTTTTGTCTTATTTACGTTTATTTTCATTCGCCATTTTTTGCACCAGTTTTGAACTACTTCGAGCATGCTCTGCATATTTTCCTCATTTTCGGATAGAAGGACCATATCATCAGCATACAGAAGTATAGGTACTGAGTTGTTATCTTGGTTGACACCCAGGTTCATATTTTTAATATCGAACGCCAAATCGTTGACAATTAGTTATCAAGTACGACCTGACATTGAGATTCCCACGTTAGAATGTCTCTGGGTAGAAATATTTTCTCCAAATGGTGTGTTACTTCTTGGTATGTTTTATCGGCCTCCTAATTCTGATAGCGAAATTTGGGATTTGATAACAGTCTCTGTCGAAAAAGCCAAAGACACGTGCATTTCCAATATAATCGTTGTAGGTGATTTTAATGACAATCAAGACTTAGATCATAGTAAGTTTGTGGACATTGCCGACCACTTTGGCTTGCGACAAATTATTAAAGACCCCAACGTATTACACGGAATCTTCTGCTTCACTTCTGGACTTAGTGGCTGTTAGTAATTCAATAAACGTAATAACATGTGAAACGCTTGATCCGTTTCTTCCAAATTTGATTAGGTTTCACTGCCCAACATATGTTGAAATGCTCTTTTCAAAAAATACTTATAAAAGCTTTAAACGACGTATTTGGCTTTACAATGAGGGCAATTACCCCGAACTCAACAATGCAATTAGAAATATCAACTGGGACATGATCTTCGCAGATGTAAATTTAGATTCCATGGTTGAAAATGTTAATTCCACACTTTTAGACCTTGCAGATAACTATATTCCCAATAAACTTATTACTGTACGGAAAGCGGACCCCAAGTGGATGCACAATAACATAAGATTATTAATTCGCCAGAGAAAACGGCTTTACCGTAGTGCTAAGGGCAGGGGTACTGAGGATGAGTGGGGAAAATATCGACGGAAACGTAACGAGGTAGTATCAGCCATCCGCGAAGCCAAAAACACCTATTATGACAAAGTTGGAGATACACTCGACAATCCAACCACTAACGCATCCACGTGGTGGAAAACACTAAAATCGCTTCTAGGCCAAAAAAACACGGAACTGCCTAGTCTAATGTACCAAAACAAGTCATTATCCTATGATTCTGAAAAAGCAGATGCTCTCAATGAATAATTTTGTTCAATCGCTACTGTTGATGACTCCCACACAACGCTCCCTGTTGGTCAATTTCCTAACCGACCACTATTAACGTCAATAATTCTTAGCACAAAAGATGTGTTTGACTCACTAAAATTACTAAAAGTATCGAAAGCCTCAGGACCTGACTTATTAAGTCCACGATTTCTTAGAGAGTGTAAATGTGCCCTAGCGGAACCGCTCACCATATTATTTAACATATTGCTAACAAATTCTCATTTACTCACTCTGTGGAAAAAAGCCAATGTCACCCCTATACTTAAAAAAACACCACCGCACCTGGTCTCCAATTACCGTCCGATTTCACTGATTAGTTGCTTGGGTAAAATACTTGAAAAGTGTATATTCACGAAAATGTGGGAATTTTTAGAAGAAAACAACATCCTGAGTCAACTGCAATCAAGATTCACTCCTCGCGATTCTACGGTCCTCCAACTCACAGATATATATGACGCATTTCGTAATGCACTCGACGAAGGTAAGGAAGTTAGAGTGGTATTTTGTGACGTTAGTAAGGCGTTTGACAGAGTATGGCACAAGGGACTTTTATACAAATTGGAAAAGATAGGTATAACTGGAGATCTACTATCCTTTTTCAATTCATACCTAAACGGACGAATGCAGAGAGTGGTAACAAATTCCGAAACGTCCTCCTGGAGACCTGTTAACAGCGGTGTTCCGCATGGCTCTATTTTGGGTTCTTTGCTTTTCCTTATATGCATAAATGATATTGTTAACGATCTTACTAGTAGCATTCGTTTATTTGCGGATGACACCACCCTATATCTGATTATTGACAATCCAACACAGGCTTCACTAATTCTCAATACAGATCTTGGTACGATTGATAGTTGGGCACAAAAGTGGTTAGCTGAGTTTAATCCACATAAAACAGAATCTATGGTAACAACTCGTAAAAGGGACCCATCAAGTCACCTCCCCTTTTCATGTCGACCACATAAGTCAGTGAAGTGACTACTCATATGCATCTAGGTGTGGTTTTCAACAACCAGTGCACGTGGGATGACCAAGTTGATGGTATTGCATCAAAGGCTTGGGCGAGGCTTGACCTAATTCGGAAGCTTAAATTCAAGCTAGATCGTAAAGTCTTAGAAAAAATCTACTTTGCCTTCATCAGACCAGTCCTTGAGTATGTAGATACAGTATGGGACAACTGGTCTGACAACTGTGCCAAACAACTCGAGAAAATACAAATTGCCGCAGCTCGTATTGTAACCGGTGCAACCCTGAGTGCTAATAAGGAACTGCTTTACGCAGAGACTGGTTGGACACCCCTATCAAAACGATGTGAACAACATAAATAGGCTCACTTTTTTAAAATGTATCACAACTATCTACCCGATTACATATCGCTCAGATTACCACGGCCTATGTCCGCAACCCAAGACTACAGTCTTCGCACTAACGGGAACCTTCTTGTTCCATTCTGTCGCACACGGGCACATCAAACATCGTTCATTCCCTCGACTACAAAGTTATGGAACGAAATTCCGTTGCACGTTAGGGAAAAATACCTCCCTCCCAAATGTCAAAAATTATCTAAATCGCGACGACCGAAGGCCATCACAGTACTTTTTGAACTCAGTGTCTAGAGAGGCACAAACATACCACTGTCGACTCCGACTCAGATGTAGTCATCTAAATGATCATCTTTACACGAATAAACTTGTCGAATCTCCCTTATGTCCATGCGGCGACCGCGAAACTACAAACCATTTCTTATTAAAATGCCCAATGTTTACGACCGTCCGTAATGATACATTGGGAATGCTGCCATAAAATATTGACTGTGACATTTTATTGTATGGCTCCGAGTTTTACTCGTATGAATCAAATCGCGAAAATTTCAAGGCGGTTCATAATTTTATACTTTTATCGAAACGTTTCTAGAGACCTTATAGTATCGGCCTCCAGTTGCAATAAGACGAGGATGACTGCACTGTCGATCGTCTGTGACGGAACTGACTGGAGCTCTTCCCACAAAATCAAATCGCTGTAACTGTGGCTGTCGGTGGGGATTATTACAATTAAGTGGGTGTGTGGGGCGTGATTCGGGGTCGTGCTTAGGTCTCTGGGGCGGACCGCGACGAGTAGAACGATGAGTCGTGGCCAGACCTCGGCGGGCGTGGCGGGGCCCTGGTACGTGTTCTGTCCATCCTCATGGTGGTGGTGATCGATTCATAATACAATATCATGTGAATAAGTCAAGAATGTTCACGAATATGTAACGAACTATTTATTTGTGTGGATGAATAAAAACCAACACTTTAGAAACCACTGAAATGAATGTGCCTGTATCAGACCCCCTGATACAACCATCTGTGTCAGGGGTTCTGATACACGACAGCTTCAGAGTGAACATAGACAAAATACACGTTGTATGTAAGATACATATTTTATATACTTTTCGAAACGCTCGCGATGGATCATCATGGTAGTGTTTGAGGGATGGGAGGAGCAACGGCAATCTGTCTTGTGCTGGACGGTACTGTTCAAAACCAATTCGACAATCTTGATTCAGGTTTTTCCCGTGGGGTGGGGGACGTCATTGGATAATCAGATGTTGTGTTAATTCACAAATCATAAATCTCTCTCTCTCTCTCTCTCTCTCTCTCTCTCTCTCTCTCTCTCTCCCTCGTCCTATTTATTTCCTTATGCAACATTGAATGCAAGAGGCTAAGGAACAATCAAACATTCGTGTTAATATTAATACTGATATTCTTGCCATTCTAACAGGTTATATGTAGCTTTGCTTGTTTTGTGGAGACGACGAGTTAGAAGCTTTCAGCTTACAGTCGAATCCACCAGCTTGCTCTATTCACACTATGTTTGCTTGTACACTTGTACATTTGGAAATAAATATTGCTTAAACTAAATCGTTGACAAACACGTTAAAAAGTGTTGATGAAAGATTATCTCCCTGTTTTACACCAAACTTACAGCCAAAGGGGTCCGACACCTCCCCGTTTACTCTAATGCGTGCATGTGTACTTTTATATATACTTCGGATTGATTGATACATGTTTCCATCTACACCACATTTAAGAAGTTTGAAAAGTAACATGTCTCGATCAATGCAGTCAAAAGCCTTTTTAAAGTCAATGAATGTGGCAAAAACCTGTTGTTTTCCCTTCATTATACTGGAAAGTATGAAAATATTATCAAGGCAAGATCAATTTGATCTAAAACAATTTTGTTCATCAGCAAGTATATTGTTAGTTTCGAGATATTCAACAAGTCTGTTATTTAAAACAGTATTATATAATTTGCTGCTAATAGATAATAATGAGATGCCACGATAATTGAGCGGTATCCTCTGATCTAGCTACTTATCTTTTGGTATAGGACATATTATCGATTGCCTCCAAATAGATGGCATAATGCCTGTATCAAAAATAAAATTGAAGTGGCTCAGCAGCACCGGTCTCAAAGAGATACATTTTAAGGCTTCACAGGGGATTTTATCAAATCCAAATGCCTTTCCATATTTAACTTTAGATATCACACGATCGATTTCTTCCATCGGAATACGGCGATTTAACAAATCATCATGAACATAAAGCGGATCTAAAAATTTGTCTTCAATAAACATTTTTTCTTTTATAATGTCTTCTCGGAATTTTTTATCAAAATTATCACTTCCAAAGTTTGGATTATATAAAGTTTCAAAAGCAGACTTCCAGGTTTCTGTGATTAATTTACTATCAGTCATTAGCGACTCATCAGATCCAAGAACTTCGTTGGGGCAATTATTATCTTTTTCAGATCCAAGTTTCTTAATCATGTCCCAGAAAGATTTGGGGTTATTACAATTTAGCTCCATGTCAAACGCAAAATTCCGTTTATGTTGTCTTTCATGAAACCGTAATTTACGATTGAAAACATGTCTTGCTTCCTTAAAATGTTGAAAAGCAAGATTTATTTCCCTTGATTTGGATTTATGTTTCAAGAACTCGTTTTCCTTGCTGTTCATTTTTTGCCATAACTCTATGAGCTCGTCGTCCCAATATGGCTTGTGATATTTAAATTTCTTATGTGAACGCCTCCCACTTCTGACACTTCGTGGCCTGAGTGCTAGAATGTCCTATGTCCCCTATGGGACATAGGACATTCTAGCGCTCAGACGACGACTGGGTCATTTATCTGCCATTTCATCAAGAATCTCTGATGTAAATTTGTCATATATATCATCAACAGTTTTCTACGACTCTATTGCGCACTCAATTTCGTGTTCAAATTTGCCAAAGCGTCTGAACATTCACCTGATGACAAAACACTTGCCGGTAACGGTTTATTAAGTTTCGTTGGTACATACATGTGACCATACAACCCAGTTTCGCGAGCGTGGAAAGTGTTCACAATATACTCCGCCAAAACAAATCTATAATCAGATGGTTTGCAATCATCACCTAACATGCTTTCTAGTGAGTGATCGGAAATCATGTCAGATTGCGTCCTGACACGGAAACCAGTGAAGCGGTCAAGAACGTCATGTGGTACACAAATATAATCAACAACAGCTGATCCCTTGACATTGATCGAAGTGAAATTATTATTTTCTGTATTCAACCTACCATTTGAACAACATAACTTAGCTTTGTTTAAAAATTCAAGAAAAGCTTTTCCGTGCTGGTTAACCGTGTTATCTATATTGTGAATTGGGGGCACACAATCAAAATTTGTGTTAACATCTGATAACTTACCTATTCGGGAATTTAGGTCACCACACACAATCATAGGGGATGTTTCGCAATACACGTATGTACTTATTAGGATATGTGAAAAAAACTTATCGGCATCCCTGCCCCAATCAGGCCTTTCTGGTGGGAGATAACACGCACATAGTACAAAATCCTCTCCAAGAGCATTTGATCTAAATTTTACAATCAGAATTCCATCAATTTCTCTGTCTAATACAGATATATCAAAATATTGAAGGAGTTCCTCCCTAATTAACATTCCAACCCCACCTGACCCCCTGGGAGCTGCTGCTATATGGATACCAGATCTATTATTACCTATCCATAAGTAATTTGGCACATCGATAATCTCCCCTGTTTTCAGATGAGATTCTGATATCCACAAAATATCACAATCAATGGCATTTATCAATTTAGTTTTCAAATTTCGGTTAGTTGGAGACCACCCATTGATATTGGAATACAAAAATATTATTTTACTACTTCTGTTTCGCGTGGCCGTCACTGAAGCTCCAGGACATTTCCAGTGTTGACCGAACCATCACACACACCTCCAGTCTTGCTTAATCCTTCGAGCCCTGGTGATATCTTCCATGTCAATCAATAAAGCAATTGGAAGAGTCCATATTCATTAACTGGGTGTAGGCCACTTAATATTTTCAACGTGCAGCCTCAGGGCTGTACGTTGAAAATCTTGATTGGTGTTCCCCACACGTTCACTCAGCAGCCATCCTACTTAATACAATTATGAGGTATCATGTTTCTTGATTAGGAAAAACGGCATCTCGATTTCAAAGGGTTAACCGCTTTTGTTGCGACTTGTTTTTTGATTTTGTGCTCTTCGGCAAAGATAACCCTATCATAAGGGAAAGATAAACCTTAACCCACACGGAGAAAACAAATAAATCTTTGTGTGGGAATATATGATGAATGTATATCTGATTGAGAGTTCTTTTTACATGGATTTCGCTGAACTTGAGAGATTGAGGTACATGTAGACGCACGGGTTTTGTGACATTAAATAGTCAGGTCATGATTCCTTTTTTTTCCTCAAGAATGTCATGATGGTTATCACTATATATCTTGCCGTTCTGAAAATGTTCTGAATCCTAGCTTGGTACGATTCTATCATTTTTCCCCTTCTTTGCCCTCAACTGAATCGTTACTGGAAGTACTGTCCAGCTTCCATTTGTAATCAAGAATGTTTTTACACATACGCTTCACACCATTTACAACTGGAAGCGCCAATAACAGATATAGGAATACACTACGACGGCGGGGTGCTTTGGTTTTGAACGCAATTTTAAACATTTGATGGAAATTCCCTATAACATCATAAAAGGGGTTAATATTATACAATTAATGACTTTTCTTGAGGCTGATACAAGGAATTATCAACACGAGAGAAGTAATATTCACCGAGGCCGTAGGCAACTATTGTTTTATTATTGCGACAGAAAAAAATCGTTGTTTGAAGATTCCTTGCTTTATTACATACTTTCCGGAGAAAAACAGCATATTCATATGCAACAAAATAAAGTTAATTTCAACGTATATTTATATAAGAAGCAATGTGCATTAACTCAATTGTTCACGTTCTAGTTAATTGTTAAGAATTGAATGCAATCTTTATAATCTTTATTGGAGTATGAACGTATGGGAATGGGTACAAATTATGTATGAATCCAAAGGGATTCATACATAATTTGTACCCATTCCCACACGTTCATACTTCAATAAAGATTATAAAAATTTCATTCAATTCTTATAATTACAGTAACTGTCTAAACTACTTTTTACCAAACAGCAAAGCAGAAAGACGAAATAAAACATGTACTAACGATCGAGGCGAAAAACCACCCTCACACAAAAGACAAAGCGCTCAACTCTGATTTTTAATTTTCACAACTTTAGAAATGGAAACGAGTATTTTAGTAACGGGCTTTATGCCATAGTTGGGAAATGTCACCAAGGAAACAGCAGCGGAGTCGATCACTACGAGAGGCGCTAAAAGTTAAAAATTCGCCCAAACACCATCCGAAGTACATTCTGTCAACTGCGCTCTACCGTGGATGCGGGTCAAAGTTCGACCAAATGTATTCATTGGAAAATGAATTACATTTGGTCATGACGTTTTCATCCAGCTGACCAATGGGAGTTGAGTATTTGGAACCAAAACGTATAAGTACATTAACAATGTAATTATTTATATTTGAACACTTCCTAAACACTGGAACAAGGAAATTAAAGGAAGGAGCAAGTTTGGAAATTTCCATTTCTATTTTTATCGCAGGAAGGTTTGAACACTTCCAAAACACTGGAACAGGGAAATTAAAGGAAGGAGCAAGTTTGGAAATTCCTTTTCTATTTTTGTCGCAGGCAGGTATTTGGAATCATTATATCAACCTACCTGCGCTATTTATGTACAACAATGACAGATTGGTGAAATATCAACTCGATTTCGATAAAAATAGAATAAATCAGCAATACTGGAGCATATTAACACTTCCGACGGGCGTTTTAGCCAATTAAATTACCAGATTTTTTTATGTCATGTAATAAATAAAAATATCCAACGACGAGAGTGTCTTAACATATTGATCCTGAACTATCAGAATCCTAAGAAAAAAGGAACCTAAGACATTTCAAAGTTGGGAAAATCTGGAATTTGCCTGCTGGACTATTGATGTTGTCGGCTTAGTTAAAACTCGAGAAAATAGTTATTATATAGTGGAGACGGGGAGGGGAGGGGACTGGAGGGGGATCGAAACAAATGTCCATGACACATATGACGGGATGGGTGTGTGGTCTGAGCAGCCAAAAGCGATTTGTTCAAAGCTGCAAAAAATGTTTACTCCACATTTTTAAAAGTGTTTTTAGTTTGTCTTGATCTGGAAAAACGGGAAAGAAGGTAATTTTGACAGCTAAACTACCCTTGGACTGTGAATAGACGTCTCTATGTTTAAATTGCAGTCATTCCTGGTAATTTGAAAGATAAAAGCGGCGATAATTACATTAACCGATATGCTGTCACTGTTCCATGTCAAACTGATAATCCTCTACAACCACTTGCAACAGAAGATAAGAGACAGGCAGGAGATTACTGCTATCTTCTGTTTCAGGGGGGTAAATAAAGGTTGCTAGTTAATTCCGAAACAAGAAAAGAAACCCAAGTATTAAGAACCATTGTCATAAAAATACAATGTTTTCAAATTTTGATCGGTCATAATATAGTGGGGTTTTATGAACTCTTTCGACAGCCAGCGTCATCTCATGTTGGAGAGTTTTACAGGTGGAGGAATCTGGAGTATCCAGAGAAAGTTTATATTACAGGCTATTAAATTCACCTCGCTATGCATTTTTGTATGTATCTAGTGTTTCTAAACTCAAATAATAGTTGTCCCGACTTAATTGTTAGGGGTTGTCACAATTACGCTTTTATTCAAAATGGCTGACAATATGGCCACTACGTTTCAGAACTGACGTTAATACACAGAACGACACGCGTGTGTGAATAGTTAATCGATATGGCACGAGTGCCAGCGCGGAAGGATAGAACGAGAGGCCACATGCCTCGAGTTTTATCCTTCCGCGATGGCACAAGTGCCATATCGATTAACCCATTCACACACGCGTGTCGTTTTGTGTTTATTACACGCCTTCACTTCTATAAAAAAATTATTAGAAGGACCCTCAGCAATTCATTTGACAACTATCAACAAAGGAAGACCTTTTATCGCCAACCAAATTTGCGAGGGGAACCTGTGTTACTATTTCGTCCCCTGAGTTCCAATATGTTCTGTGTGCCTACTGGCACATAGAACACATTGGAACTCAGCGAACGATTTTCAGCTATCGCTAGCGATTCAAATTGTAATTGCGTTGCACGATTTGTAGAAAATTCCAGTAAAATTTCGCTTCTATTTAAAAGTAGTCTGTCAACGATCTCCGTTCCGCACATATGAGCGGAAGAGATTTTCATTTTCCGCACTGTTTAGTGTTGCTGTAGATGAGGATTATATGAGACAGGGGTGTGATAAAAGTTCTATCCCCAACATTTTTAGTCCTGCATTTTAGTTAATGATTTTGCTGTTAATTATTCTTTTGAAATTTCTCTACCCGGATATAAGAACCGAGTAGCAGCGAGTAGCTGTTAAACTCTTCAGCTTACCAACTCCGCACAAGCAAAGTTAGTAGCGGTTGAAGGCATGGGCACTATCTCCATGCAGTACGCTTTAGTACACAGTGCCACCGCGCCCCACACGAGCAACTGGGATTAAGCACAGTGACCTCTGTCAAACAAGATATAATTGGTTCAATTCATGGTTAAACAAGAGAAAAACAGAATGACTGGAGAATATTCTGAAGCACTAACAGAATGTCAGGGGTTAAGTGTCTTGCCCAAGAACACAGCACAATTACCGCTGGTCAGGATCGAGCCGTGGACCTTTCGGTTTGTAGTTAAATGCTCTACGTAACTACTGGGCCATCGCGTTCCTCTTTCGACGTTAGTATCACAGTCAGGTCGATATGATGGAGCCGGGAAGTGAATTCAATAACTATAGTGTGGTCGTTGGAGGAACGAACAAGTCCGAACACCGAACAAATTGGTAAATTCTAGCAATTGGTAATATTCGAAGTCGGATATTCCGTAGAACAGAATGAAACAAATCCGCAAAAATCAGCTTTGGGGAATTTTTTTACAAGCGATTGAAAACAAGGGCCAATACTATAAAACTTTTACAATTGTATTTTCTAGAATTGTATTTTCTACTTATAAATATAACTGACTAAAATGAATCATTAGCATTTTCAAAAGATATGGCAATTTGCCAATTGGCAAATAGCCACATGTTTGAAAATGCTGATGGTTCATTCCAACCCATTTAAAATCATAACTAGAAAATACAGTTCTAGAAAACACAATGGTAAAAATTTTATATAACTGGCTGGCTCCAGGTCATTTTTTGACGATTTACAAATTCAGACTTTCGAATTCTTCTTCGTTCACGCAGTATTATTAAGGGAATACGTATTTCGTATGCCATATTCCGTTGTCTTTTGTTTATGTATTGTCTGGCCTGAATAGACACACAACATCAGATATCCCTGGTTGCGTTCGTCTCTTGATAAAGAGCGATTAGCCCATATAATTCATTGCCGCTGATAAAGTATGTGTAAATATCACAGAAACTTGTGAAACTGAACGGATGTTTTTCAGAATACGAGTCGCTTCTCCATGACCAATCTCGAAATGCTAAGCTGTGGCTGCAACACATAGATTATGCTGAGATTTTGAAAATGTTCTCCCAGGACGAGAGAACCGATGAATGGCATCATCATTTGGTCTTTGTGGAAAAGATGTTGAATCTTTTTGCAGCGACCGGCCGCATTAATTATGCCAAAAGCTGTCGCCTCTGTCAACAAATGATGATTGAACTCCCTAGCTCTACTCCTGCATTTCACACGGCTTTCACACTGTCCGAAGGAGTAGTCGTTACTGAGCAGGGTTTCTCACAGATTTGGTAATAGAACAGACCCTAATGGAATCCATTAAAAGTCGAACCGGTCTCACCAAAGGAAGGGTTTCACGGACAGTGTCCACCTTCAATTGGTGTACAGCATGCACAAATGTGGAGAGACACACGATGCCATGGCGAGTTTTACAAATAACCGCCTTCCTTCTGGCGAACAGCATACGTAGATGGACGTGTCTTGATGCAAAGGAGATCACACAGATTCGGCTAAAATACAAACATGGTTCTACGAACAAGAGCTTTTCAATCCCAACGACGATCGGCTACGTTTTTCTGTCATCGGATTTGACTGCAAGCGATGGCGATGGAGTAAACTGAGACGAGACTGAAATGATAGGTTCGAAGATCCACAAGGATCTGACTGGTAGGACTGTTTCTGTCGCTTCCATTAAGAGGGGTGCACAGGGGAAATCACTGAACACACACCTGTGCCAACATTGCTTTTCAAAGACAATTCTCTCAGGAAACCAACAAAAAAACCACAATTTTAAGCAGACCCTCGTAGAATCCATTGAAAACGTCAAGCTAGATGATGGCGTTCTTCTCCGTCACGTGAAGTGGGCAAAGAAGTCCACTTACTTAGATATAGCGGAGCAGTATGCATCCTGCATACAAACCAAGTATAGGTGAGCTTGTATGGCGCGGGGCCTCCACCAAAGGCCATGAACACAGCAGAAGGGTTGGGAAAACGTGCAGACACCCATCAGGAAAATATGCAGGCCCACAACAACCAACGGAAATTTTTTTTATCAAATGTGAGAATCAAGATGCAGTTCATTGATTTGTTTGGTCGCGTGTTTGGGACTGGAGGTCATACCTTTTGCAGCAGCACTCGCGTGTTTGGGGCTGGGGGTCATACCTTTCCCAGCAGCACAGATGGCGCGGACACAATGATAGTTAAACGTGCAAGTGAACATGCGTCCAATGGCCGTGAGGTTAGAGTCATTCTCGATGATACTGATACCGCCGCTCTGTTGGTGTATCATTAGAGAGAAACCATTGCCAACATTTATCTACAATAAAAAGCTAGGCCCTCCACATGGAGTATATGAGAGCTGGTGTTGCAATTTGAGAAAGTGAAGCAAGCACAAATTATTTTTATATTTACCTGGAGCGGTTACGACACCGCATCGGCAACATTTGAGCATTGAAAAACAAATCTTAAAACGTGTAGACAGCTCGTGTTCGGTTCAAATCTTGGCATCAACAACTGAGAATATTACAGCAACAATGGACGAGGTTGCCTTTTCTGATGCTCAACGTTTCGTATTACTACAGAGGGGGGAAAATCAGATACCAAGAAAACCTTGAGGCGCACTAAATTCATGGATATGGTCTTAACTAGTCGAAATTCTACTGAGTCCCCAAAATTGCCACCAAATGAGCGTGCTGCTCATATTCACAACTTAATGGTGCATCTGCAAGTTTTCAAATGGAGTACACTGACATTTGATGCGCTAGATACTAAGAAATTGGACTGGAAATTAGACGGAACTCAACTCGTTCCAATTATTGCCTTCACAAATTAACAAGAAGATCACCATGCTGCCCCAATAGCCCCAATATATGTTCTTGTCGCTAGAACAGCCTGAAATGTGTGACGAGTTATGGTGATTACAGAGTGGAAGGGTTCAACAATTGCGAGGTCACGATTGAGGATGACGCAGTTCGGATGTTGAGTAGACTGCTTGAATATCGAGCATAAAAGGCCAGGTGCTAACCATTTCTTTTCGATTTCATCATACAAGTCTTTCTTTTCAGGAAGAGTGTCCAAATGAGTTACCCAATATGCATGAGTTTCATTTCGAGCGAATTTTTTCAGAGAAAAGGGAAAATTGGAATTTCACGATTTTCGGTCGCCATATTGGCAGCCATCTTGGACGTGAACCTTCGATATCCTATACAAACATTTAGATAACATTCATCTGTCATTTGTAGTGCCCGCAGTCAACTTTGTGAGTTGATTACATATGTGTTTCGTGTTCTATACATCTCAGCCTTCATTTTGATACATAATTTGTGTATATTTAATTTGAATTTAAGGAATATCAGAGGTGGGATTTCAAAATAAACAAAATTCCGTTATTTATATAGCACCTTAATTTCGCACACTGAACAGATCAACTGACAATCGGTTTAACCCAGTAGGCGTTACATCGGTATTCGGTTACGTTGCAATGTTTTTTATTGAAAATACTGCATGTTCAAACTACTCGAAATTCTGTAGTTTATTCATTCATTTATTGGTGTTTAAGGTCACATATTTCTGCATAATGGCTAATCATGACCACGACAGTTTTACGGGTGGAGGAAGGCAGAGTACCCGGAGAGAACCACCGAGCAACTATGAGCACCTGTCAGCTCCCCAACATACTAACTCCAAAAGCAGGGTTAGCATTGGTTGAAGACAGGTACACCATCGACCTGCAGACGCCTTAGTACACAGCTCCACTGTGCCCCCACGTGGACAATGGGGTGGAGTGTCCTGCCCAAAGACACAACGCGGTTTAGATTAGATTATTTTATTTTACGGTATAGATAATATATTACAATACACATGTTAACAAACACAGATATTAATAAAGAAAATAATGTAAAAAACACAAATACGAAATCGGTATCTATACCGTAGGGAGATGACATAGCCAGATTGGCTGTCTACCTGTCGTCTCCCGGAGACATGGACATATTTATCAGCACTGTGCGCAGATTGAGAATGTCATTAATTGACATTTGTTAATCAATATTGCCCTTTATCTAGCATGGATAACAGGTGGAACTTTCCAAAGTAAGATAATCATTATTTGTCTGGAAAACAAAAACTAATAACGTATTAAGATATGAATGGCAATTTTATGAACAGCTTTGTCTGGTTTCATCTGTTACGTTCGAAAAAAAAAGATCTCCTAAAATGAAAGTTCCTCTATGCAAGGACATGGCAGTTATTAATCAATGTTATGGTGGATGAGATAAACAGACAGTGGAATCGGTTATTTTGTAAGTTCATATGTAATACTTCTAGGGTTGGCGGGCGCAATTCGGTCATTATCGAATAGACAGTAAGAATTGCTTTATGTTTATATTTAAGTTACCAATTGTGGTTAAACCTGACAGTCTGGACAATAAGGGTTATCACATTCAATATCAGTTGGATATTGAGACAGAAGTTTCTCTGTCAATAATTTTTTGAATATTTTCCTATTTGTAATATTTTTTAGCTCGTGGTCAAGCTCATTCCATATCTTTGGGAACAGGTGTACAGGTAGTTTATCTAGAGCTCGGGTGCGGGTTCTACTGACACGTAGTAGTTCTGATTGCCTTGTGATTGTTTGGGAAGCATTATGTGTTGTGTTAAAAAAATTATTGAGTGACACAGGGAGTTCTCCCTGTTTCCAATCAAATACAAAAAGGGAAGCTTGGAGCTTGAATAGGTCGTCTACTTTAAGGATTTTGTCTTTCGCAAACAGCGGATCAGTATGGGCCTTATAATTTGTGTTGTTAATAATACGCAGTGATCGCTTTTGCATAGTTCGTATTTTCCTAGTTGCGTTAGAGTTCCCCCATATTTGTATTCCATAGATTAAATGACTGTGTATCAGTGCATAATACAACGTTTTCAAAGCTTTATGCGGCAGAATTTTTTTTACTTTGTTTAGAGCATAATTTGCCCGTCCTATTTTGGAGCACAATTGTGATACATGAGCTTGATAAGAGAGATTTTCATCAATATTAATGCCTAAGAATTTCAGTGATTTTTCAGTTTCTTTTTCACATATTCTTTTAATATTATGGTTTTTTATTTGGATATTTAGATCTTCGAAACTCTGTGTGTTTCGCGATGGATTTATAATGACATACTTTGTTTTACTAGCATTCAGAGCTAATTGATTCGCGGAACACCAGTCGCTTATTTTGTCAAGTTCTTGGTTAATGTGTGTAGATAATGCACGTATCCTTTGTCCAGATGCATAGGCAGTTGTGTCATCAGCAAAGGAGAGGAGATTTAGCAAAGTTGATTGGTTAATATCATTTATATATAATAAGAATAAAATAGGTCCGAGTATTGAACCCTGGGGGACTCCACATGTTACAGCGATTTGGTCAGAGCTATGATCGCCGAATTTCACAAACTGTGTTCTGTTCGACAGATAACTCTTGAACCATTGATTACTTATGCCTCTGAATCCGTATCTCTCTAATTTCGTTAATAATATACTATGATTTATAGTATCAAAAGCTTTGGAAAAATCAATGAATACAGCTAAGGTTATATCTTTACTTGGCTTGTTATTTTCAATGGCTATGTCCCTTAACAGTTGCATCACAGGATGTATAGTACTGTGTTTTTTCCTAAAGCCGTATTGATGTTTATAAAGAATGTCAAATGCATTTAGAAAATTGGTCATTCTATTTGCCATTAGTTTTTCCAAAACCTTTGAAAAACTTGGTAAGATGCTAATAGGTCTGTAATTATTAAATTTGAGTTCATCACCAGTTTTGAAAATGGGGATTACTTTGGCTACTTTCATTCTATCGGGCACAATTCCACTGCTGAATGAACTATTGATAACATGTGCGAGTGGTTGGGCAAGTATATCGATGGTCTGTTTTAATAGATATGTGGTAATCCCATCACAGTCTTCACTGTTTTTAGATTTCATACGGTTGGTTATATGTATCACCTCCTGGGGTGTTGTAGGGGCTATAAAAAAGTTGTTTGGAAAACGAGAATCCATAAAGTCTTCAAAATTTTTATCTGACCTGATTATGTGCTCCGTTGTGCATTTCCCAACGTTTGCAAAGAAAGTATTAAATTCGTGAGCAATTGCATGTGGGTAACTTATTTCTTTGTTATTCTCTTTAATAAAAGTTGATGGCATAGCGGCGGTGCGCTTAGCTTTGTTTATTGTTTTGTTTAATATCATCCATGTTTTCCTTAGGTTGTTTTTATTTTCTGTTAATATATTGTTGAAGTACATTGCTTTGCTTTGTTTCTTAAGTTTGTTAAATATTTTACAATAATTTTTATAATTTTTTGTGTTCTGATCTGTTGGAGATTTTATTTTTTTGTAATAAAACTTTGCCTTATTAATGGATGAAGTCATGAGACCCTTTGTCATCCATGGTTGTTTTCTAAAGAATTTTTTTTGGGGTTGTACATTTGTGAATGGAAATGCCGTTTCAAAGGCTGATAAATACACATTCATAAAACGCTCATATGCTAGATTCGGATTGTCTGACTCAAAGACGGAGGCAAAATCACATTGTGATAAAAGCCGTTTGAACGTTGTCGTGTTCTCAGCATTGAAATTACGTTTATATGACACTTTGGCTTCCTCTTTTTTCAATAATGTATTGACCATATAGAACACCCCAAAATGGTCCGAGACATCGGTAATAACTATTCCGGACAGAGAAGCAGAAGAAATGTTATTAGAAAAGATGTGGTCAATCAAGGTCGCGGAGTGACTGGTTATCCGTGTTGGCTTCGTGATGTGCGGCAGAAATCCTTGGCCGATCATTAAATTTAGATAACTTTCAGTTTTCTGATGAAAATTAGCTTTTAGTAGGTCGATATTAAAGTCTCCCATCAGATATGCCTCCTTATTTTCTTGGTTAATTTGATCAGTTATGTCAGCTAGCTTTGATAGGAAAAGATCTATATCAGCTTTTGGGGCAGTGTTAGGCCTATATATGACCCCGATTATTTTCTTTGTGTTATTTACATTAATTTCGATGAATAGAGATTCGATGACGTGGGGGATGAAGATGGACAGGTCATTCCGTATTGTCGGGCAGAGATTATCTTTTACGTAAAGGCCGACACCACCTCGCCCGTCGTCTCCATCTGGTCGTGTGTTTTTAATGAAGGGGTGATAGCCGTCTAACGAGTACGAAATGTTCGAAGGAATCCTGAAAATTTCAGTTAACCCAATCACGGTAAAAATATTTTTTGAGTCCTGCATTTCAGCGAATAAGTCATTTATAGAGTCCCAATGGGCAGTGAGACTTTGACAATTCAGGTGAAAAAGTGAAAATTGCTTTTTTGGGTTGATGTTTTCTGTGCGGAGTTCATTTGGGATGTAGTATTTGCTACCGTGTGTAGAATTTATGAATAGGTCATCTTCTTCTGTTATCAATTCACCGTTCCTATCATTATAAATTGTTCTGAAGTCATACTCTGGGTTTGTCTGTACCTCATCCAATCCTACACTACCCGCCATTATTATCAATGAAACTGCCAGGTCCTTCGTCAAATCCAGTGTGTCTACTATATGTATTACAGCTCCCAGAAGGTCCCAAGACTTTCCTATTTATAATCATCTTATGGTAAAGGGTGCTAAGCAAGAATTTGGTCCTAACAATGCACAGTGCTGAAAAAGTTGAGTGCACAATGAACAAAGAAGTAAAAAGGAACATTAACAAAAACATATGTACAAACATCTTTGATAAGTAGTTGTATTCGAAAGGGACGGCGTAACGTTGCATACACCTATTTGTTTTAGAAGGATAGGTTCAAGAAAAATACAGATCTCTGTGGTGTCCTGCATGAATTGTTTGAGTAAAATAAAAGTTGAGATCAGAATCATTTTTTGGATACATTATACAAAATTTGCCATTTTTTTTTTTTTTTTTAATTATTATTTGTTGGAGTTTTGGAGTCGCTTGTCTTCAGTTATTGCTAACTGTCATCAAGACAAAGGATAATTGTCATCAAAACGGAAGAGTAGAGTCAAGTATAGCCAATCGGGGGGGGGGGGTCGCTTTTCTAGAACAATTGTTAATTGTCATTAAAACAAAGGCAAACTCTCATCAAAAACAAAAGTATAAAGTCAAAAACAAAGGTGTAGAGTCGAGTACAGCCAATCGTTTACAGTCATGTTGCTAATTGTAGGGTGCTCCCACTTCCCACAAAATTGACCATTATTATTAATTATTTATTATTATAGTTTATTTATTATTATTTTTATTTTTTATGTTTGAGTCGGTTTTCTGTAATAATTGCTAATTGTCCTCAAAACACATGCTAATTGTCATCAGAACAAAAGTGTAGGGTTAAGTATAGCCAATCGTTTACACTCATTTCACTCATACCCATAGTCGGGTGTTCCCGCAAAATTGGCCATTATTATACTTGTCAACAAAACAAAGTGTAAAGTAAAGTGTAGCCAATCTTTTACACTCACTCTACTCATTGCAGAGTGTTCCCACTTCCAACAAAATTGGCATTATTATTGTTGTCATCGGAGCAAAAGTGTAAAGTCAAGTATAGCCAATCATTTACACTCATATTGCTCATTGTAGGATGTTCCCACTTCCCACAAAGTTGGACATTGTTATACTTGTCCTCAAGACAAAAGTGTAAAGTCAAGTAAAGCCAATCGTTTACCCTCATGCTGCTCATTGTAGGCTGTTCCCACTTCCCACAAACTTGGCCATTATTATACTTTCATCAACCCAAAGTGTAAAGTCAAGTATAGCCAATCGTTTACACTAGTGCTGCACACTGTAGGATGTCCCCACTTCCTACAAAGTTGGACACTGTTATACTTATCCTCAAGACAAAAGTGTAAAGTCAAGTATAGCCAATCGTTTACACTCATGCTGCTCATTGTAGGGTGTTCCCACTTCTCGCCAATATTGGCCATTATTATACATGTCATCAAAACAAAAGTGTAAAGTCAAGTATAGCCAATCGTTTTCACTCATACAGTTCGTTGTAGGGTGTTTCCACTTCCCATGAAAATTGTACATGTCATCAAAACAAAAGTGTAAGGCCAAGTATAGCCAATCGTTGACATTATTATACTTGTCAATTTATAATTGACAAGTATAACAATGGCCATTATTATACGTGTCATCGAAACAAAAGTGTAAAGTCAAGTATAGCCAATCGTTTACACTCATGCTGCTCATTGCAAAGTGTTCCCACTTACCACAAAAGTGGTCATTATTATACTTGTCATCAAAATATAAGTGTAAAGTCAAGTATAGCCAATCGTTTACACTCATGCTGCTAATTGTAGGGTGTTCCCACTTCCCACAAAATTGGTCATTATTATAGTTATCATCAAAATAAAGGTGTAAAGGCAAGTATAGCCAATTGTTTACGCTCATGCTGCTAATTGTAGGGTGTTCCCACTTCCCACGAAATTGGTCATTGTCATAGTCGTCATGAAAACAAAAGTGTAAAGGCAATTATAGCCAATTGTTTACACGCATACTGCTCTTTATAGGGTGTTCCCACTTCACACAAAGTTTGGCCATTATTATACATGTCTTCAAAACAACAGTGTAAAGCCAAGTACAGCCAATCATTTACACTCATGCTGCTCATTGCAAAATGTTCCCACTTCCCACAAAATTGGGCATTATTATAGTTGCCATCAAAACAAAAGTGTAAAGTCAAGTATAGCCAATCGTTTACGCTCATGTTACTAATTGTAGTGTGTTCCCACTTCCAGAAAAATTTGTCATTATCATAGTTGTCACCAAGACACCAAGTGTAAACTCAAGTATAGCCAATTGTTTACACTCATGCTGCTAGTTGTAGGGTGTTGCCTCTTCCCACATGATTGGTCCTTATTATAGTTGCCATCAAAACAAAAGTGTAATGTCAAGTGTAACCAATCGTTTCCGTTCATACTGCTAATTGTAAGGTGTTCCCACATTTCACAAAATTGGTCATTATTATAGTTATCGTCAAAACAATAGTGTAAAGGCAAGTATAGCCAATTGTTTGCGCTCAAAAATTGGTCATTATTATAGTCGTCATCAAAAACAAAAGTGTAAAGGCAATTATAGCCAATTGTTTACCCGCATACTGCTCATTATAGGATGTTCCCATTTTCCACAAAAGTAGTCATTATTATACTTGCCATCAAAACAAAAGTGTAAGGTCAAGTATAGCCAATCGTTTACACTCATTTTGCTAACTGTAGGATGTTCCCACTTCCCACAAGATTGGTCATTATTATAGTTGCCATCAAAACAAAGGTATAAAGTCAAGTAAAGCCAATCGTTTCCACTCATGCTTCTAAATGGAATTGGTCATTATTGTAGTTATTATACGTGTCATCAAGACAAAAGTGTAAAGTCAAGTATAGCCAATCGTTTACGCTCATGTTGCTAATTGTAGGGTGTTCCCACTTCCAGAAAAATTTGTCTTTATCATAGTTGTCACCAAGACACCAAGTGTAAACTCATGTATAGCCAATTCTTTACACTCATGCTGCTGGTTGTAGGGTGTTGCCTCTTCCCACACGATTGGTCATTATTATAGTTGCCATCAAAACAAAAGTGTAATGTCAAGTGTAACCAATCGTTTCGGCTCATGCTGCTAGTTGTAAGGTGTTCCCACTTTCCACAAAATTGGTCATTATTATAGTTGTCATCAAAACAATAGTGTAAAGGCAAGTATAGCCAATTGTTTGCTCTCATGCTGCTAATTGTAGGGTGTTCCCACTTCCCACAAAATTGGTCATTATTATAGTCGTCATCAAGAACAAAAGTGTAAAGGCAATTATAGCCAATTGTTTACACGCGTACTGCTCAATATAGGATGTTCCCACTTCCCACAAAAGTAGTCATTATTATACTTGCCATCACAACAAAAGTGTAAGGTCAAGTATAGACACTCGTTTACACTCATTTTGCTAATTGTAGGGTGTTCCCACTTCCCACAAAAATTATCATTATTATAACTGTCATCAAAACAAAAGTGCATAGTCAAGTATAGCCAATCGTTTACACTCATGCTGCTAATTGTAGGGTGTTCCCACTTCCCACAAGATTGGTCATTATTATAGTTGCCATCAAAACAAAAGTATAAAGTCAAGTATAGTCAATCGTTTACACTCATGCTTTTAATTGTAGGGTGTTCCCACTTCCCGAGGAATTGGTCATTATTGTAGTTATTATACGTGTCATCAAGACAAAAGTGTAAAGTCAAGTATAGCCAATCGTTTGCACTCATGCTGCTCATTACCAAGTGTTCCCACTTCCCACAAAAATGGTCATTATCATACCTGTCATCAAAACAAAAGTGTAAAGTCAAGTATAGCCAATCGTTCACACTCATGCTGCTAATTGTAGGATGTTCCCACTTCCCACAAGATTGGTCATTATTATAGTTGCCATTAAAACAAAGTATAAAGTCAAGTATAGCCAGTCGTTTACACTCATGCTTCTAATTGTAGGGTGTGCCCACTTCCCGAGGAATTGGTCATTATTGTAGTTATTATACGTGTCATCAAGACAAAAGTGTAAAGTCAAGTATAGCCAATCGTTTACACTCATGCTGCTCATTACCAAGTGTTCCCACTTCCCACAAAAATGGTCATTATCATACCTGTATCAAAACAAAAGTGTAGAGTCAAGTATAGCCAATCGTTTACACTCATGCTGCTAATTGTAGGGTGTTCCCACTTCCCACAAGATTGGTCATTATTATAGTTGCCATTAAAACAAAAGTATAAAGTCAAGTATAGCCAATCGTTTACACTCATGCTTCTAATTGTAGGGTGTTCCCACTTCCCGTGGAATTGGTCATTATTGTAGTTATTATACGTGTCATCAAGACAAAAGTGTAAAGTCAAGTATAGCCAATCGTTTACACTCATGCTGCTCATTACCAAATGTTCCCACTTCCCACAAAAATGGTCATTATTACACTTGTCATCAAAACAAAAGTGTAAAGTCAAGTATAGCCAATCGTTTACACTCATGCTCCTAATTGTAGGGTGTTCCCACTTGCTACAAAATTGGTCATTATTATAGTTGCCATCAAAACAAAAGTATAAAGTCAAGTATAGCCAATCGTTTACACTCATGCTTCTAATTGTAGGGTGTTCCCACTTCCCGAGGAATTGGTCATTATTGTAGTTGTCACCACGACACAAGTGTAAAGTCAAGTATAGCCAATCGTTTACACTCATGCTGCTCATTACCAAGTGATCCCACTTCCCACAAAAATGGTCATTATTATACTTGTCATCAAGACAAAAGTGTAAAGTCAAGTATAGCCAATCGTTTACACTCATGCTGCTAATTGTAGGGTGTTCCCACTTCCCACAAGATTGGCCCTTATTATACATGCCATCCAAAGAAAAGTGTAAGGTCCAGTATAGCCAATCGTTTACACTCATGCTGCTCATTGTAGGGTGTTCCCTCTGCCCACATGTATATTATTATACGTGTCATCAAAACAAAAGTGTAAGGCAAGTATAGCCAATCGTTTACAATCATATTGGTCGTTGTAGGGTGTTCCCAATTTTCCCCCAAAATTGGCCATTATTTTTCTTGCCACCAAGACAAAAGTGTAAAGGCAAGTACAGCCAATCGTTTACACTCATCCTGCCCGTTGTAGGGTATTCCCACTTGCCACAGACTTGTCCATTATTATAGTTGTCATCAAGACAAAAGTGTAAAGTCAAGTATAACCGAACGTTTACACCCATGCTGCTCATTGTAGGGTGTTCCCACTACCCACACAATTGGTAATTAGTGTACTTGTCATCCAAACAAAAGTGTAAAGTCAAGTACAGCCAATCGATTACACTCATGCTGCTAATTGTAAGGTGTCCCCTCTTCCCACAAAAATTGTCATTATTATTCTTGTCATGAAGACAAAAGTCTAAAGGTAACTACAGCCAATCGTTTACACTCATGCTGCCCATTGTAGGGTGTTCCCACTTGCCACAAAATTGTCCATTATTATAGTTGTCATCAAAACAAGAGTATAAAGTCAAGTATAACCAATTGTTTACACTTATACTGCTCGTTGTTGGGTGTTCCCACTTCCCATAAAGTTGGCGATTATTACGCGTGTCATCAAAACAAAAGTGTAAAGTCAAGTATAGCCAATCGTTTACACTGATGCTGCTCACTGCAGTGTTTTCCCACTTCCCACAAGAAATTGTCACTATTATACTTACCATCAAAACAAGTGTGTAAAGTCAAGTATAGCCAATCGTTTACACTCATGCAGCGCTTGCACGCATGTAATCGTTTTCACACATGGTGTTCATTATAGGGTGTTCCAAGTCCCCACAAAATTAGCCATTACTACACTTGTTATCAAAACACCGGTGTAAAGTCAAGTATAGCCAATCGTTTACTTTATTGCTGCTCATTGTAGAATGTTGCCACTTCCTACTGAGTTGGCCATTATTATTAATTATTTATTATTTATTAATTATTAATTATTAATTATAATTTATGGGTTTTTTTTGGGGGGGGGGGTGGGTCGCTTTCTGAAATAATTTCTCGCTGTCATTAAAGCAAAGGCCAATTGTTATCAAGACAAGAGTATAAAGTCAAGCATAGCCAATCGTTTACATTCATGCTGCTCATTGTAGGATGTTCCCACTTTCCATAAAAATTGCCATTGTTATTAATTATTATTCGTTAATTATTATTATTATTATTTTTTTTTTTTTTTTGGGGGGGGGGGGGTAAAGTCAAGTAAAGCAAATCATTTACACTCATGCTGCTCCGTGTAGGGTACTCCAACTTCCCAATCGCTTATTTGTAATAATTACTAATTTCCATCAAAACAAATCTATTAAACCATTAAGACAGAGCTTGTGTACCACAATAAACCGCGGTTGCCTCAGGTGGAGTTCGAACCGAGGACCTCTCGGTTTGCAGCCTGTACCTTCTACTGAGCCAGAGCACCTCCGAATTCAGAGTCTACGTCCGGCAATATCAGCATCGGCAACGGCAATGACTAGTCGACCAATTGTTTCTACACTAAAACTGCCCCTCACCTAACTGGGGCAAAAGGGTTATAACACGCATGCTAAATTTCCATTTTTTGGCATAAAATCACTCGAAATCCTCCAATAGTCATTTTAAAGCAGAAAAAAAACGTCAATCAAATAGGCCTTCCTCAATCTGGTGTTAAGGGGTCATAACGTATTTTTCAAAAGTGGTTCTACTTTGATGAAAAAGGCAATCCGGGGATACGCCAGGCAGATGCCGAAGGCGCGTATACATGGGGTTGGGAGATTTATAAATTTACTATCAAACAGAGCTCTCTGGTGTTCTACGTTCTTGAAAAAAATGTAAAAGGGAGTTCGTTTGCACTCCCGACTCCTCCCCACCCCCTAGTGAACCCCCTTGTGCGATCTCTACGCCATCGGTTGTGTAGAGAATTTCACACCCAACTTATATAAAATTATTTGTCCTCCAATTTACTAATTTTTTCATTCATTTATTGGAGTTTAAGGACACTTTCAACTGCCAGGGTCACCTCGTGTCGGCAGTTTGACGTGTTCAGGAAGCCGGAGTACTCGGAGAGAACCACCGAGCAGCGGCGAGCAACTGTCAGACGCGCCAACGATCTAACTTCACATTGGTTGAAGACAGGTGCACCATCGACGTGCGATACGCCATGGTACTCAGTGCCACCTCGCCCGCACGTAGGCATTCGGGATTGAGCGCCTTGCCCAAGGATACAACGCATTTCATTTGTTCAAAGTGTATGTTTCTGAAGGTTGCGTGCCGTCAACATAGCACCCAACAAAGGACTGGGGGTCGGATGTCATAAGTAAAAGTGAGCAATACATTTTTTCACTACGCATATTGCAGGTCCGGTAAGCTCAGGCATGTCAAATCACTGGTAGTGTCGCTCCTTTAGGTTAAGATTTCATTTAAGTTTCTGGCCGCTTGGGGCCGAGAGAAACGGTTGCAGTAAGCCTCACTGCCACCTCGTCCCCCAAATCTCGTATTGGAACTTGGTTGGGACAATCTTGGCCTTAGCGCCCCACGTCGGACCCCTCTGGCCGTCTGCTGACTTCCTCCCCTTCTCCCCTTTGTTTTCTGGGCGGGTGAGTCTCGGTGCCTTTTGTGGCCCGTCTGGCTCCTCTGCTTCCGGCGGTTTGGTAGTGCTCTCACTTGACTTGTTCGGCCTGGACCATGGCCTGCCAATTCAGTAAAAACCGCGTAAAGGACGGGTGTAATGGGTTGCATGCCCAATAAACATATGCTACACAGCACCCCTGGGGGAGAGTGGTGGCCGAGTGGATAAGTGCACTGGTGTCTCATGCCAGAGGTTCCGGGAATGATCCCCGGTCGGGGAAAGTTCTTTCTGATGCCTGTGGATTTTCAGATTTAGTGATTTTAAAGCTGCTTTCAGTCCCTGTGGCTATATTGTGACCACCACACAAGTACAATGTCAAGTTCATCAAAACATTCTTACCCTTTATGCCCACTTTAGAGCACACACACATCAGACTTTAATTAACGAGTAATATTTCAAAAGTAAATCATAACTTGTTTACAAACGTAAACCAAGCACTGCTCAAATTCTCGGTGTTCAATTTTTAATTTATTATGTATGATTCAAAGAAAACCCAATGAAACGATTCGTGATATGTATAGGAAAGATTTCTTCTGCAAGATTCAAACTCTGCGGTTTGATGTTTGCATCAACATTTTCTTGTTTCTGTCATGCACCATTGTTCCGATCTGACCAGACAGCCTGAGTGAATGTACCACCGCCACTGATTGGTTAGCGGAATGTGTTGCTTGATGAGATTTTAGCATGATGCTTAATTATTTAAGCACGATGCCGAATTAATTTAGCATCATGCTTAATTATTTAAGCATGATGCTGAATTAATTTAGCATCATGCTTAATTATTTAAGCATCATCCTTAATTATTTAAGCATCATGCTATATTATTTTTCAAGATTTCATGAATGCTGCATAAATAATACAGCATGATGCTGAATTAATGAATCACGATGCTCAATTATTTGAGCATCACGCTATATTATTTTGCACGGTTTCATGAATGCTGCATATATAATATAGCATGATGCTGAATTAAGCATGATGCTAAAGGAAATTAGCATCATGCTTTATTATTTAGGCATCATGCTATATTATTTTGCACGATTTCGTGAATGCTGCATAAATAATATAGCATGATGCTGAATTAAGCATGATGCTGAATTACGAGGTGGCCGTACATTTTAATTTAGCACGGTGTTTAATTATTCGAGCATCAAGCTATATTATTTTTGCACGAGTTTATGAATGCTGCATAAATAATACAGCATGATGCTGAATTAATTTAGCATCATGCTAAATTACGGGAGGATCATGCACTTTAATTGCAATTTAACTGAACATGCTGCCTAATTATTTGAGCAGGATGCTGTATTATTTTGTATGATTTCATGACTGCTGCATACATAATATAGCATGATGCTGAAATCGGGTCCGCGTACGCGAGGGTCATAAATCTTATTTTAGCATGATACTCTAATAATTAAGCATGATGCTATATTGTTTGGTATGATTTCATGAATGCCGCAAAAATAATTAAGCATGATGCTTAATTATTTAAGCATCATCCTATATTATTTAGGCATCATACCATATTATTTTAGCATCATGCTTAATTATTTAAGCACCATGCTTAAGTCAATGATTTATGATCCTGTGTGTACGTCATACATATCTAAGATCTGAAATCAGTTTGTTTGCGGTCTTGAAGATACCAGTTGGATTTCGAGCCATTACTACACGCATAAAAGTGATTCAGAGTTTAACGAGGCATTTTCCCAGAGAGGTGCACCACGTGATCTAAGAAATTCCTCCTGGGGATCGTTTCGTATCTATTCAAAAAAAGACTAAGTACGGAGAATTACATCATGTCAACAAAACGCTATATTACCACCAATTGTCAAGTGATACTGATGATATTTTTACTGTGGATGGTACAATAATTGCAGCGTTTTTTATCTACCATTGTCCATAAGAAGTGGGTCTGGGTACTGGAAGGTTCTGTACACTAGGTCCTATCAGAAAGCAGTAAAACTAGACAATTTGGAGAATTGAACATTCCAAATAAATTAGATGGCATCCATACTCTGCATATGTACTTCCCCAAAATTTGAAGCCTGCACTATTATTAGAAATAGAGCATGATGCACGATTTCAAGATCAATCTCCAAGATGCTTTATTCAGGCTTCATCTCTCTCTTCTGATTTCATCCTTCAAGCTCTGCAAGATCTATTACATGCCTCTCTTTCTTTTCTCGAATTTGACTGTGAAACTGTAAATCAGAATGAACAATTATATAGAAGTCTCCTATTCGATCTGCATTGAGCTCATAAATTTAATCTTCCGTCACTTTTATATTGATGGAAAGGACAAACACAGAACGACACACGACTGTTAATGGATCAATCAATATGGAAAGAGTGCAAGCGCGGAAGGATACAATGAGTGGCCGCAGGCCCCGCGTTTTATCCTTCCGCGATATCATAAGTGCCATATTGATTAATCCATTCATACGAGTGTGTCGCTCTATGTTTATTACACGCCTTCGCATCTATAAAAGCAATTATTAGAAGGACACTCAGTAATTCATTTGACAACTATCAACAAAAAGAACACATTTTATCGCTAACCAAATCTGCGAGGGGAACCCGTGTTGCTATTTCCTCCCCTGGGTTCCAACGTGTTCTATGTGCCTACTGGTACATAGAACACATTCGAACTCGGAGGACGATTTTTAGCTACCGCTGGCGATTCAAATTGTAATTTCGTTGCAAAATTTGTAGAAAATTCCAGTAAAATTTCGATTATATTTAAAAATATTCCGTCAATGATTCCCGTTCCGCACAAATGTGCGGAACGGATTTTCATTTTCCGCATGGTTTAGTGTTGCTGTGGATGGGGAATGTATGGCAAAAGGCTCTTATTCAAAATATATTCATTCTTTAATCTATTGATTTCGGTATCATTTAACACTCTGCACACAGCAGTCAAAATTTCGAAATTCAGAGCATTTTTTCATATAATGCAATTTCTAACCGCATTATGAGAAAAATTTGATACTAGATATTGTCATACTTGGACACCATGTGCAGATTGTTAAAATTTGATATTTTGAGTTTTTTACATCAGTTTGCAGAATGTTGATCGACAACTGTGCACAGGATACCCTCATTTTTCATATCAATAATACACTACCTCTGTGGTTTGAAGACGCGACGCCACGGTATTACTCTGACTAAAGGAGGAGTAAGAAAATATCATCGCAATTTTGTAAAGGAATCCCTCGAATACACCGAACTTCAAATCATGAGGTGCGACCGTCGCCTTATTGCTCGTACTTATCACACAGAACCACTGTTCGATAGAAAACTTGTCAACGTGCGTGCCTTGTCATATATCACACTGGTCAACGAATATTAGTTTGGTGTTTGATAGGTGATTGACTACTATATGGATATGTCTTATGTGCTACAGAACTGTTTCGCGTTCATAGTTGAAAATGCTCAATATATGTTGATCAAAGTCATGGCTGGCAATTTGGCAAAGTTATTTCCCCTTACTTCTAAACCCCTGTTAGAAAAGTTAGCACCAAAGGCATGTCATATAAAATATGAACTTTCGAAATGTAAGCGAATATGTAACATTGATGTGCGTTTCATTTAACAAACTTCAGGCATACTCCTTTAGAGTGCTATAAAAATACAAAAGCTTACTTTTTTGAACTTTGACTTATTTTTATTCTCTGTTGAAACTCATCAAAAATTAAGAAAACGGCATTTTCACCATCTTTTGATGTTCTGTCCGTCCGACCGTCTTCAAGTGAACGTTTCTTGCGAGACACTGAATCAAGTTCATACTGGCGCTCAAAAATTATACATGGAAATAGGCTGCTATGTTCTGTGTCTTGTTTCAGAAAGTAAAGGTTTTGTAACAAAGACCTGCATTGGTGGCGAAATATCCAAAGAAATTATTTTTTACGATGTGGAAACCCACGATACTGATCTATACGATGCGTGCTCAGCCAATGGTGCGGTGCCTGCAACAATCGAAAATGAAGCTCTAAACCAGTGCATATTTAATGAGATGTAAGTTCTTATAGTTTATATTTTTCAGCTATATTTTTCAGCTTGGAAGTTCGTTTATATATTGAATTCAACCTTGGTTGTTTTGGCGAACATGTTGATGCATTATGCGCGTATTCTGCCGTTCGGGTAACCAGGGTCATTCCGTGTCGAAACAGTTTTTTGGGAGGGGAATGCCGGGATACCTTAGACAGCCTTGCGAAATGGCGAGTCAGCGGAATTGCTAAAATGGAATAAGAAGTAGATGAAACAAGAAAAGCTATGTCACAAGTCCCTGTGATAACAAATGATGACTCGGAGCCTGAACTTCCGTGTCATATCACATGTATCTTACGAAGTATGGACGCTAATAAATACAACGTCCAGCGAAGTTCAAGTTATTGATATCCTTTTCCACTGAACTGTGGGTACCTGTATAATATTATGTAAAAGCTATTACAATAGTTTGTTTCTGAGGTGATACGCTGATTGTCAGGAGGTTGATAGACATTGTTCTTTCCAGTTTGGTTTTTCGTGGAATGGGCCACCATAGTATCACTTTGGCCGGCCACCGATTTGTCGCGGAGCTCAGGTGAGAAGGCCTTGATTAGCTCTGTGCTCCCAGACCCTATCAACACTCGGAGACGAAGTGCTTGATCACATCTCGTAACCTTTTCTTCCCAACCTATCCGATAAATATACTATCTCTCTCCTTTGTGTCACCCACTAACCACATGTCCTTCACCCCCCCCCCACACACACACACACACCCCACACACACTTCCCCATTATACCCCCAGTGAATCTTATTCTGTTAGACCGGTATTTTTGACATCGAATAGAAAGTGTTCCTGGGTCTCGACTACGCCTAAAGTACACATTTGGCACCCCATTCCACTTTCGTTCCCATTTTTTCCATGGACCGCAATCACATATTGCAAAACAGTGACACCCCACCCCTACTACCGACAAATTGTTTTGTGTTTTAGGCCTCTATTAACTCTCTCACTTGAACCATCCACCCTGTCACTATGCAATTTTACACAGAAATTTTTCTTATGGTCTGTTGTTGCCACGGAAACACTCCCATTGCAAGTGAGACCCAGTGGCATCGTCATTGAATTCCTTTTCTGATTTATTAGTGGATTTTAAGATCACTTCTAAACATATACCCAAATTAACAGAATAATATGGACATTGCTGAAGAGTCTGATTGGATTGTTTGGGGGGGGGGGGAGGGGGTGTTTGTCGTACACATTGCCCACTGCTAAGAAGCACGCGGACCGCTAGAGGCATGACATCATATACTACTCAAAGCTTGCTGAGCACCAAGTATATCCAACTACCTGTTTTACGTTTTAGTTGAAATATTGTAATGAAAAGTTTATATATTTTTTATTTAATTATAGCTTTAATGATTTAAGTACAGAAATTAAGATTTTATTTTTGTTTAACACTATTTTTTAGCTTTTGAATACGATAACCATGGAAAATGGATATTATTGGTAAAAGAGGAAATTTTTCAATTTGCCGAAAAGTTGACGGAGCTAACTGGTATGGGTTCCATATCGAGTATGAGACCCCATTACTGTTAATTACAGCTTGACAACGCCTTCTCGTGCTCCCAGTCAGTTTCCTGGTGGTCCTTTGTGGGATGTTGTTCCATTCTTGGACCAGCATGGCACCAAGCTCCTGGACACTTCTTAGCTGGACTGGACGGGCTGAAATTGCAAACTGCAACTCATTCCAGACATGCTCGATTGGATTGAGGTCAGGGGATCTTGCTGGTCAGTCCATACGCTCAGTCCCTTCCCTCTGTCGGTACTTCCGGCAGCATGGGCAACATGAGGACGGGCATTATCGTCCATCAGAATGAATCTATCACCCACTGCACCTACATACAATCTCATGTGGACATTCAGGATATCGTCAATATACTGCTGTGCAGCCAATGCACCACGTTCAAGGACAGAGAGCACTGTACGTCAATCCCTGCTGATGCCGCCCCTGACCATGATTGACCCTCATTCATAGTGGTCATGCTCAGCAATGCTGGTTGCATGGAATCGCTCTCCTGATCTTCTCCATACCCTAGAACGCCCATCTGTGTGATCTAGGCAGTACCTTGTCTCACCTGTAAAAAGGAGAGGTCGCCAACCTTCTCTGGTCCACCCAACGTGGTCCATGGCCCATTCATATTGTGCCTGGCGCTGGTTCTGGGACAGCGGAATGCGAATACATGGTCTTCTCGATCAGAGACCATCTTCGTGCAACCGTGCCCGGATAGTCTGCGTCGAAACATTTACCCCGGATGCATTCTGAAGGTCACTGCGAAGCTGCGTTGCTGTGACAAAGCGATTCCTACGGGCCTGAATGATCAAAAAACGGTCTTCAGCTGCAGATGTTGCCCTGCCTTTTCCACCAACATGCCAACTTACTGGTGTGCCATACTGCTGAAATCTTGCCCATGCTCTGGTGATCAACCTGAGGACGGGTAGCCATCCCTACGGCACGCAACATTTCTGCTTCAGACAAATGGCTTCTTACATTTGCTATATTCAATCATTAAATCACAAGGGTTTGTGTTGAAATGAAAATTGAATACCCTACACATGTCATGTACATGTAGACAGTACACGAAAACATCATGTAAATCAAGGGGTACATGCTTTCAATGACTATCACGAAAATTCTGTCTGTCAAGAGAGCAAGTGTAAACAATGGGTCCATCTCAATACATTCCTCAGTCATATCCACCAAAAATATCGCAAATATGTTACAAGCAAATTTCACAATGATGTGTCAAATATTTGGTACTTAGCAAACTTTGAGTATATGTTTGTTTTCAATTAACAGCATAGTCCACATATAAAGTTACGTCAAAACTGAGTATGTACGTTTCCATTTCCAAAGGTAGTGCACTGGTTGTGAGGAAAGTCCCATGACATGGTGTGTTCTTAGTTTGGTTTTCTAGTGATTTGTTATATATATATATTGTTATTCCCGCAATTTTTTTTAAAAAGCGGGGATATTGTCGTGATTTCCGTCCGTTCCGTCTCTCTCGACCAGCCCAAATTTCATATCACCAAGGATGTCTAATTCGAAACCTTTAAACTATGCTAAGGTGTTCACGTAGCAGCTGTAGATGTGCATAAAGGTTTCGGGAATTTTTATTTCGCCTCAAGTGGTTCCAGTGGAACCACGTTTATTGTTACTATTAGAAAACCGGTTTCCATTGAAAGGCTCCTAGGATGTTTAATTCAAAACCTTTAAACTATGCTAAGGTGTTCCGGTAGATGTCCATAAAACTTTCGGGATTTTATTTGGCCCCACGTGGTTCCAGTTGAACAACTTTTATTGTTAGAAAATCAGCTTCCAGTGGAAGGCTCCTAGGGGGGTTAATTCGAAAGTGTGTTCATGTGTTCCGTTGGTTTCAGATTTCTGATTTGGACCAATATGGCACCCGTAGCGACACTTTTGTCAGTAGAGAATCGGTTTCCGGCGAAAGCCTCCTAGGGGTTGTAATTCAAAACGTTGAAGGTGTGTTCATACGATCCAGTAGGTTGTCTAGATGTGCATAAAGGTTTTGTGTTTTTAATTCGGCCCCATGTGGTGGCCGCAGTGCCATTTTTGTCGTTAGAGAATCGTTTTCCGGCGAAAGCTCCTAAGGGTTTTAATTCGAAATGTTGAAATGTTTTTCATATGTTCAGGTAGGGTGTCTAGATGTGCATAAAGGTTTCAGGTATTTTATTTGGCCCCACGTGGCACTCGTAGCTTCACCTTTGTCGTTAGCGAATCAGTTTCCGGCAGAAGGCTCCTACGGGTGCCAAATTCACATGACCATAAAACAAAACTCTACACTCTGATTGGTTGATTCTGTTTGATGTATAATAATATATGAAATGTCGCTAATTAATTAAGATGAATTGATGCACCAATTCCATTATTTAGTAATGTCATTTGCTTCTTACTGTTACTATCATATTTAAAATACAATGTATTTTGCAGATATTACACTTACACTATTATTAAAACATATTGTTAGTTTGAATCTTAGCGTACATCCACTGGTGTACTTTAAACAAAAAGTTTCACCACTTACAATCAAGGATGTGAAATGGGATAAACCGTTGAGGGCTTTGCACACACATACAATATTGTTTATATATCATGTCATATTCAGAAATCAATCTAAGATGGGGAATCTTCAATAGGAAAGAAAGAATACTGTTGTTTATCATTCAGTTTAATGTGCCATGTGATACCATTTCATTTATGTCTGTATCAAGCATTAACCAATAATCAAGAATGCAAATGCGAGGACGAGGATATACTATAGTGTGCTTTGCACACAAATGACACCATCTAGAATTTGTTTTCAATATCCTACAGTTCCACATATAAAACTGCCTAAAAATTGGGCTCATAGTCTATCGGTTGCTACTGAAGTACGATGGCTGCTGGGGTGGATTGCGTGGCTTCGGAATTGCTCTCTTAGTTTAAATGTTATTGGTTAAGTTTCATTGTGAATTGTAGGTCTACTCACCACGTGACGTCAAAATCATTGCTACGGAAACATGCCTTTTGCTAGGGAAATTGCGTGATGTTGTAATTGAGTTAATAGTCTAGCTGCACAGGGAATTGTGGGTTGCATATAAAATTAGAACAAAATTATGCCTATGATATGGGCGTCGTTAAAGAAACACGCTGGTCGCTAGAGAGACTAGGAGACATACTTGTGGAGTTTTTAATTTGGTTTCCAGATAAAGTATGGGCCATAAACAAAATTGGCATTATTATCTGCACTAGAGATGGGGGATATTTAAATTTTGAGTTCGGTAACGGTTTCGGTATTTTGAAGAGGAATACCTCGGTATCGGTTCGGTATTCGGTATCTAACTTGACTGGGATTTGCTGATAGTACCAACTGGGAACTCACAAGTTGTTCTTGTATCAGTCTACCACAGCTCCACAATGCCACTGCTTATGAGCTCAACAGTGGCATTCATTTACGAACAAAATCATATCAACAGCAATTTTGTGATTTTTCCTAAACACACCTTAACGTTTAGAGCCTATTTGAGACGTTTGCAATCTCAGAGCATGTGCCCTGACAATGATGCCATCTTCAATAATATGATTTCTAGTCAAGTCTTGGCTGCCTCTTAAGGCAGCCAAGACTTGGCTAGAAATCATTGTTAAGCAGCTGAACATGTAAAGTTGTAGTTAATGAGAATTCAGGACGATTATCCAGACCCTCTGGGGGCTAACAAAACAAAACAAAAAATCAGCCACTTCTTTCATGAAAATGAGCCCTTCAACTGCGGTGCTACTAGAAACCGGAATCACCCGGAATCCCTTTAAAGACCGGAATCACCCGGAATCCTTTCATATTTTACTACATTTTCGCCATATTTAGCACTTGTAGTGATAAAAAATCATCCTCGGGGGTTTCCAATCATAGTTTTTTTCAAATATAGATTTTGACGTGTCTTAGTGTACGAGAAGAGATTATCGGAACGATTATTATCATTCATTACCTTTCATCGATCGAACTTTTTCAGCGGACGTAACTCGCGGTACCATTATAGTGTACGTTTTTATATCGCGCTGTATCAACGCAGCCCTGACCGGGAATTGAGCTGTATCAACGCGGCCCTGACCGGGAATTGAGTTGCTTCAGTGAAGTTTGTTATTATTTACTTTCAGCTGAAAGATACAGATTGTACAACAAGCTGTTGTTTTGACTACCGTTTGTCGTTTTAATTAATATTCTTCATTGTTTCTTTTTTAAGTAGCTTTGTTCCGAAGAGGTGTGATTCCCCATGAAGTCTGTCAGTCTGTCTAGTAATCCCTTTAATTTTAGTAACAACTGTGAGGAAGCCCGTGATATATCCTGTAGACCATATCACGAGCGCCCGTGATATAGCCTCTGCCTATACTTTAACGAACGAACGAACGAATGAATGAATATGTTATCTATACCCGGTTATAATTGTTATTTTAATTTTATATTTATGTGTAAATAATAAAATAACTAAAATTGAAAAAAAACCGGCATCTTCTTACTTTGTCAAATGACCCGGGTTTTAATGTGTGCCTCTGCGATAGAAACTTCGTCAATCCGTGATAGGTCAGTGGTCAGTGTTTGAGCCACTGCAGTGAACGGCGATAGACTTTACAGCTGAGGGGGGCATGCAGTCACGGGCCTTCTTTTCCGGACCCCGCCCAACTTTCCACGACCCTGGCTGACTTTCCCCGACTTCGGGGCTTATCTCCGAGAGAGCGTAGGGTCGAGTGCTGTGCATATTTCTTTTTGAACAGTCATGTGCCAATCAAGATGATGATTCGCTAAAGTTCTCATTCAAATTGAGCCCCCCCCCCCCTCCCACCCACCCCCACACCCACACTCATTCCAGTGAGCTTCAAGTTTGATAGTAAATTCTCGATTCTCGGGCTATGATGTTTGTGTTGTATTGGCGTGATAAAACATTTAGTTCAAAATGACGCCACAAGTTACTTCCCTTGGAAAATGTTTTGATCGAAAAAAAGCTTCTAAACGAGGAAGACTCTTCGCTAACCGCTTCCTGTACCCTGAAATCCTTTGAAATTTACTAAATCTTGAACGTGGAAACTTATTAGATAGGGGATTCCATTGCTAAAAGTGCTATATATGGCGAAAATGTAGTAAAATATGAGGGGATTCCGGGTGATTCCGGTCTTTAAAGGGGATTCCGGCTGATTCCGGTTTCTAGTAGGACCCTAGTCAACTGCTATCAAGCATCAACAAGGCCTTATAAATAAAGAATGTAGGAACATTTGAAAATTCAGACGGTTTCGATATTCTTTTTTATTTAATCTTATTTGCTTTACAAGGATTGGCGAACGAGTTATGCAACTTATATTAACGCCCCAATGGCGTTGGTGTGTGGGATGACCTTCATAGCGGCAACTTCGTGGCCTAGCTCTTCTCGAATAGTACGAATGGACCTTTAGCCTGCACGGAGTGTGTCTCTCTCCGCACAGAGGACAGCCAGTTTACGTCCCCATCCGATAGGACGGTACGCTGTGACAGCATCAACCTCACAATTGATGCTGACGGAGAGTGTTCGGACACATCGAGAACTTTCCTCGACCAGGGGTCGATCCCGTGACCTCTGGCATGAGAGACCAGCGCACTTATCCACTCGGCCGCCACTCTCCATGACATCGGTATCGGTTGGGTTTTTCGATATATTGCCCATCTCTAATGTGCACATTGCTAAGGGAGCACGCTTCTTTCTTGGAAGATCAATATGCATTGTAAATGCTTTCTTTGTTTGATTTTGCAATGATTTGTGGGTACATATAAGATTATATCACAAATACGCCTACATTTTGTGAGTTGCTGAAAAAGTGCTTTGATTACTAGGGAGACTGTCTTTCGCTGTAATGGGGTTCTTTGTTTTTTTAAATGAATTGTGAATCCACAGTTTCATTAAAATGGGGACAAAAGACTGTGCATTGCTAAAGAACCAGGCTGGTTGCAAGGATATAGTTGTGAAGTTTCTATTTGGTTTTCCAATACATCTTTGTTCCAACACAACATGACACTAAAATTGGCTTTACCGGTGGCCAACAAATGAGGTAGCACGTTAAATGATATAAAGAAATCATATGGTAATTGTAATTGCATTCTTAGTTTGCTTTCATAAGGAATTGTGGAACACATATTAAATTACATCAAAATTGGTGCTATAGTTTGCCCGCTGCTGAATAATCGCACTGGCACTTAGGAAGATCACATGACCATGGAATTCAGTTATTGGTCTAATTTCACAATGCATTGTGTGTCTACGTATAAAATTATATCTAAATTAGACCCATAGCTTGCATATTGAAAATAAACCACACTGGGTTGCTGGAGAGATTGGTGAGATAGATGAAGAATTGCAAATTTGTTTTCCTACTGAGTTATGGGTCCATATGTAAAATTACACCAGATCCTTTTTGAATTCACTCTGTATACTGGGAACATGACCTGGTAACGTAATGGCTTTCTTATCTTTGTTTCACATTGGATTGATGGTCCACATATACAATTATATAAAAAATTAGCCTCACAGGTTGCACGTTATTAAGGAAGCATGTTGGTTGTTAAAGAGATTTTAATTTGGTTTCCCAGAGAATTTTCTATCCATATTTGACATTACGCTGAGCTTTTCATGTTGTCGGTTGCTAAAAAATCTCAGTAATTACGGGGAAGAGCATGTAGTATTGTAATTACCTTCTTTATTTGGACTCACAAGGAAAGGTGAATCCTCATATAAATTTACATTAGAGTTGGTTGAAATGTGGGTCCATATATAAAACTACATACAAATTAGATCTACAGTTCGCACATTGCTATTGAAGCACGCTGTTTGCGTAAAAGATAACGTGACACAGATGTGGAGTTGCAATTTTAATTTTCCAATACATCATAAGCTCTAATATAAAATTACACTTGAATTGTCCTTCTCGGTCACCTGTTATTAGGGACGCACGCATGTTTCTAAGGGGAAAGTGCCGCAACGAACTTTCTCTGTTGATTGGTTTCACAATGTATTTTGATCCACATATGAAATTACCTCAAAATTAGTTTCCATATGAGTAGAGGTAAATTGGACATTCTAGACCAACAAAAATTCATTTCTACCCCACCCCTAAATTTAAGCTTGAAAACAATGGGAAATTAGCTTGAAACATTTTCTAACCCACTTAAAATCAGACTTAATCAATTCAAGGCCACTTTTCATCTGGTCTAGTATTTCGGCTAAGGTTAATCCAACGGGGATTTATTTTAGAAAATGAAAAAACAATTTAAACTTGAAGTGGGCGAGAAAAAACGATCTCGAGTTAGCTCCTTTTCTATACAAATTTCACATAAAAATTTGCAAAAGTGCTAAGATCGCTCGCCTCAGTCATTTGCAAATATTAATTTTTCTGCCACTGTCGACTGTTTGCTCAGTGCTATTCGAATGGGGATTTTGTTGAGAATTGTTAAGAGGATTTTTGCGTCCTTCGTTCTCACCCCTCACAAGGGGGCTAGAAAAGACGATGTCTTAAAAGATCTGTTTCCGCACAAATTTCCCATAGGAATTTGTAAAGTGTCGTGATCTCGGCACCCATCAGATTGATAATTTTGCCATTATCACCATTTTGCTCCATTCTATTCAAATGTGGAAATTGTTGAGAATTGTAATGGGTGGTTGATCATAGAGGAGAGAGCAAAGAGGTAAAAAAAATTATCGGCAGCTAATTTTTTTTTAATTTAAAAAATGAAATTTAAAAGCAGTAAAAAAAAACCCATATAAGTAAGAGGGAATAAAAAAAATATATATTTTTAAAAACAAAAATGGATGATTCATAGATGAAATGAAAGAACAAAAAGGAGCAGAACATCACGAATTTCTCTGAGATGTGTTTTACACAATGTGTGTCCATTCTGTGAAAGAAAACATTCTCAGAGCGTTGAAGGAAAGTTGTTTCAGGTGCATGTTCTGATGGGACTACGGTCACGACTGTCAAGACATGGAATACAAAGACGAGATCATCATGTGTTTCAGGCTGGCATTAAATATGGTCAGCAAGCACGATTTGATGAGAATTTGGATGAAGATGGTCTTACATATAGAAGAACCAAGACCCACTGAATTAGAATGTTTGACTTTTCAATTGTGGACAAGTCATCTCACAACTGAACATCGAAAGCGTTTTTTGCATTTATTACTGGCAAAAGAATATCCGACTCAGATCTTGTGAAGGAGAAAAAAAAATTATTAAGATTAAAAAAAAGATGTATTAATCAAAATATGATAAATATCACAATATCATGATGGAATGTTATAGAGAACACAGACAAAAGTTTCCTAAGACTATGGAAAAGTATTTTACCAAGATTTTTCTTGAATGTGTTTGCATAAATGAGTGTTACAATACTTATCATCACAGAGGTTTTGAGGGAGGAGCGAATGGGGTGATTTTGCATCCAATTTGTGAGAAGATAAAAAAAAAAAAATTAAAAAAAAAAAAAAAAAAAAAAATTCAAAATAGAAATTAAAGTTTGTTTTTTTTTATTCTAAATATTTGTTATTGAAAAAATAAATTAAAAATTTGTTTCTTTTTTTACAAACTCACATCTTTTATTTGTATGCAAGCTATCACTTTCTCCTCTTCATGTTTGTGTAGATGCTCGATGACTATGTCTGCTTTCATTACTTTTTTCACATTTTTAATGCTTCTTGTCAGAGTTGATTTACGAAACCTTTATCGATTTTTGCTGTAGATCAGACTAAACTTCTTGATATATTTTTCCTCTTCCTTTAGGAGTTTGCAACACAAATTTTCTAAATCTGAAAATGAATCGACTTGATCTTTGTTCAGTATTAATCCCATGCTATGATTATCATATTTATATTCAAACTTTGTTACTTCGACATCTCTCGATTGGATTGGATTAGATTTCAAATAAAAAGATCTACTATCACCGTATGAAGCGATTCTTTTCAATTCCATTTTTTTCCCATTGCCATTTTTTTTAATCAATTTTAAATTTTGTTGTTTCTATATATAATATGAAAAAATTGTTTGATTTTAAATTTTTATTTTCTTTAAGTTAAAAAAAAGCTTAGCGGAAAAGATTTTTTTCACAGATATATAAGAAGTAAAGAAAAAACAAAATCTGTTACATGTATTATATTTTATTACAACAAAAAAACAAATAAGCAAAAACATCTATAAATTTATGCAATTACAACAAACAAAAACAAAATTTAAAAAAATCATCTATAAATTTAAGCATTATTTCTTCACCTTTTTTAATGTGAAAAGCATTTCTGTAGATTCTTTATTTGCAGTATACATTATACAGTTTATATATGCATAGTAGATTACAGTCGTGTGAAAGTATACTACAGATTGGCTGTCTTCCTGTCATCTCCCATATAATTATCATTATATATACAATATAACATTGTCTTCAGACTGTGCCAGTTTATCGAACAGTTACTAGGAATGACTTGATTGAGACGTTCCCTGATTAGGATGTGGTGTGCAATCAACGAGTTGGTGGACTTTGACTTTAATTTCATCGGCCTCCATACTGTACAAAATATTTCTAACCAAGTTCTTACCAAAGATAGTTCTTGGCATCTTAATTCTAAGAAGTGTTGAAAGGTAAAAATTACTTGGTTGTCTAGACATAGTCCTCAGCTGGAGGCGATGGAGAGACGAGAAAGTCAGGCATCTATATAGTTTGAGCAGAAGTATTCTATATTTCTAAATGAATCGTTGGATCTGAAGTATATTGATATGTCCCTGTCTGTACCAAAAACTGACATGCTAAGGTGAGAATGCCAAATTGGATCACATGTCAGTGAAAAACAGAGAGAATGGACAATTTTAAAACTATGAGTTACAATCTGGGCAATATGGATTATTGCAGGTGACATTTTCGGCATATGACTCTAGTAGTTTCGTAGTTAACTGTTTTTTAAAGCTAGATCTGACAGTTATGGCACGTATGTTCGGGGCAAGTTCGTTCCACATTCTGGAGTACCGATACACTGGAAGATTGTCCAGGTGTCTCGTTCGCGTTCGATCTGTTTGCAGAAGATCACTTTGTTTGGTTCTTATGCCATAATTGTTATCTTTCCAGTAAAAGAAGTTATTAAAGGACATCGGAAGGTTATTGTTCTTCCAGTAAAACACAAAGACACAGGCATATAATTTAAATAGGTCATTTACTTTCAAAATATTGTCCCCTAAAAACAGAGGATCTGAGTGGGCTAGATAACGTTTAAAGTTGATTATTCGCAATGAACGTTTTTGCATTGCCAGAATTTTATTAATAGCCTTTGAATTTCCCCAGATGTGGATTCCATATATTAATTGGCTATGTATCAGAGCATAATAGAGCGATTTCATAGCCTCGTGTGGTAGTATATTTTTTACCTTATTAAGGGCGTAATTTGCACACGCTATCTTGGAACACACGTAAGAAATATGGGATTTATATGAAAGACTCTCATCTATATTTATTTCTAAAAATTTAAACGCCTTTTCTGTTTCTTTAGACCCAACTCTTTGAATTTCCTTTCCGTTGATTATTATTTTGTTATAAAGGGGCATTGATTTATTTGGATTGAAAAGAATAAATTTCGTTTTATTTGAATTCAAAAATAGTTTATTAGCTGAACACCATTCCAAAAGTTTATTTAATTCAATATTTGCGCTTGTTACTAAGGTATTTACATCGGGGCCAGAGGAATTGGCTGAAGTATCGTCAGCGAACGATAAAATCTTCAATGAAGTAGCACGGTTCATGTCATTGACATAAAGCAAAAATAAAAGCGGCCCAAGAATCGAGCCCTGAGGAACGCCACATGTGATATCCTTCTGGTCAGACGTATGTTCATTATAAGAGACAAATTGTTTCCTACTCGAAAGATAGCTTTTGAACCAATTATTACTTATTCCCCGTATACCATACATTTCTAATTTCCGTAATAAGATGTCATGGTCAATTGTGTCAAATGCTTTTGAGAGATCAAGGAATATCGCGAGGGTATTACTTTTATTGTTACTGTTGTTTTCTTCTGCTATAGTTTTTAACAGTTGCATGACTGGATGAAATGTACTATGCTTTTTCCTAAATCCATACTGGTGATGGTATAAAATGTCAAAGTGGTCAAGGTAATTAAGTAGTAGAGTTGACATGACTTTTTCTAAAACTCTGGAAAACGTGGGAAGAATGCTTATTGGTCTGTAATTAGAAAAATTATATTTGTCTCCGGACTTGAATATTGGGATTACCTTAGCTATTTTCATTTTGTCAGGAACTATTCCTTGGACAAATGAACAGTTAATTATATGTGTCAGCGGTACAGCAATTAAATCGATTGAGCACTTCAGGGTAATTGGTGTGATATTGTTATTGTCTTTACTTTTTTGGCTTTCATCGCGGAAACCACATTTATAATTTCCGACGTTGTTGCGGGATTAAGAAACAAATTACTCAAAGTATTTCCATCCATATAATCATAGAATGTTTTAGACTTTTTGTATATTTGGTCGCTCGTAGTTTTGCCAATAGAAGAAAAGAAATTATTGAATTCTCGTGCTATTTCCTGAGGGTCATTTATTTGTTTGTCATCATAGTTAAAAAAGGAAGGAAGTTTTGTGTCGTGTTTTGCTTTTTTAATAGTTTCATTCAGAATCTGCCATGTTTTACGCATATCAGATCTATTTTCCATTAATATATTCCTATAATAAATAGCCTTGCTCTGCTTTTTAACTCTATTAAATATTTGGCAATAATTTTTGTACGTTTGAGTATTGGTTTGGGTTGGGAATCTCAGCTTTTTAACATAGAATTTATGTTTGATATTTGAAGAGGTTATTAGTCCCCTCGTCATCCAGGGATGTTGCTTTACAAACCTTTTGTTTACATTGACACGTTTTGGGGGGAAAGCTAGTTCGAATGCATTTAGGTAAATGTTCAAGAATGTATTGTAAGATGTTTTCGGACAATCTGATTCCGTGACTGAGGTAAAATCGCTTTGTTGCAAAATTGATCTGAAGTTATCAATACTCTCTCTGTTTATTATTCTTCTTAAGACAGTTGGTTGTGTCCTCGTTTTTCTCTGCGTTGTTTCTGCATAGAACGTACCAAAATGATCTGACACATCGGTAATAATTACACCGGATAATGAAGGAGTTGTCATGTTATTTGAAAATATATGGTCAATAATTGTAGTAGAGTGTGTAGTTAATCTGGTCGGCTTGGTGATCAAAGGCAAAAACCCTTGACTAAACATTGTGTCAATGTAGTTTGCAGTTTTTAAGTGTGATTCAGATTTTAAAAGGTCGATATTCATATCACCCATTATGTAACACGGTAATTTTTCATGGTTTATTATATTTGTTATGTCATTTAAAGTAGACTGAAAAAGATCTAAGTCTGCCCTTGGTACAGTATTCGGTCTGTATATAACCCCTATTATTCTTCTTGTTTTATTAATATTAGTTTCTATGAACAATGATTCAATAAAGTGTGGAATAAAAACACTCAAATCTTCGCGCTGTTTGAAGTCAATAGTTTCTTTTATAAACAACCCAGCACCCCCTCGACCATCATTGTCACTAGGGCGATTAATTTTGAGAAGTGGGTAGTAACCTTCTAAAGCGTATGACAAATTGTCTGGAATTTGAAAAATCTCTGTAAGTCCAATAATATCGAAGACGTTGTCAGACTCTTGTAAATTATGTATCAAATCCTGTAGTGGATCCCAGTGGGCAGTGAGACTATGACAGTTGATCTGAAAGAGGGAGAACGAATTGTTCATTTTATTGAATGTGATTCGATAGTTATCTGGGAGGTAATAATTACAATCGCCACTGAATTCTTTAAATGGGGAATCATTTTCACCATTTATTTCGTTATATAAATTTACAAAATCGTATTCCATAGATGTCTGTATCTCGTTCAATCTCAAGCTACCCGCCATTAATTATCAGGTACCCACCAATATCTCGCGTTGCACACCAAGGTTGATTTATGATGATATTCATTGAGGTCATTGGCGGTTGTTAAAACTGAGGTACATGGCACAGTCTGACACAGTGTTGACGACAAAAGTACGATAGTAGGGGTTATCATTAGAGACAGTGTTCAGTTGAGGAGGAAAAATAATAGTATCATTGCTGTAACGTGCGAGGGATGACTGAAATACAATAGCAATTATTGTATTTCAGTCATCCCTCGCACGTTATACTACCGGCGAAACACGGATTTTGTTTTCCTAACTTTGAATATCTTAGCAATAAATTACCAAGGGTGCGGAGCTCAGTCATATAAAGCTTATTGTGTTGTAAACTGAATGGTTAATTTCCACCAAGGATTCCATGAAGTTACATTCAGATAAATCTTTTCCCAAATCCAGCCACTGCTGCTTCATATAATTTCGTTATAATTTCCTTTCAATTCAGAGTGCAACTATTTATGAGGGTGAAGGAGGGATTTCACCAAAGATTCTTGAAGTTAAATTGCATGAGTCATGAGTTAGATGAATGGTTAATTTCCACCAAGGATTCCTGAAGTTACATTCAGATAAATCTTTTCCCAAATCCAGCCACTGCTGCTTCATATAATTTCGTTATAATTTCCTTTCAATTCAGAGTGCAACCATTTATGAGGGTGAAGGCGGGATTTCACCAAAGATTCTTGAAGTTAAATTAGATTAGTCATTCATCAAATCCACCCACGGCTGCTTCATAGCAGCCATGAATGGCGTTGATGAAAAATATCAAACAATAATTTGTATTTTAAAGATACTCAGTTCTTTTAGCGAATTAGGAATTAGCTGCGTGTATAATACTGTTTCAATTCAGTGTGCAGCCATTTCTGAGATTGAAGGAGGGATTCAGTTTTTCAAGTTTTCAATTATCCAGTAATTATCCAATTAAGAAGTTGTTTAGGTACTTCCCATCGGATCTTATCCTTGTTAACTGACTGGAATTTTTTCATCAAGGATTCCTAAAGTTACAATTAGATGAATTCATTCAACAAATCGAACCACGACTCCCTCATAGCAATGAAAATTATCAAACAATATTTTTTTTCTAAGTAATACTCGGGATCAGGTGTTCTGGGCATGAGTGGCATATCAGGGTCAGAGTATATAAATCTGAATCAGATTTTCAGGGCATGAGTGGTCTATCAGGCTTAGAGTACGCAAATCAGAGTTAGGTATTCTGGGCATGAGGGGTATATCAGGGTTAGTACGAAAATCAGGGGCAGGCATTATGGGATTGATAGGTATATAAATCTGAATCAGATTTTCAGGGCATGAGTGGTCTATCAGGGTTAGAGTACGTAAATCAGAGTTAGGTATTCTGGGCATGAGGGGTATATCAGGGTTAGTACGAAAATCAAGGGCAGGCATTATGGGATTGATAGGTATATCAGTGTTTAAGTACATAGAACAGGGCAGGCATTATGGGATTGGTAGGTTTATCATTGTTTAAGTACATAAAACAGGCATTCTGGGCATGAGTGGTATATCAAGGTTAGGGCACATAGATCAGGGTTAGGTGTTCTAGGTATGAGTGGTATATCAAGGTTAGGGCACATAGATCAGGGTTAGTTATTCTAGGTATGAGTGGTGTATCGAGGTTAGAGTACATAAATCAGGGTCGGATATTCTGGGCATGAGTGGTCTAACAGGGTTTGATTACATAAATAAGGATCAGGTATTTTGGACATGGGTGGTAAATCAGGATTTGAATACATAAATCAGGGTTAGATATTCTGGGCATGAATGGTATATCAGGGTTAGAGTACGTAAATCAGGGTCAGGTATATTGGGCATGACTGGTATATCGGGGTTAGAGTACATAAATCAGGGCCAGGTATTCTGGGCATCTGAGTTCATAAATCAGGTATTCTGAGCATGAGTGGTATATCAGTATTAGCGTGCATAAATTAAGATCAACCTGATTTGCCTTTGTAAACTGACTAGATATTTTTACCAAAGGTTTCTGAAGTTAAATTTAGATGACTCTTTTATCAAATCCAGCCACGGCTGCTTCATAGCAGCCTTGACTAGCATTGATGAAAAATATCAAATAATAATCTTTTTCTTAAAAATACTCGGCTTATTTAGTGTGAATAATTTTATATATATTCTTTGTGCAACCACTTATCACATTCAAGGATGGGTTCAGTTTTTGCAAATTTGCAAGTAAAAAGTAAACTGGGTACTATCAACCTGATTTTTCCTTTATAAACTTAATGGATGTTTTCACCAAGGATTCCTAAGGTTAAATGTGGATGAATTGTACATCAAATCCAGTCATGGCTGCATCATAACACAGAGATAAATATCATTTGGGTACTTTCAACATGATTTTACCCTTGTAGACCTAATGGTAATCCAGTCACTGGTCCTTTAAGGCAGTTATTTTGGGCACTTTCCACCTGAATTATCCCTTGTAAAGCCAGTGGATTTTTTCACCAAAGATTCGTGAGGTTGACTTTTGATGAATCTTTTATCAAATCTAGCCACGGCTGTTGCCTTGATTAGCTTTGATAAAGAATATCAAACAATGATGTTTTATCTTACAAATACTTGTTTTTAGTGGGTTACGAGTTAGTTGTATGAGTAATACTGTTTCACTTCAGTGTCATCATATATCAAATCCAGCCACGGCTGCTGCATAGCAGTCTTGACTAGATTTCATGAAAAATGATAAACACGAAATTATTTATCTTAAAAATACTCAATTTTTTAGCGTGAATAAAGCATTTGTTTCTTGCTGTCTGTCATAAACACTTCATTCACCCATTTTTCTTGTTCTTTCTTGGCAGACGTTTCTTCTTCAGTAAACAGCATTTTTAAAGCTTCTTATCAGAGTAGATCTATGACACCTTTATCGATTTTCAAATATACTTTGTTTTTGGCGTAGATCATACTAAACGTCTTGATATATTTTTTCTCTTCCTTTTTGGAGTTTGCAACACAAATTTTCTGAACCTGAAAATAAATTGACTTGATCTTTCTTCAGTATTAATTATCATATTTATATTCAAACTTTGTTATTTCGACATTTTCAATTGGATTGGATTAGGTTTCAAATAAAAAAAATTACTATCATTGTATGAAGCGATTCTTTTCAATTCCATTTTTTTCCTTTGCCATTTGTATGCCCCCCGACTTAAGTCAGATGGCATATAGTGATTGAAGTGTACGTGTGTACGTCCGTCCGTCCATGTGTGTGTGTGTGTGTGTGTGTATGTGCGTTTGTCTTACCAACTTGACGAGGTAACTAGACAAAAGAGTTTGCGTTTTTCGCCTTACCGAGGTACAAAAGACAAAAGAAACCCTTTACCTCGTGTGTGTGTGTGTGTGTGTGTGTGTGTGTGTGTGGGTTAGTACGGACCTACCGATCGGGCACACACACCAGACATTTTACCCACTAACCGGGCTCGGCCCAACAAATGGGGTGAGCCCGGTTGTAATAACGCCACAACAGGCATAACCAGGCCCCAATTATCAAAGAAAAATCGAAGTTTGAGGGGAGCCCTGTTGAACGTTTTCTGGAAAAGTGTATGTGTGTATCTGTGTCTTTGTGTGTGGATTTGTAGACACCTACGATCGGGCACACACACCAGACATTCAACCCATCAAGTGTACTCGTCAGCGTGAGCCCGGTTGTTAACCAACTGGTATCTGAGCCCGTTCGTAACACAGTACAAGACACACACGTGTGCGTGCGTGCGTGCGTGCGTGCGTGCGTGCGTGAGTGCGTGAGTGCGTGCGTGCGTGCGTGCGTGCGTGCGTGCGTGCGTGCGTGCGTGCGTGCGTGCGTGCGTGCGTGCGTGCGTGCGTGCGTGCGTGCGTGCGTGCGTGCGTGCGTGCGTGCGTGTCCGAGCCAATAACTCGAAAACTTTTAGGGCCACAGTCATCAAACGTCACACAATTATAAAGGATCATGGGAGGATGTGTCGCACACCATAGTCGGGTTCGTACCTTCAAGATCAAGGTCACATTTCAAGGTCACACTAAAAATTGGTCAATATTCTTTTCTCAACCATAACTCAGAAACGAATCAATAGTACAATTGTTAAACTTTTTACAAATGTTAAGAACAGTCAGAAGGTGTGACGTGTATAATAGATTCCACCGCATCTGTAAGGTGAAGGTCACAATTGACCTTCATATGTTCAGGGTCACAAATAGTGTCTCAAGCATAACTCTAAAACTATTAGGCCTACAATCATCTAACTTCACTCAATTATAAAGGACAATGGGTGATGTGTCACACACCACAGCCAGGTCTGTAAGGTCAAGGTCACATTTCAAGGTCACACTGAACATCATCAATATTCGTGTCTCAGCCATAACTCAAAAACGAACCAAAGTACAAATATTAAACTTTTTACAAATTTTTTTGTTTGGTCAAGGTCACAGATTAAGGTCATTGCCACGTAGAGGGCATACTTACTTCCGAGTGAATCTCTTGTTTATATTTAATTCTAAAAAAATTTACTTTATTTTTGTATTTCCTATATATAATATGAAACAATTGTTTGATTGATTTTAATTTTTTATTTTCTTAAAAAAAACAGCTTAGTGGCAAAGAGATTTTTTTCACAGATATATAAGAAATTAAGAAAAAACAAAATCCGTTACTTGTATTATATTTTATTACAACAAAAAAACAAAATAAAAAAAAGCATCATCTATAAATTATCTGTCATAAACACTTCATTCTCCCATTTTTCTCGTTCTTTCTTGACAGATATTTCTTCTTCAGTAAACAATTCATTCTCTCAATTTTCATGTTCTTTCTTGACAAGCATTTCTTCTTCAGGAAACAATTTGTTCTCTCAATGTTCTTGTTTTTTCTTGACATAAAATAAGTTTAGTTTTTTACAAAATAATTTTTGTCTTCTCAATTTCTTTTTAAAAAATTTTAAAATCAATTTTTTGGGGTGTGTGTAATAGTTAGATCACAGTGATAAAGGCTGAGACTAGTGGGAAAACGGGTGTCAAAATTGAGATCTAAAGTGCATTGGATGGATTTGAAAGGTGTATGGTCACAAAATAAAAACGAGTTGATAAAACCGTTGGAGGAGGAGGAGATGGCATGAGAAAAACAACAATGGACAGAAAGAGGAAACAAAAACAAACATACCTATTCAATCAGTGGAAATAAAAGAAAAAAAAGAAGAACAAATTAGGGCTGTCACGATCAATCTATTAATCGATTGTTGATCGGTCACGGCGAAATCGCTTAGTATTTTTCGTTGTCGAATAATCGGTAAATTGTATCCCGTTTTAGATGTTTAATAATTAAAAGAAAATTTGATGAAAAAACTATTGTTTCTAAAGGTATTGAGTTAAGAACATCGATGTTAAACCCCAAGATGCCGTTGGAAGCGTTTGTCTTCCAGGTACATTCATCAAAGCTTTGATGTTCTGAATCTTTGAACCGTCAGTGTAATAATCAAGACCGGTCGGCAGTTGCGAAGATCGCAACTGCCGACCGGTCTTGATTATTACACTGACGGTTCAAAAGTTCAGAACTTCAAAGCTTTGAATGTACCTAAAAGTTGATCGTCTTCGTTGTTTACTTGAGGTAGGTCAGCTGACTTGAACTTCATTTTTTATCGACTTCAAAGAGAGGGAGAGGGATGGGGGTCATCTAGGTACGATTAGTCGATTATTATCGATTATTTGCGACGATTAATCGATTCCTAAATTGAAAAATCGTGACAGCCCTAGAACAAATAGCAAACATCATAAAAGCAGTGATGGCTGAACTCGAAAAAAAATGATGGTGACAGTGAAGCAAGAATAGTTAAAGTCATATGCAAACAATTGTTGCCCACTCCAGTTGAATGAGGGCAGGTCGTCAAGGGATTTTTCAAAACGTTTCATGTCAAGGGTATAAAAAAGTTTGATCCCAAAAATTTCTTGAACGAGATAAAACTGCATGTTGGATTTATTTCGTTGAATGCTAGGTGCAGGTATCAAAATGAAAATCCTATTAAAGCATCGAATGGAGAAGATCGATCTGAACGTGGGTAAAGTTGTGGAAAAAATGGCTTCTTTTCAATCTCACATGAAAACCATGAACGAAAGCTCTTCTGTGTCTGATATCTTCAATAACATGAAAGAAAAGATCATACAATCTATGGCGCAGTATAGAAGGTAACAATTGGAGATTCGTGAAGTATTGAATCTAGAAATTCATATCGACAAGTATGATCCATTGTGATTGTCTTCATATATAAAATTGCATTATTTCATCAAAAAGTAAGAAAGCTGTTATCAAGGTGGAAAATCTAGAAGACAGTCAATGCTTCAAATAGGCTGTCACATCTGTGTTAGATCCTGTAAAAACGAATCAGCAGAGACTATCAAAGTTGTGGAGACTTCTAAGAATTTAGATTTGTCGAAAATAAATTTTCAGACTTGGCTACTTGATGTCGATCATTTTGAAAATCAAAATCATACAATCACCATTAATGTTTTGGGATATCATGATTCGAAAAAACACATATTTCCTGTAAGGATAAGTTAAAACAATTGCAAGAAAAACATTAATTTATTAATAATTTTGAAGATGATAATCAACATTACTGTTGGATTGAGAACACAAGTCGATTATTGGTAAAACAGACTAGCAAAGACTTTTCTGTTTTAACTGTATGTATTCCTTCCATAGCAAGAATCGCTGGAATGTCATCAGGAGTATTGCAACTCAAATGAATGCACTGCCATCAGCATGCCCAAACTTTACACTCCCATTAAATTCATAAATCACAACAGAAGACTGAGAGCGCCTTTTGTGGTGTATGCCGATTTGGAACGTTTCATGGTGAAAATGAGTTCATGTCAGCCAGATGATCCTCAGAGTTACAACATCAGAAGCACGCCATCTGGTTATTGTTTTTACATACAATGTTATTTCAATAATCGATATTCTTCGGGTCCATAGACCTAAACGAAACAGTCGAACTATGGTCAATGTGGCTCGAGAATTCGTGGAAAATCTGGAATCTCAAATCAAAAAATATACGAGCAATTTAAAACTCCTTAGAAGATGATCATCACAGACGAGGAAAAGAAAGACTATAAGAGAGCCACCGAACATCACATCTGTGGAGAACCGTTCGCCAAAACCTCCGAACCCAAATACAAGAAAGTAAGAGATCACTACACAGGTTAATTTCGAGGTGTCGTACACAGTAATTGCAATTTAAAATATCAAGATGCTAAGTTCTTTCCGGTGATATTTCACAATCTGTCGGGTTACACTGGTCATCTGTTCATGAAGAATCTCGGTAGTGTAAGTGAAGGATATGTAAACTGCATCGCGAAGAGTGAGGAACAATACACTTCTTTCCTGAAATAGATCATAGCAAAGCTAAATCATATGTCTGCTGTCTCGTCTTAATAATAGAAACTCTGTCTGACCCGTCAAGTCTGAAGCCCCTGATGTGAAAACAGAAAACATTAAACCCAACAGGTGTAATAATTCAGTTTCACAAATAACTATTCCCTTATGGCTTGTGTGCAGTGCTGACAACTTGACTAACATCTATGGGAGATGGCAGGGAGACAGCCAATCTGGCTATGTCATCTCCCTATGGTATAGATGTGATGGAAGGCGATCTGGACATCGATTGTTATCGAATCACCAATCTAACCAATCCTATGGCAATGACGGATGCACTATGATTTCGGTAATGAAGAAAATAAAATATGTGAGACAGTTGATAACCACGTGGACAGAAGAAAGCAGTGCATTAGATTCTGGCAAATTGGAATGGTCCTTAAGATATGGAATGCACCATGGTCAAACTGGATATCTGATGCTGATATGATGATGCATCCTTCGAATGAGTCTGACTTCTACCGACTTGAAGAATAGAGCTGTAATCAATTTGGTGGTAAATGGCATAGAAAACAACCGATATTAAGTCGAGAAGATTGAGAATCAATATGCTGATATGAGCACATTCAGAACACCTTTGAGAGTCAAAGACGGAGATAGAATTAATTTCAAGAGAAAGACAACTAATCTTGAAGCTACTTCTTCTATAGTATCAGTGTTGATCGAATGCGATCTTTTGAATGTATAAAAAATGGGATAAAGCTTTTTTAATTGAACTGAACATGTGAAGTACTTTAAGGAAAATAAAATTAAGGAAGTTTGAGAATTTCCAAAGTTCTCAAACTTCCTTTTTTATGTTTATATATTTATGAAGTTTTTTTATGTTACTTTAAGTTTTTTAAAGTTTTTTTTTAAAAAGTTAATTTAAGTTTTTTGAAGTTTTGTAGAATCTTTTAAAGTTTTTTATTTTATTTTAAGTTTCTTTATGTTATTTTATTTTTTTTTAAGTTATTGAATGACAGACATTTTACTTCCAACCGATTGGAACGTCAACACTCTGTCAGATATGATGAACAGCAAATGCTCAAGTTTGTCTGGGTAAGTCCCTGTCAAATTGCATCTTGATGATGATGTCCAGAACGGTGTTCTTAAGTTTCTTGCTCTGTTTGCTGACGTTGAAGATGAACAGGGGATAGAGCATCTTGTATTCAGTGTGTGTTATGTTCACATTGCTTATCAATTCGTCCACGTGATGATATTTCGATCTGAAGTCTGCTGTATCGCCATATATCCTAGAAAAGTCATTCTTCTGAAACGAGGCATTGTAATCTATGGCCGGATATCTCGTGGAATTGAGAAACACCTGCATGTTTCTCAAGTTGCAATGATCAAACTGAGATGGATTCTTTTCTTGAGATCCGATCCTGTCTGTTTGAAATCCTACTATGATGAAATGCGGTTTTTCTGAAGAAGATTTCACCTCTCCAATTGAACTGAATCAATGTTGGAATGTTTGCGACATCACAGTCTCATTCTGAATCCCACAGGTAATCTGGTTTTTGATTTGATGATCTTCAAGAGTGTTATTCTTTGCTCTTTGTTCGGTAGTACGTGTGTCATGAACCATGACACGCTGCTCAGATGCACTTAGCCTGCATCTGTTGCAGCAGCTCTTACAATGATATCGTTGTCATTTTTACGAACTATTGGGATTGTGTTTTAATCGATAGACGATTTTGTCATAATCTTCGCCGAATCCAAAAATGTGTTTCAGAGGAACCCTAAACGAGAATGTTTCTCTGGGCAAAGAGGATGTGTTTAAATCTCGTGGATGAACCCACATTGTCAAAAGTCGCCTCAGGGCTCATGTCTTTCATCCACAGTTGAGTCCATTAGATTTGGAAAAATTGTCTGGATATTTCTAAAATCCTAACATCATGGTTGCCTGACGGGGATGAAACGTGGTTTCTATCTGTTGACCTGAGAGTTTATATGATATACTTTTGAAAAGATGCATCATACCATTATCAGCTAAAATGATGATGTCAGCATAGTTGCTACCATCCTTTTTCATCAATCGTCCTTCTATCTAGAGATAACTTTTGCTTGGATGAAGAAAGAGATCTTACATTTTGATATTGAGTCTTATCTTTCCTTCATTATTGAGACTAGTTCCCACCATGGGTAAATATTTGTGTACTTCATACTCTTGAATACTTTTGTCTCTTATTATACCTTCTGTGATGTCTAATATGTTCATGTTTTTTAATTTCACTCTAGTTTTTTGGATTTATTTTTATTCTTGCTGTTTTTTTTTTTTTATTTCTTGCTTTTATATATACGTGACCAAAAAAAAATTGTTCCCCTCGTTTTATTTTAAAACGTCTTTTGCAGTTGTTGTTCATAAAACTTCCCCATGCTTTCTTCACTGTCTAATGCCTCTATCTCATGAGTGATGGGATCGGTGTAAAATACTCGAACCACAATGAAGATTTCTTCCATCCATCTAGTTGTATAACCTTTTTCAAAAATGTTTTTCCACCTTATAAATTCTCACTCGATCACTCTCAGCAAATTTTGGTCATTTTGTCACTGCTGTCATCTTCTTTAATGGATAGAGATTCACATAGACTTCCTTTTCATTTCGAGGACCACTAGCTTCAACACTGTCATCTTGGTGAAACTGTGGAGCATGTTGTTATAGTCATCAACCAAATCGTCTAAGACATTCAAGTACTTCTTAGTCAAGTTAGCCGTGAAATATCTGTGCATTTTCTCCTTTCTATTCCATCATTCGACCACGCTTAACTTCTCATTTTCTGTGGATCAGATGTCGACGAGTAGACAAACGTGAACATTGTAAAATTCTCGACCTATTTTCATCCATAACTGCTCAGGTTTTTGCAATGAAGTGCTGAAGATATCTTCCAAAGCTTCAGCCACACTCGTTAACAATTTATTTTTCAACATTTTCGTCCATCCGTATTTCAGAAACAGATCTATGACAGTCAGTACATATTTCATAACTTTGCTGTGTCTATTGAATTTCTCTCTCGTCGTGGGTTTGGTCATATTTTTCAAATCTGTCAACATGTTCTTGTCGCACACATCATTTCGAGTCTTCATATCAGAATGCTTAGCATAACAGAGATCGTGACTATAGGCAGCGTTTTCATCCATCCGTATTTCAGAAACAGATCTATGACAGTCAGTATATATTTCATAACTTTGCTGTGTCTTGACAGCGATTGCAGGTCCACCAGATCGGCAGCCCAAACCTGTGATCCAATCCTTTGACGAAAACTGTTCTCTTTCAAAAATCAAAATATGTGCACTATGGGCCTGTGCAATTCGTTTGCTAATGCATTAGTGAATTGCTTTTTCATTATTATTATTTCCAATTCCGAATCACTATTTTGTGCTGATGAGTTTACTGACTAGAGAACATTTGAATTTCTCTCTCATCGTGGGTTTGTTCATATTTTTCAAATCTGTCAACATGTTCTTGTCGCACACATCATTTCGAGTCTTCATGTCAGAATGCTTAGCATAACAGAGATCGTGACTATAGGCAGCTCAGTCCACTCTATTGATGGGTTTGCTCCACGATTTCGGAGTCAGATCTTTATTCAATCTCCTGTTCAATATTGTGACCGGTCCCATAAATTGATGTCCTGGCAGATCGTTCCTCCACCTCTTTTGACAAATTGAGTTCCATTCGAACTGCACACTTTACAAGTGCTGCAAAGCATCTACCTATTATTTTTAGTTTGCACTTTTCGCAATTTATCCGTATCGGTACACTTCTTACATTTTATGCAATACATTTTGTTTTGTTAATTTTTTATTCATTTTATATAAGTTTTTTTTTATTATTTTAGTACCTTATATATACATCATTCCATCTTTCAGAAAAGTGGATCTCATGTTGCTTATGGAATGGATTCTCGTTTTGGTCAACACTGATATTTTCATGTTTTTCAGCTTTCAATGATAATTTTTCACTCACTAATTTTCCAACCGTGCCCAAGAATCCTGTCGTGAGAGCATCGCCCTCTGTTGCCAACTCAACTGGGATGTTAGCTACGATCGATAGGACACCCACTCCAGCAGCACCCAAACCCATGGATATGGTGATACTTCTTGTGGAGCAATTGACATCTATCTCTTCCCATCATTAAATAATGTTGAATTTTATTGATCTGATGGATGTAAAACATGTTGCATCTATCTTCCAAAGGAGGTGCCTTCGGTAATACAGTCGCCGATAAGACGGGATATACATTGCCACTTCTTAACTACATTTTTTATTTTATTTTTTTTTTACTTCCTATATATATAATAAAAAAGATTATTGTATTATTATGTTATTTTTTCTCCTCTTCTTTCACAAAACAATGTCTCATAATAACAAACGGAAAAGGGGCACGTTTTAAAATGCAAATTTGTAGCTAATAACAGTCTTCGACTGTCTATGAAGCTTGAAATACACTGGTACCTTTTGCACATTTCAGATACAATCCATCCATTCCAATTTGACACACATCTCCTCCTCTCTTCAGAAACAATCAATTTCCCATTATTTTCTGCGCAGCAGAACTGACCAATCCCGACAGAGCTCCTATATCTAAAGCTGGTAACATAGTTTTGATGAGAATGGGTAAAGCCTTGGTGGCCAATACCACCAACAATCCTTAGAAACCAGATTTCATTTTCCAATTATATCTCAGTTGCACAGGACTCAGTCTCGCAGTCAATACTCTTCGATTACGATGCGCTTCGGATATTCCATTAATTTGAATTTTGGTCCAAGAAATTTTGTCGCATCCATTGCTCAAGTCTTGATGACTTAATTTCAATCTCACAGCTTCACCTCACTTTTCTAATGCTCTGTGAAGTTTGTCTTTCTGACCTTCAGATATGTTTACCTTTAGTATTATGTATCTCGTCATTGTTGGGTTTTTTTTTAATTTTAATTTTGTTGAAAAAAAGTTTTTTTATTTAATTTATTTTTTTTACTTCCCATTATATATATTAATTGATTTAATTCTTTTTAAAAAAAATTGTTAATTTAATTCAATGTCCTATTCTGCAAAAATAAAAGCAAATTATAAAATAAATATTTTAGTTTGTTTAATAAACTATTTAACAAATTTTGTTTTCTTAAATTTCTCTTATGTGAAATCGCATCGCCGCACGTTTGGCCTGCAGATTATTACAGCTCTCCATTTTGATCTGTTAATTCAGTGGTAATAACGTATAAAGTATGAATTATCACAGGCAAATAGACTAGTTTTCAAGGTCGCTTTATGATCTTGTAGCCCGGGCAAACCTCCAAACAGAACAACTAGATCATGGGCTGTGTGCTATCATTCACATAACTTCCAGAGAAGTTCTCTCTTCATACGAGTCTTGTCATCGCTCACCATGATCGAAAAAGAATCTTTTGCAGTCGTATTATTGGTCCTTCTTTTCATGTTGCCGGCTATCCTTTCTAATAATTGGGTTTCGTAGTCTCGCGACATTTTTTAAAACTTTTTTTTAATAACTGTAAATTTTATTTTTTTTTTTTTTACTTTCTACATAATATGATTTGGGTTTTTTTTCTGATTTATTAATTGCAATTGTCCGGAATCTTTTCCTATATTTTCCATAACATTTTCTAGTCGTCAGATCGATGACCACGAAGTTATAAGGTATACAATCCTATATCAATTTACAAAATCTTTTGAATTCTTTTTTTCTCATGTCATTGGCCACATGATCGTCGTAATGTGATTGAGTTTCTTGAAATCTTGATGAAAGAGACACAGTAAATTCGCATTCTCTTTTATGGTCTGTCTCGGCAATCTGAAATAACTTTGAGATCGATGGAAACAGTCCACATTACTGTGAAGTCCTCGAACGTAGTAAGATTCACACCAATTCTTTTTCTCCAACATCAAGTCATCGAATATCATGAGATTTCTGAGCACCCAATTCAAGTCTTGACGATCTGGCATGTCATTTGTATTTTCGTAAAATTGCCATTCTACATTGAACATTTTATAATTTCTGAGTTCTCTTGACGTTTCTTGCAAGATCGTTGTGAGTGATGGATCACATTTTTTTAATTTGTCTCGGTGATTGAAGATTCTCATTATAACATCCTTCAGCAAGTTTGCGCTCAGAGCTTTTCACAATAATTCGTATTCAGGTTGAAAAAGACTCTTACCAAACACGAACAATCTACCATAATCCAACCACTCTGGTCGCAACAACAGATTCATCAGTCGATTTGTCTTTCCATGATTCGATTTTCCCACTATCGATCCTCTTATGCTTTGAGGAAAGAGTTTGTGGTTCGACCTCTCAGTCTTTGGTGCATTCCACGATAAATCTATTATATAAAAAAATAAATTCGTTTTTTTCAATTTATATTTCTTTCAATCCAGATGCGCTCCTGCTATTCAATGTCTAAGCGAGTTCCTGTATCGGCACAACACCTGAACCCTTGAAATTTCCAAGGTTCATGTTCACTAGAATCTTTTCGGTTTTTGATGATAATTTCGGTCGCTTAGCCAGTCTTTTCAACTTCTGATTAAAATGAGCACTCCTCTTGTCAGCCTATGAAGCGATTCTAGTGATCACTTCCATCGCGGCTTTTTTACCCACACCTATCGTCATTTTCTTTCAGACCTTCACGATGGTGGACGCGATGTGTTTCGCCACATCACTAGTGAAGGCGCATGACTTAGCTCCCATCATCGAATCCAGCAAACCCGTCCTGCCATAGATATAAGATCTCTTAAATCCGCTGTTCTTTATCACTACATATTTTTGTTCGTCTTATTTCGTTTTTTTAATTTAAAATAATAATTTTGTAATTTAATTTAATTTAATTTCTTTTTACTTCCTATTTTATTTTTTATTGTTTTTTTTATCTCCCCTTTCAATACGTTCATGATCAATTTATAGGTTTCTCTATTCAACACCTTCTGTCACAACAATTCATCACATATGCTCGCTATCTCGTTTGTCACTCCAGTATTACTGGCTTCTCGGCTCGCCATCAAGAGATCTAATCCTTCCAGCATGGCATTGGGATCACAAGGAATGGTCGTGGTCAACATTCCCTGTCCGGTGACCAATCTGATGAATGCTTCATTCGCACCCCATATGGGTATCAGCAAGTTCTTCCACTTAACTGCTACTCGCTTTCGGCCTCATCTCCCTGGAATGGTTATTCTTTCTCATGGCATTCGTACGAACCAGGAGATCGCCGTACATTCTGTTATTTATCATCGTCATCATATTCGTTAGGTTTAGCTAGCACGAGCGGATTCCACAATCCTTTCGTACCTTTGTATTCTTGATCTTCGATGATCAGATTATAATCGTTGGTTATTTCCACTTCTGTGTCACCTATGTAGAGATTACCATTATCTCCCTCGCGCAAGCTGAAGACAGGGTCCACACTCCACGGATTCGTCTTATATAAATTTGGAACATCTTTGGGTTTCATATCGCTGACATCAACTATCATACTTCCAATAGTAATTGTCGAAAGTTCCCTCTCAGAATCGGTCTCAATTCTATCTATCTCGGAGGGACTCTGCGGGAGATACTGAGCAGAAGGAGGACGGGGTACGAAACTAGAAGTTGGATCAGAAGGTGTGTAACTGTAAGTCAGACCAGAAGGCGTGAAAACAAGTAAGATTATAAAGTTCGTAAAGTCTGCAACTAGATGTCCTGACTTTTTTCTCTCAAGGGTTTCAATTCTTTCACGATGACTTCTTTCATTTCTTCCTGAGTTTCTGTCACAGGTTTGAAGAACTTGGTCGTCTCTCATTTCATCTCGACCTCGCCCATGCATTTAGCCATATTGCTGTCTCGAACATTCCTCTTCAATTCTAGAAATCATCGAACCTTCTCATCTCGTCGACTGAGTGCTAGAATGTTCTATGTCCCTATGGGACATAGAACATTCTAGCACTCAGGCGACGATCACTCAAGTTAGGATCTTTAAAATGACATGCTTGTTTTTAAGGTCTTTTTTATTTTAATTTCTATTTTAAATTTTGTTTTTCTATTTTATTTAATACATGTGATAGCGACTCAAGAATTATTTAAAATAAGAAAACCCTAAACAAATAAACTATCTATAGCCCAGGATTTATCTAAAAGAAAACCCTCAACAAATAAAACTATCTACAGTAAGCGGAAAATGAATTTCCACTAAACACTCGTGGGGTGAAGTTTTCACCTAGACAATAACAATCGATTCCCAATATAAGGGATAAGTACAGTTTCAGCTGAGGGCTCTCCAGGTTCTACCCATTGGTCCCTTGGCTGAAACTTTTTTCATCGTAATTATTTTCCAGACAAGAAAATGTTGTCTAAAAAATAAAGCTTTTTAAACATCAGACCATCTGAAGGGAGGATTTAAGTGTGCACAGTTACATTATTTCTACTTCGTCTTTAAATTACAAATACACTATTGTGAGTTGAAGCCGCTATCAGAGCTTTTAAAAAAATGAGGGTATTAGAGCAAAAGGCAAAATGTTTCACTTGCAGTCAAATACAAACGATGTACTGTTTATACGAATTTGTTTTAAAACAAATTTTGAATGACAACTTTAGACCCTCTGAAATAGTCTAGCCATCAATCAGTTTACGCTGTGTAACCTCATAAATATTTTTTTTAAATTAAAACAGGATATTGCATCCTTTGATGGGAAAAAATTTTCTTCTCATTTTTTTTCTCCAGTTGTGAATTTATCTTTTTGTTGGCATTCACCACGAAAACTTTCCCTCAGTAATATAGTATTTTATATTTATCCCATAAATGGACGTTTATTCGATCAATAAAAGTCTTGAAAAAGGTTTGCTTTATTCACCTATTAGCAGCTGCTGGTAGGGTCATAAATTTTCGCCGTAGGTTTAACACTGAAAGAAATTATTCCTATAGTAGAGACGGACTTGTTGACCTCTGACCTCTACCGCAGTTGTGTTAACATGAACATGTTTTCCGTTGGTGGGAGACATAATGAATCGATGTTTATCAAGCGTTTAACGTCGCTGAAATGTTTAGTTTCAGAATATATGCCACATTTCAATCTGTCTAACAACAGCGCGAACAACAGTTATCAAAGAAAACACAAAGTAAATCAATCGAAACCAAGCGTTGAAAAGCATGCAAGTTCTATTGCGAAAGGCGGAGGCATGATGATTGATGTTTCATTTTCCAAATTTGGGAAGTGTAAAAAAACAAATGCACGTTTTGTCTGCTTTGTTTATAAAACTCAAGTTGAATCCAGAACGAAAACAATAACAATAAACAACGAAAATAAGAAAGACAAACATTGTTAATTTAATAAACTATTTTGGCAAGTTTTGCTCAAGTTTGTAGGGGAATTATTTTCAGACAGAAATGTATCACCGCGCCTTGTTTATTTTTGGCAGTTTTGCTTGTCGATCGAATTGGACCAATGTGCTTCCCACTTCTCGCAGTGTTTTGTAGCGAGTAACAGCACAATTACACCACGGCTGCCCTGTAAATGATTTATGGGATAAACAGAATAAAAGTATCGTGTCTTCAAGTAAAAGATTTATTCTACTCGTTGGATTAAGAATGAAACCGACTCCGGCGCCAGAGGCTCGTCGGTTTCATTCTTAATCCTACTCATAGAATAAATCTTTTACTTGAAAACACTATACGTTTATTCTATACATTCAAGTATCTAAAGCTATTTATTTGCCTTCAAAATATTTGAGTCAAGTAGGAATACAACATATTACAGACGTTTTTCAGGTAAATGATTTAGTTATCTCTCTCTCTCTCTCTCTCTCTCTCTCTCTTCTCTCTCTCTCTCTCTCTCTCTCTCTCTAGGCTATCAACCACCCATTACAAATCCAAATCTAACAATTTCCCCACGGACAAAACGGCGATGGGTGCAAAATCGCCAGTCCAGATGTCAGCGCGTCACAATTTCCAAAGGAAAAATTCCACAGAAAAAAGAGAGTTTTCGAATTCGTCTTTTCTAGCCCACTTGGCGAGGGGCGAGAACGAAGTGAGCGCGTTACAACTCTCTATTAAAATCTCCGTTCAAGCTGCACTGAATGGTGTGCAGAAATGTTTGTTTTCGCAAATGTCCTAGGCGATCGATCTTCAAACTTTCACAAATTCAAATGGGAAATTTGTGGAGAAAAAGGATTCTCTTCGCGATCGTCTTTTCTGGGCCAAATAGTTTTTTTCTTTTATTTTCTAAAATAAGTCGCCATTGGATTAACCTTAAGCCGAAATACTACACTAGACGCAAATTGGTCTAGAATTGACTAAGTCCGATTTTTAGCTGGTTTAGAAATAAATTCCCATTCTTTTCAAGCTCAGATTTTGGGGTGGCCTGGAAATACATTTTTGCAGGCCTAGAATGCTTATTTAATCGCTACTTGCGTTTATTGTTTCTACCTGATTAAAAAAAATGCTTTTCTCGATAGCTCAACTGAAAATCGAATGATCAATATCTATCCCTGTACAGGTTGAGGTTTCAGTGACTTCTTTAGGGACCACCGCCTATTTAAACCAATCTTTTTATGTTGTGTTGTCCACGAACAAGGGAGTGTATTTTTGTGAAAGGGACGCCACAAATCGAATAATACGGTGGACACACAAAGGTGAAGATAATGCTTGCATATGTATTTTGAGTGATAAATATATTTGCTCTGTGGTTTTGCCCATTTCAATATGTAAGTCTTTGTCGAGAGAGGCTATTAGTTAGTAGTTAACCAACTGAATTATTTTGAATGATAACACATAAAAGCTGTAAAATGTTCAGATACATATCCCATATATTTCATAACATTTTTGCAGAGAATCTTCAGGTTTGCGTTATTGGTACACAGGTATGCACCAAGATTCAAGCTCTAACTGGGTAACAACATGGGGCTGGCCTTTACAATGGACAAAGTGGACTGCAGGGAATCCAAAGAATCAAGACGAGTTTGTCGCGATAAACAAAGATCATGGAATGTGGTCATCGTATTCGTCGGGAAATGCATTCCCGATAGTTTGTGAAGTGCCGGGTGAGTCTTGTTATAGAGACAATGGAATGGAAAGTTACTGCAGCCAGGTTACCTAATTATCTAAACTTGTCCAATGATAACAAACATTTATTCATTTATTCATTCCGTACATAACTAGTTTTTCATTCCTTATAACTTATTTTCAAAATTCGTCTTCGAGTTATAACTTATTTAAATAGTAAATGCATTTTTCTGGTATGTACTACCTTTCGTGTTGAAGGCAGAAATATTACACCTAAGTTGATTTACTTCCATCCTGGCTTCTTTTAATTTCTCCGGTCATCATTTTACTATATGGCCCGTAGTCAAATGATAACAGGCCTAACGTTATAATATAAACGAGAAAGACAATATGTTATAAGCATTCCTGACGGCGAAACGTTTTATCCCATTAGGTTAGTGTCTAGTGGAACGCTGTAGGGAAAAATAGGCATATCGACGACTTTTTGTGGCGTAATGCCGTTGTTTATTTAATAATTTCAGTATAACTCAAGTCTTTTGAACCGTTCCAAAGTATTCTTTGTTCAGTTTTATCTGAGAAATAAAACAGTTGATGCTAGGCCTTGATCGGCGGCTTCGTTTTTCATACTGAGAATAACAGAAATAATGCATACGCATTTGTGTGGTAAAGCAATAGTTTTTGACAGAAGGCATTTTGGTATAATATAACAAATAATACACGTAGTTAGGGACCATATGGCACTGTATGAACCGGCTAGTCAACTATTAATGTGCATACTGACCTCAACTTCGCTTCGGTCAATATACATTTTGTGGGTTGACTAACCGGTCCGTACACAGGCTGACTGGGCCAAGAAAGGTTACCGGGAAATGCACCAAGGGAGACCCGACTAGGAGAAAATTGTGCTTCCTTGCATCTGAGCGATCAATGGCAGTCCACAAAGAGGAGATTTCGATGACATTTTGTATCATCTTCATACATCGTTCGGTAAAAAATTATTCTACCGAGGGGGTGGGGAGACCCATCGGGAAGACCGTAGTTCGGCACAATCGGAGAAAATTTTGATTTTTGAAACCAGTGGAACGTTGTTTCCTTTCATCTGAGCGATCAATGGCAGATTTAGGCTGCTAGAATATTGAAATGTCCTTTATTTGGACTGCCATTGGCAGTCCCCATGGACAATATTTCGATATACCGACAGTCTGTGAAATCAGATTCATTTCACGAAATTTCACGCACCAACAGGTGTTGGGCTGCAACAACTTTGGGGGCCCCAGGGGGAATCCAATAGAGGCCACACCGAGAATTTTCGCGATGGACCATACGGCCAGTCCGCCTCTGGGTCCATAATCTGCCATAAATCTGGCAACCTCGTACAATAGTTGTTGAATAATTCCCCCAACTCATCAAATAAGCACATATGACTATAGAGTGACAGCACGGAGCCAATGGGTATCGACTGTCGCTACCATTCTCCAACAAAAGAATGAAATTCGTGGAACACACCTTAGCTGCATCAGAGGCATTCAGTCATGTAGGAAACTGTATGCCAAAATCCAGCTTAGGCTTCAACATCAACTAAAGCTGTCGCACTACCAGTTACACTTTTACGCCGGCAAGGACACCAAGACATGGATATTAAGTTAACAGGACGAAACGGCCCATTGACGAAACGGCCCAGAATGATTTTGGTCAGAACGGCACAGATTTTGAGACGGAATGGCACAGATTTTGAGACGGAACGGTCCAGATTTCGAGACAGAACGGCCCACATTTTGGACAGAACGGCCTTTATTATTTCTTATGTCCTGTGCTGGCATTATTTTCTTTTACAAAAGTTATTTAGATTTAGCAAAAAGAACTCATCATTACATCGTGGCCGGAGTTTATATTTAGCCGCAAAATATTCATAAAATGAATAATTCGCGTTACCTGTTCACACCTCGAGGAAGTCTTCCATACATAAAATTAGTTAATCCAACGTAGTAGTAGTAGTAATATCTTTATTTCACGTGACATGTGCTATACATTACATTTTCATTATATAATTATAAAGATGACCATTAATATCAGCACCCGACCCAATGGGTCTATATGTCACTCACTTCTTTACTTGAAAAAAAAACATGGCATGCCTGTCCTTAAAATTGTTTGACAAGCCGTTTATCACCAACAATCTCAGTCATGCTTGACACATTGTCCATTGTAGCTCCAAACACAGTTAAATAGAATTTTCAAAAAGAAGTGATATTCGTCTTCAACGACGTTTTTTACAATACAATACACCACACAACCAGCTTAACAGGGCTTTATTGTTTTCTATTTGACTTTAGAGTCAAACAGAAAACAATAAAGCAAGAAAACCTCTCCCGTCATAGTGAAAACGAAAACTTTTTTCTCGTGATCATATGTAATCACTTTTCCCTTGCCGGTGGACAGTGGAGATTTAACCTCACCCCCTCTCCTAATATACGTTTATGGCATTTAAACTGACCTCAAGAAGCACCAACGCATATCAAATAAGATATTCTATAAAATGTTCACTGTGCTAACCTCGTGTAAACAACAGCCCACGCAGCGGGCCTTCTCAGGGTCCGGAGTGCAGGCTGTTGCTCATACGTAGACAACAAATACCTACTTCAATCTGAAGAAATATTAAACTGTATATTTTTTCTTCTCAAATAAGCTGTCAACAAATAAACAGCACATTGGCGCGGATAATTTAAAACCACAACTTGAAGTGCATTTCTATCCATTAATACTTTCGCCAAGTCATTTTTTGAAAAGAGTTAAGCAATTTTTGCCGGATGTCATTGTAAAATTGGCATTTCAAAAGGAAGTGATATTCGTCCTCAACGACGTTTTCTTTACAGAACTTACAGATTCTTCCCTCGGGTTTTCCCCTCTGAATAGCCCCGTTTCGATCCTTATCGGGAACACCCCGCACCTAAACTGCGCTAATACTGATCTGAGTTCACAATTCATATTCATGGACACATACTTTTCAACTTTAAACACATTTTTAAAACGTTTATATTTTTCGGAGAGTATTGTATACTGTTAACCCACTGAGTTTCAAAGTTTGAATCCAGAAGATTTTTAGCCTGTAAAATATCGCAAGTATCAAGGTTATCAAAATATCCTCTTTATCAATTTCTTCGAGAATCTTTTTTAGTCTTGCGCACCATCCATTAACACCAAAATTATATTCCCAGATAAATACCCTATATAGCAATCTTTCTTCAGAGGTAGTTACTAATGTATTCCACAATCGGAGCATGTTGATCCATCTATACAGTCGTGTGCACTGAAACTCATGTCTCCGGAGATGGCTAGTAGTGGTGTGAACCTATGAACACCTAAGAAATACAGAAGAGCCTTATTCTGAACATTATCAATGCACGTGCAAATCTTATAACCCCAAACTCCAGACACGTGTTCAAGTATAGGCGAAACGCATTTACAGTATAAATTCTCGAAAGTTTTGAAGCCCGTATCTTTATAGGGATGAACTTTAGAAACAATCAAACCCAAAGCCTTTCCCCCTGATTTTGAGAGCAGTTCTGAATTTTGATTACAATCCTTAAATTCACATAACATTATCTCAAGATACTTATAACTACTGACATCAATTGGCTCATCTCCCAGAGTGAAACTGAATAAAGATCTTGCTTTTCGGGGATCACGAAAATAAAATGAATCATTTTACTTTTATCTGTGTTTACTACCATGTTCCACTTTTCACACCATCTTTGTACAGCTTCAAGTAAATTTTGCATGTCGTCCTCTGTTTCCGTTAGGAGAACAACGTCGTCTGCATATAACAGGATTGAGATTATTTCTTCCCCAAATTTAACCCCGAGCCCAGTATTTTTTTTTACCTCCAAAGCCAAATCGTTTACGAAAAGGGCAAACAATGTAGGTGAGAGACTATCTCCTTGGCGTATCCCTTTTGTACACTTTAAATAATTGGTATTTTCGGCATTCAATCTCACACACGACGAGGTTGATTGATACATAGATCGTACCGAGTTATAAAAATTACCGTCTACCCCGCAGTTCAGTAGCTTATATAAAAGCATATCACGGTCAACAAAATCAAAAGCTTTTTTAAAATCGATAAAAGTGGAAAAGGTTTGTTCATGGCCCCTTATCATTGTTGTTAACATGTACACATTATCCAAACATGATCGACCTGCTCGAAAGCCATTTTGTTCACCCACTAAGAGGTTTTTATCTTCTATAAATTCTAACAATCTGTTATTCAAAAGAGTATTATAAATTTTACACCAAGTACTTAACAGTGACATCCCTCGATAGTTTGAAGGCAACCGTGGATCCGCAGCTTTATCTTTTAAAAGGGGACATATTATTGCTTTTCTCCAAAGGGAGGGTTGTATACCAGTATCAAAAATGAGTTGGAATAGTCGGAGCAATACCTTAACCACGGGCCTAAATTTTAAGGCTTCGTGTGGTATGTAATCAACACCAAATGATTTTCCCCTTTTCGCTTTCTTGACAACCTTCTCAATTTCAGGGTAATCGAAGTTCCGATTCAATATCAAGAATGATTCAAAGAGCGGCTCTAACATTCTTTCTTCCAAAAAAGCATTTATCCCTTAAGACTTCCAGTTTAAACAGATTATTGTCATTTTCAGTTGTGACCTTCGGGTTGTATAAGTTTTTAAACGAACTTTCCCACAACTGGGACAATTTTTCCCTATCAACAATTACGGATCCATTCTCGTCCACCCCTCACCTGGTACTGGATTCTGTTTTCGCGGGCCTAAGCTTTTTATACTATCCCAAAAGAAATTTGGATTATTTGTTGCACATGTTTCAACTTCCATTATCAACTCTCGCATATATTTTCGTTCAAAAAATCGTAAACGTTTATTGAAACATTTACGGGAAGTAACGAATTTAGAACGTGCTTCACGTTTTTGTCGGGGGTGTTTTGTCCGAAGAAAGACCCTCTCACATTTATGCATATCACCCAATAAGCCTGTGAGCTCAGCGTTCCAAAATGGCTTTTGAAACTTAAATTTCCTTTTTAGCTTAACTGAAATCTCTGTATCCCCAAAATTTGGAAAACACTCTTTAATTTCCTTCACAACAACATCCACTAATTAAGTCATCCACAGTTGTTTTTGCAATTCCCTCACACTTTCTATTTGCGTAATAATATTTTGTAGCACTCTTATCGCAAATGGAGAATTCATGAAAGATTCCCGTAACTTTTTCTTCAATTTTGTCGGCCCTTTAAATGTTTCCCCTTTATAACTGGACTCTGACTGAGACACGAAGTAAGCGAAGCGATAATCAAATTTCAAAAAGTAGTGATAGGGGAGGGGGGGGGGGATTAGATTTACCTCCTAAAAGCTTTTGGAGATTACAAGCTTCAATCAAAGACGATTGTGTAGTAACCTGAAATTTAGTGAACCTATCAATTATTTCGATCGGTACACATACATAGTCAACGACGTATTTTCCTTTTGAGCTTACACTTGTGAAATTATCCATTGATTTATCAAACCTTCCATTTAACACGCAAAATCTCGTGTCATTAAGAAACTCAATCATTGAATGCCCATGCTGATTGACAACATGGTCTAAAACAACCCGTTCACAGGTGTTATCAAATTGTTCGTTAGTGTCCTTCAGGTTTCCAATTCTTGCATTAAAATCACCACAGATTATTAAATCATCACTTTGATAATTCATATAAATTTCTGTTAAAAGATGGGAGAAGAAGTTCTCTGCATCACGAGCCCAAGCAGACTTTTCAGGCAGTAGATAACAACGGAAAAAAAACAAACTCCCCTTCTTCGAAAACCAACTGGAATCTAACAGCTAGAATACCATCGCACGATTTATCTAAAACGCTTATATTGAAAATTTTGAGCAAACTCATTTTTTTCAACAACCCCATCCCTCCCGGACCCCCTTATGGCATGTTTGTGAATTAAACTTCGATTAAAACCCACCCACTGAAAGCCATCCAAAACAATATCCCGTCAAATGAGTTTCATTGATACTAATAATATCACATTCTAATGCCTTCAGAAGTTCAGTTTTTAACCCTCTAGTGTTGGCAGACCACCCATTCAAGTTTATATGTCCAACACGAATATTTTTCAGACCAAAGTTAATTTTGTTCTCTCGAGTACTGTTTGTGCCCGTAAAATTACAGTAATCGTCCGCAAACCCATCTGATCGGATTCTGTCCTAGTCGGATTTTTTAACAATTCTGCCACTTCCTGTAATCTGGAAATCTTTCCCTTGAGGTAACTGTTCGAGGATGGTCCTGGCATTAATTCTATCAAACGCTCTGTGTGGGATTTTGCACCTTTAACATAGCATTGTTTGAACTCTCGTAAATTCCTCACTTCTCTTTTATTCTATAACACGAAAATCTTCTGTTCTACATTTTCAAAATTAATTTTTATGAGCGCATGTTTATTTGGGTGACTCTTTTCAAGTCGCATGGCTTTAACTATATGAACATTTTCTGAAACGCTTAATCCCAAACAATCCACCAAAGCTTGTGCAACTCCATTGATATTCTTTTCAATTGTGTAAGGAACATTATTCACAATAATAGCAGTATCAGTGTCAAATAAATCTGAATTCATTTTGTCGACACAGCCTTGACCACCTTGATTACTTGGTCTCGCGCCAGTTGTTTGTTTGAGCCTACACTCTATTGTTCCCAGTTGTGACTACAAACCATCTAACAACCTTAACATTACATCATCAATTCTCTTCTGCTCAATCCCAACCTGAAGATCCAAATCAGTTTTTATTTCTTTCATTTTAAAATTAATTGTCATAAGCTCCCCTCTCAATTTATCTAACTTAGAGTCTATAGTTTTACGTAAACCATCCTGACCACTTTTAATTTCAGAGACCACTGAAAACAGTTTATTTAGCTGTTCTGAAATTGACTCACCACCGACACGATCAGCACTGCTCGACGCCGACATATCCGACATTTTTGCCTGCTTGCTCTTTGGTTTCGGTGTGTCACCATCCGAAACACGATCCCTTCTTTTTGGTTCGGTCTTCCCACGCATTTATAGGATCCTTGCTATTCTCCGGTTTATATAAAATGGACACAATACTAATCCAAATACTGAAAAGCTATTTTGATACTTCTACAGTTTGTTTTACAGAAAATACCAGGAGCAAAAAAAATGTCGACCTCATCCATACAGACATGCGCACTAGTAATCCAACGTTCCCACATCCTCAATGTTGCCATCCTCCACAGTTATCGAGTCAACCACCTGATGTCGCGAAGTTACAGTACGATTAACCCTTTACCTAACGAATCGCCCGCATCCGCCCGCGTAATATGCAAATTCAGCAGTTGAAAAAATATTATTTTTCAAAAAATTTCAACAAAACGATATCATGTGACCCCTTGTTGGAACGAGCTCGTTCCAACGAGGGGTCACATGATATCGTTTTGTTGAAATTTTTTGAAAAATTTGAAAAAATGCTATTTAAAATAATAAATTTTGATATCGTCTGCGTTGGGTAAAGGGTTAAGCATAAGCTTGCCATGATAAAACAAATCAAAAGTGGCGAAAAATGTCAATGGTTGGGGAAAAAAGTGACTAATGAAAATATTTGTCTCGTGGGTGTAAATTCCATTTTTCAGTAAAGTCAATGCAGGGTTATACTTTTTGCCGGTAAAAAGGACGATATCCGATAAAAAGGACGGTAAGTGTATAAAAACTACGTTTTAAAGTATTAAACGTACCTCTGAATGTGTGAAAAGTTATTATTTAAGGAATCTTACGCAATAATAAATATATAGAAGGAAGATTAAGTATTGTTTGTTTCATTGTAGATTATTTTCAAGACAAAATAGATCATTTCGCCATCGACACTGATCGACACGCCTTTTTGTGCAAGGAGGAAACAACGAATTCGCTGAGGTTCACGGCGGGGTGAATATTATCATACTTGCTCGACGGAAGTGTAGCTAACTTTAGATGTTTCTGTTCACTACGAGGGGATTTAACAGAAAGTTTTTTTGAGAGAAACCATTTATAATTTGAAAATAGTCTACAATAAAACAAACAATATATTTATTATTGCTTAAGCTTCTTTAAATAATCACTTTTCACACTTTCAGAGGTACATTTAGTACTTTAAAACAGTTTTTATACGCTTACTGTCCTTTTTACCGGCAAAAAGTTGTGTTCAAGCTATTTTTTAACGCAGGTTTATAACTTATTTTCAGTTAGCGTTTCGCCAAACACATGCCGAGGTGATAATAAATATTAAAACCAACCACACATCACTGGATACTAGTTCTAGATTCCTGTATGTACTACCCCAATGATACTCACAGGCGCCTATTAAGATTGGAGCGCCTTGTTCTCACTCTACCAATCCCTACGAGTGAGCCCCCCAGTGGTGGGCCCGGGGGGGGGGGGGGTGGCTGAGGGCCCCCAAATGCAAACCATAATTAACTATTTTTAACCCCCACGTTTCCCCAGCAGGCACCAGAATCGATCTCAGAGATTCAGAATTTGAAGAAAAAACATATCCTGAAGTGTTGATGTTAAATCACGGAATCCAAATTTTAAGGACTCGGCTTGGAATGCCTTATATAGCCAGTTTATGTGTACAGAGGGGAAATGTGATTGAATATTTTGAAGGCATATAGCTATGAAGTAGTGACACAAGTCAATATTAATGGATGATAGTTTAGTAAAATAGTACTGGTACAAGGCCGCAATGGAACAAGACTGCAGTAGAAGTTAACGATAGGACAGATAGACCATAGATAAGTAGTTGTCTTGGAGCCTTGGAAATAAGATGGAAGCCGTTGGTAAGACAACATTAGACCTCACTGAGGGATTTCTCATGGGCTCAAACGACAAAAAGGGGTTCTCCAAAAGGTATCCTCGATAGGTATCCTCAAATGATACAATACACGGCCATAGGTATCCTCAAATATTGAAATGAGGCTAAGAGTCGTAGTAAATTATACCTCATTGAGGGATTTTTCATGTCCCCCATGACCTCAAAAGAAAATGAGGCTATGAGGGATAGTAAATTAGGCCTCATTGAGGGCTTTTACATAGCCCTCATGGACTCATACAACAAAAAGGGATTCTCCAGAAGGTATAATCGATAGGTATCCTCAAATAATACAATACCAGGCGATAGGTATCCTCAAATATTGAAATGAGGCTAAGAGTCGTAGTAAATTATACCTCATTTAGGGATTTTTCATGTCCCTCGTGATCTCAAAAGAAAATGAGGCTATGAGGGATAGTAAATTAGGCCTCATTGAGGGCTTTTACATAGCCCTCATGGACTCATACAACAAAAAGGGATTCTCCAGAAGGTATAATCGATAGGTATCCTCAAATAATACAATACCAGGCCATAGCTATCCTCAAATATTGAAATGAGGCTAAAAGTCGTAGTAAATTATACCTCATTGAGGGATTTTTCATGACCCTCATGACCTCAAAATTCAATGAGGCTATGAGGGATAGTAAATTAGGCCTCATTGAGGACTTTTACATTGTCCTCATGGTCTCATACGACTAAAAGGGGATTCCATAGCCACGGGTGTTTCCCCAAAAATGGGATTCCATGGGACGTGACCATTGGATATAGAGGTGATGAGACTCGGACATGACTTTATTGTTATAATGGGAGATAACTCTGCATACAGATTATGGGAAATCAAGCAATCTGATTGGTTGGTTATAATCTATATAAAGGATCTAGATAAAGGAAACTACAAGAGTACTCGAAATAGGGTCAGAACTAACAAGAATAGACCTGAAAAGCTAAATATAGTAATAATAAGATAAACTGTTCCAACCCACGGGACTCACTCGGTACTATTATAAACCATATGGGGGAAATACTAAGCCAGAAAAAATACTCCTATTCAATCGAATACACCCCCCCCCCCGTACCCCCTTGGTACTATAGCACTACGTGCTAAAACGATAAAATGGGGAATCCGTAGTAAATGAAGTCAATTTCGGTGATTTGGGGGATTGTCGGGTTGTTTATGGTAATTCTACGAATCGGGAAATTACTCCTGTTTAATCGAACATACCCTCCGAACATACCCCTGTCTTGTTAGAAGCCATGGGGTCATATAGCAACCACGTGCTACCATAGACACCAAGATGGCGGTCTCCAGTATACAAAATGGCCGACGGAAACACGTATCACCCCAACAACACGCGCTGCGCATGCGCACTCACACGACGTATCACTATGGAGATGACGTCACAAGATGGCCGATCACGCGGGTTACCATGACGACCAAACATGGCGCCACCAGGTCACGTGACTGTTACGTCACATGAGATCCGGCACATGTTTCGAAGACTATAGGCACTCCCATACTTATCGCAAGTTTTCAGCAAAAAGTCCGAAAGAGAATGGAGGGGAATTTGTTTTAAAAAGTTGGCTGAGAAGAAAGTCAAATATTGAAACATATTCATCCCCCACAAAAGATCAATTATACGAAGTCGGTCAGATATTTCTGTCACTATAAACATTTTAACTGTCGAAACAAGTCCTCACTGCCATAGAGAAGAGGGAAAATAGAGCGAACACTGAATATCAACGAAATGAAACGCCCATGGTCAAAAGCCATGGGTATTATTATCGCCTAAAATTTCAAAAGTTAGAAATTGATGTGTGTGTGGGGGGAGGGGGGGGAATTTTTAAGGTATGACTGTACTAAATATTTGAATCAGAGTTACTCGCCTTCAAAAGTTGCACTCGGGAAGGATGCAATCTCCAAATCTAATGAGCCCTGGAAAACATATCGTTTCAATAAAAGATTGAAGCCATCTACTGGCATCTAACATTGTTGTTGAATATTCCAGATAAATGAAGAGGGTTGACTTTTGGACCTAAAAAATACAATTGACTATTGTTGTGTTTTTGTCAGGAATTTCCTGAAAACTGTGTGCACGTGACCGGTATTTCCCCACCTGTCAGTTTTTCTCTCTTATTTGTTGCATGGCCCACTGTTTTCGGGTCAGCAAAAGTTGTCTGAAGGGTTATACTTTACAAATATATTTGAATGCCAAAATTAAAGTGATGCGATCATATTTCTTTTCGCCTGAACGTTATAAAGGTCTCCTGTGGAAAAAAATATTTAGTACCGTGATACCTTAAAGTTGTAAATTCAATAATATTAATTCAAGTTGCTCGTCATATTTTTTGGTCAGACTCAGAGCCAAAGTGATTTTCCAATATTCGATCAAATTCTCGAACTTTTCCAGTCTGCTGACAAAATTTTCCGAAATTTCGACTCGAATCTGTGACCGGTCCGGTTTTTCGAATTCGTCGTTCCATTTTTTCAACTCGGATGAAACTTAGTTCAGACTTAGTTGACAAACGGGTATATACGTCACTGCTTTTGTGGTACCAGTTAATTGGAAGGCGTGGGTATTGGCTTAGCCTTGTCAGTTTATGGGAAATTCATGACCTACCTGGGAAAATGCATTTTTGTGGATAAAACGTTTCAATTTAAGCCAGAAGTTGGTCTAGGCATCAATCGCAGCACTCAAGAAACACAATTTCACTTGAGCACTCCCCCCACCCACCCCCATCGACAGGGTGGACCCCCAACTCGGGCCTGCGGTCATCGGGACCTGCCTATGGCATGTAGTGCTGTTACCCCAACCCCCAGATACAAATCTAACTGTTCAAACCCCCATTGAAGACCGTCTAGCTACGTCCCTGTAAAAAGATTGTTACTACATAAATTTTACATTTACGCTTTAACCTGGAACACATATTTAAACAAACGTCTATACCACTGGCTGCTGAATAAGTTATGGGCAGAATTGATTGGGTATAGGAGTATACATAGTGGGAATTAGAATTGTGATGCACTATACACAAGTAATTACTGTATGGGCATATGTTCTTTTACTAATTGACATGGGGAGCGCGATGACTCAGTAGGTAGAGGTGCAGGCTGCAAGCCGAGAGGTCCTCGGTTCGAATCCCACCTGCGGCAACCGCGTTGTGTCCTTCGGCAAGACACTTCATCTCCATTGCCCGCGTAGGGACACGGTGGCGTTGTGTACTAAGGCGTACTGCACGTCGATGGTGCACTTGTCTTCAACCAATGCTAACCCTGCTTGTGTGGAGTTAGTATGTTGGGGAGCTGACAGTTGCTCGCCGTTGCTCGGAGGTTCTCTCCGGGTACTCCGGCTTCCTCCACCCGTAAAACTGTCACGGCCATGCTTAGCCATAACTATGTGACCTCAAACACCAATAAATAAATAAATAACTAATGTACATGCACAGTGCTCACTAAAGCTTGAGGCGTTGTATGTAGCTGGAAAGAGTTACATCTTTCCAATAACACCCAACAAAATGAAACTAAAGTGAACAAAAGAATATTCCGTAAGTTTTAGAATATGACAGTTGAAAAAATATAATTAGAGTGTCCTGAACAGCAACCCCAGGTTCATTTTCATGAAAGACAAGAAATCCAGAAACGAGAGTGTCCAGAACCTCTTCAAGGTTGAAGTTACGAATACAGCTTCGTGATTGTCTAAATTACCAAATTAATGACTTGACCTGTGGTAATGCAAGACCTTATGGTCAAAACATGACAGCTGTGCTTCCCTTCTCATGATGTTGTAATAGACAAATGTTTTATACACTATCCTCGCTGAAGGGTATAAAATATTTTCATGCAGTAAACTTCAGTCACAAAACTAGTGTTGTGACTGGCCAGTGGCCGGACTAGTGATTATGCTAACCTTGTGAAATATTTCTTGCATATATGAATTCTGTAAAGTCTGTTGAAGAAGGCAACACTCGCCAGCAGCGGCGGCAGCGATTCACAGAACGAACTATGTTGACCATTACAAACGAAAGCTACCACAATCGGGAACACGGCTTTTATATGCCTGCCACACCGTAGGTGGTTGGGGGGGTCTGGTCGAATTGTGAAGGACATGTTCGGGGCACGAAGACGGTGTGCATCCAGAACAGGACATGGGACTTTTGGAGGTCACCCACTCCTCCCTCTTTTGAAGGCCAGGGAACTTCATGTATGTTTATTCATGGTAGTCTTGACCACAAGCACTTTGTTCAATTCAATATGTTGATCATTCAGTCATTTATATATACATAATATATGTCAATATTCAGTCAAAACGTGATCATTCATTCATTTATATATGACAATATGATTTATCAATTTTTTAATCAAAACATTTTGGGGAAGAGGGGTGGGGAGGGGGTATGTAACTTTTAGAGGGTGTGCTACATCCCATAGTTACATGCTTTATGTTTCATGTTTTATGTTTATGACTTACAGGGGGATGTGATACATCCCAAATGTATTGGTAGAGGAGATGCTCAGGGGACGAAGGACAGAAATGTGCCTGAGAATCGAAATGCGTTGGGCAACGTAACCAACATAGGTTGGGGTAGATACCTCTATACCCAATGGACCAGAGAAGTAGGTCGAGTCAGTCTCCACCAGCAGCCTATCGTCGGGGATCGCCTGGAGAACCCTAATCTGCCTGTCTGAAAAACAATAGCACTTCACCCCCGTACTAAAATAGCAGTTGCCGAATGCACTGCTCCAGTCCTGCACCAAATTGGGATCACCGCAAAAGCAGTGGAGGTGAACAATTTTCTGTTGATTAAAGTTACGATCTACGATCTGGAGGCCTGCAGCATATACATCTGACATAGTGAACGCGCCATTCTTAGGCCTCCGTAGGTGTAACACTGTTTTTTTTTTTTGTTTTTTTTTTTGTTTTTTTTTTTTTTTGGGGGGGGGGGCACAGCAAGCCGGCAGACATCCTCTGAGAAGTTACCCTGTATGTCCCAAAAACATGCTCTGCTCGGTTCGGTCTAAACCGACCTACCGCGGGTGCTAACCTGTGGAAAAAGTGACTGAATGGTTTGAAAATGCTGCTGTAAGAAGACTGTAGGCAGATTACTGAGGTGCTTGGGGTGCAGACCGATTGCTGTAGCAATATGGGGGTTGAGATCAGACCCTTTGGAGTAAGTGCGTGGGTCGGGCGCAATACATTGCGACACCCCCAACTACATTGACAGGAACCTGGGGAGGCCGTGATCTGCCAAGATTCAGGTAGGCTGTAGTGGATAGGCTGGAAGGGCCAGCTTTTTTCGAGATCTATCCACATGGAAGTGGGGGTACAATGCCTGAACCATTGGTGCAGTGGATAGCAGAGGGGACACCTGCGGGGTGAAATCCATCAGAGGCGGCGTGGAGCAAGAAAGAGTAGGCTCACTAAGTCCAGGTGGAGGTCGGAGTGTACCAGGAACAGAAGGTGACTGTGACGGGAGTGGTTTTGTGGGAACAAGTGCAGAAAAACAGCTCCAGAACAAGAGGATGTTGTGAGTGTAACGGCTGATTCTGATGGATGTCGCACAGCCAGAACCACAGTGAGAGGTTCAAAAGATGAGGTAGAGGATGCACTTGACCTGGGTTCATTGACTGGCGAAGCTACACCTGATGTGTACAAAGAGCCTGTGCTGGGCTTGGGAGTTACACCCTTAGAGGAGATGAAAGTAGGGCGGCTGGCTTTTGGTTATCCAGCCAGAAAAAGAGCTAGCATGCAGGTGAAGGCTGCTTGAGATGGCTCAGTGTTTGAGGAGATAAGACCACCACTGTTTACTGTCTCCACCATCTCATCAAGAGAGAGCATGGGGGCTTGTAAAAGAAGTTCCAAGCTTTTTATCTGATCAGATACGCCAGGGAAAGCGTTTTCAGTATCTGGCTCCCAGAAAAAAGGAGGAGGTGAGCAGCCTAATAGTGCTTCCTCTGGGACCTGGAAATTGCCTCGCATTTAGGGAGGGCACATCCGGGGTCTCTTCCCCGCTGACGCCGCTTATGTGAGGCCGCTGCAAACCCAACAGCAGTGGATGATCTACATGAAGTTTCTTGCCAGGCCACAGCAACCTGAGGAGAAGGATAGGGAGAGCTAAGATGGCACTTCTTAAGAGTCCTCTTGGTCTCTAGGAATGAGGGAAGCTCAACCAATGGATGCAATTGGCCTCTTTCCTTAGGGTCAGGTATATTCAGATCTTATAAACTAACCCCTTCCACCCCCAAGACCAAACGTCGTCCCTTTACCCTCCCAGTTTTGGAGGCGATGAAGGCAACTGTCTGGGAAACCAGAACTGAGATTACTGTAACTGACACGGATGTGAGGGGATTTTGGTAGGCGTACCCACCAGAGAGTTATTAGAACTTTCTTAAGTGGAGGGTGGTGGATCGACGGCATGATACACCACCCTGTGGAAGTTAGGATCCTGCTTAAGGCGAAAATCAACCGGGCCCGTAGCGGCACTCTTTGGACTTTGATTACCAGGCCGCCATGACCTTTTGCCCTTAGGACTCTCTTCTGTTTTAGATTGCATCCTAACTTTAAATAAATAAATAATAAAGAAATAAAGAAGTTAGTCCTGGTTCAATACACACCATGGACAGGTATACCTATCCAATTGTTTCCGCGTCGTGCTCAGTTACTTTCACAGAAGTGTCATGGTATCATTCTAGGCAAAAGTCACACTGAATCATGAAGCTTCCATTATCGGGATGACGGCATGAACAGTATAAGAAAACTGTGGACCCAAAGGGCTGAGTTCATGATAAATGTATATCTATCCAAAGGTAAAGTAGAATCTATACAGAGCTTCAGTTTGTCATGAATTAGATACTTTATTATAAAAAGATATGGTTGTATTACCTGGAGGATGGTACATGGGCCTTCCAGACTGGGTTTAACTTTTTGGTTTCGTCCTTCTTGTTTCCAGAATTATAAACATAAACTACATTATTTGGTTTGAAAGCTGACATCCTGATCTGCTTGTCATAAGACTGCTTCATAAATGTTTGCTGAGATTTCAAGGTGGTTCGAGCAGTGTCGTGGACTATTCGAATAGATTGCAGGGTATTCACAAATTCTGTTATAGTGCCGGGGATCTGAGTTTGATGGGCACCCACAAGTAAGGTCTGTAGGGTGGCACACCTCCCGACCCAACATCCTTTTATTTGGGGTGTAACCAGTGTGTCGATTCACGGATCACTGCAGAGCTCCAGCTAACTGAGCTAAAAGTAAATCTCAAGTAGACTGCGTTCGACTAACAAAACATCGCACAGCATCCATGAGGTGCGATTATATCTTTCAACTTGGCCATTGACTGATGGACTACAGGCTGTGGTTCGGGCTTTAAAAATGTGCAAAGCCTCACATATAAGGGTAAATAACGTACTTTCAAAGTTAGTTGCCCTATCCCTATCTGGAAGAATCTGATTTGGGCATCCAAAACGGTCAAAAACTCATTTACTGCCACGGTGGCTGTTACTTCTGCTGTCTGGCAAAGGAGAGGGATACCCTCCACCCATTTGGTGAATTGATCCACCATCATTAGGATAAATTCGTTCCCAAGGTTGGGTACGGGGCAAGAGTAGGCGATAATTGGGGCTTCAAGGACATTTTTTCAAAAACTGTACACATACATGTACGTGTACTCCCATAGGGATTCAGTGTTAAAACGTGTACAGAGTGTAAACAACGTTGTTTGTACATGATGTCCTAGAAGCAGCAAACGCAGTTATCGCATTTTAGACCGTTCAAACAGCCGTTGGCGAACGAGTGCGAATTCGACATATTCGTTCGGAAGGAAAATTGTACGAAATTCGAAGAAACAAAAACCTAAAGAAATCTTCTCGACGTTCCCATCGCGGATCAGACCTTCGATCTATCGTTGGCGAACGCCGGCAAAAAACGCTTTGAGGCTTCTGGGACAGCATAAAAAAATATGTTTTGCGGCTTCTGGGACACCGACGTTCGCGATCGCGTTTCAGACGGCGGAGGGTGCGATCCGATCGGTAAAAACGATTGAGGATTCTAGGACAGGATTTTTCAAACTCGACAGGAAAAAACCCTCGAGTTTGGAAAATTAGAACCGATGGAAATCGTCTCTCCACGTTTGCCATCGCGGTGGCACGATCGATCGCCGAGGAAATCATTGGAGGGAACTGACGAAAACGTCAAATTCTCGCGAGTTTTGTGAGGTGAATTGTAATAGAATCGGTTTTGTCAACTTTTCTTTCATTTCTACTTAGTCACTTTGTTGTGATTAGGCTGGCGCTTGCGTTTCGCTGAAAAACAGACTGATGATTGTAGCACGCATTTCAAAGTGATCTTTGCTGTATAAACTTACTGAGAACTTCATCTGTCATGCTTGAATGTATTACGGGTTTTCATTCAATAAGTCAATTTCCACTTAAATCGTTTAACTGAAAACTATTCTATGGATGAAAGCAGAAACAGTTCAAAAGATTAATTGATGTTATTTTGAAAAGCGCTACATTTACTAACATGTTTTATTCGAGATTTTAATTATTCATGTTTTCTATAATAACCGCTCGAGCGATATAACAGGTTTGAAAGAGCAAATTTATTTTTATCAAATGGTTTTATTTTAGAATGATTCAAAGTCTGAGCCTGGGGTTATGTTTTTTTCTAATTGGAAACTACATTGTTGCTTCAAAACGGCATTTTTGCTTTTTGACGATGTGAAAAATCTGTTTTAAACCATTTTAGCATGAAAATGAACCGCTTTTCAAATGATTAAGTAATTTCTTTCTGATTTTAACACGTTTGAAATGGATATTATTTAAGATTTTAACTATTTATCGAGGTTTCATTTGTAAAATGTTTTTCCCTCAACTGGTTTTAGTTATTATATATTAAAGACAGAAGATTTTATTTACTTAAAAACATAAAAATAACTACATTTAATTTTTGAGAATAATAAAATAACCGACGTTACTACGCTCTAAAAAAGGAAATATTATTAATCGTGAGAACAAAAAATGTTTCTACACATCAAAGATTCCAAGTGAAGAGACGAACTTCTTGACGAATATGAACGTGTCAAGAAGAGTATTCGATCCGCCGATAGAAGTAGATGATTGGGAGAGATGGAATTAAAACGAGAGACCACCAAACTATTCAAACCCGTAACAGAGGTTCAGGAACGAAGCAAGAAGGAGATCGTTGATGAACTGAGACCCATTAAAAGAGAGTTCTTTGAGAACGGGTTCATTGCCTGATAGTTTTACAAGGGAGTTTTCCTTTCAAAGACCATCACCGGATTACGTTCCCATGAGAATCGAAACCGATGTGAGCGAGAGCGATGATGCAGCTTCGACTATCACCACTGATAGCATTGCGTCGTCCGACGATGGTGGTAAGGGAGATCTGTTGTATGGAATTTACAAGGATTCGAGCAGTAGGACTTTCCTGGGCGACACTGAAGTGCGAGAGGATGATGAGAATTTAATCGTCGGTTCGAATAAGTATGAATTAACTCCTGCACTGCGCAAATTGCTCCTTTTCAATAAGACTGGAGATTACACGGATCAAGATTTCGACAATTACGGGGGCATTCTGGTTCAGACCCATGCCATGAAGAGGAATAACGATGTCAGAGAGACGAGACCTAAGGCCAACAGAGGTTACAAGTGGACGAAGGTGGTGAAACCCATATGGGATATGAATAAGAAATTCGTCGAATCGGTGACTGGAAAAGGAGTGAAAACCACTTTTCTTCCGAGCGATTCTGACACTCTGTCTGAGAGATTGAAATTGCTGAGAACTAGTCAGTGCACTGGTAATACTGGAGTGGATAATGAGATAGTGAGCATATGCGATGAATTGTTGAGGCAGAAGGTCTTGAATAGACGAGATTAGAAAAGGTTGATGAACGAATTGAAGGATTGATTTTTATAATAAGTAGAGAGAACAAACAAAAATTGATAAATAAAAAACAGTAAATCTACACTAGAAATAATAAAAGTATTTAAACAACAAACGATTTACGAGCGAAAAAAACAAAATATATACCATAAAATAAAAATATATTGGTGAGAAAGAACAGGGGATACGTCAGAACTTACATTCAAGGTGGTTCTGGCATCGTTGATTCTATAATGCGAGCGTTCACGAGCAAAGCAGGTAGAAAACTCGAATCAACCACATTTGAGGTCGGTAAGAAGACGGCTTTGGATGCTGGTAAGAAAGCCACTTCCAAAGCTAGTGGTAGGATCGCTTCGGCGGCTGGCAAGAGGGTGGCCGATGCATTGATCGACAAGTTGATTAGTCCGCCGGTGAAGCGAGCTACGTTAGAGCGATCGCCAAAAAATTGGAAAGATTTTAAGGATGCTGTGGTACCCATACAAGATTTAGCCAAAATAAAGAATGGATCTGGATTGAAGAGAACTCGCGACGGTGTAATATAAATAAATAAATAATAATATTTATAAAACTGAGTTTGAAAAAAACATAAAGAATTGTGTTTGAAAATCTAAAAAAATAACAAAAAATAAAAAAAATGAAGATGAAGATATGTCTAGGAATGACGCCGCGACCAAGAGGTCGAATAACGAGTTCTTTCCCAAAAGCATAGGAGGCTTGATAGTGGGAAAATCGAATTGTGGAAATACCAATCTGTTGATGAATTTGTTGTCGCAACCCGACTGGTTGGATTACGACAGATTATTTGTGTTTGGCAAGAGTTTGTTTCAACCCAAATACAGATTGCTTCGAGAGTGCATGGATCGTAGATTGGCCAAGGACGTCATAGCCAGAATTTTTGACAGTAGGGAAGAATTTGACAAAAGTGAAGCTTCACTTTTGACCATTTTGGACAGTGCGGCGATGGAATTGATGAAGAGAAATGCGTCTTCGAACGTGTCGATTTTACGAGAACGCTAGCAATGTTGCGGATACTAGAGAATTGAAATCGGAAGATAAGAATCTCATGATTTTCGACGATCTGCTTTTGGATAGACAGAACCGATGCGAATCGTATTACGTTAGGGGTCATCACAGCAACGTGGACTGTTTCAACCTGTCACAGAATTATTTTCGACTGCCCAGACAGACGATAAGGGAGAACGCTAATTTCCTGTGTCTCTTTCGCCAGGATCTCAAGAATCTCAATCACATCTATGGAGATCACGTCGCAAACGACATGAGCATAGCAGAATTCAGGAGATTCTGCAAGAGGGTTTGGGATGGAGGACTTTACAATTTCGTCATGATCGATTTGACTAGCGAATTTAATCGCGGAAAACATCGGAGCGGATTCGACAAGTTTTATGTTTCTGATGATAATAAAATAGAGAGCGAAAACAAAAATTAGAAAATAATAATAAATCATCAATAATTTAGTTTTAAAAAAATAAATAAAAAATAAGAATATAATGTTTGAACAAGGAGAATTGTTAGAACGGATAGCCGAGAATACAGCTGCAAAACAATCCATTCAAATCGTGGTGAGTGGTGATTCGACTCGATTCGTGACGAAATTCGAACCTTCCATAAAACTGAATAGAAAGAAAAGATATGAGATGGCGTTGGTGAATCTGGAGACTTATTATTCCTTTCCCAACGTCACCGAAAAGAATAACTCGTTCAAGTATTCCGACGGAGTGGATTGGTTGGAGATTCGAAATCCCAAGTTACGACATAGACGATTTGAACAATTACATTCAGACGCGAATGAAGACGGATGGAAAGGGAAGCAACAAGCCAGACTCGCTCCCAGCCCTAATACCCTACAGACGATGTTGGATTTGGAAGATAATTTTCGAGTGGATTTCAATACGAACGATTTTATCGATAAGATTCTGGGATTCGATCAAAAGATGTATCGATGCCACGTGGCATCCGAAAATACGAACGACATTCTCGCCGTCAATAGAATTCTGGTGAACGTGGATGTGATTGCTGGAAGCTACATGAATGGTAGCACTAAACTGACGATCTATTCCTTCTTTCCAAACGTGTCGGTGGGTTGTAAAATCGTGTAAGGACCTCGAAATTTAGTTTATCTACCCGTGATTTTAGACACGTTATATAGTCTCAAAACCACCTTGACGGATCAAAATGGTGAACTGTTAGATCTTCATGGAGAGAGGGTGACGATACGATTTCACATAAGAGAAATATAAAAAAGCAAAAAAAAAAAAATATTGCATATATATATAAATAAGAAAATAAAATAAACGCAATATTAATTTACAAACATTATATAATATATATAATTATCATTAAAACAAAAAAAACAATTGAACAAAATATATTTAAAAAAAAAAGAAATATGACTCAATACTTGGTTAAAAACATGAACATATCCAAAGGACAGAGGGAGAAACTTGTAGAGAGCATTAACTCGAGGCGAGCAGGTGAGATTCAAATTCACTCACAAAGATCTGACGAGTGGCAGTAACAATCGAATTGCCTGGACCGGAACTCAAATCAAAAGGATGGAGAAAGCGATTTGTGATGGAAGAGGGTTGATGGTGAGATTGATTCCTGCTCAAATGAAATACAATTTGAGAATGAAAGGCGGTTTCCTACCACTATTGGCAGGACTTGCTGGAAAACTATTGCCCACTATCAGGCAGACTCTCAGCGTAGGAGCTCTCTCGTGACTCGCGAGTTTGGCAGTTCAGAACTTAATGGGTGGTGCCGGACTGTTTTTGAAGAAGGGAGGAGCCATGTGTCGCGTCTACTTAGACGACGACGGTGAAGGATTGTATCTAAAACCCGCTAGTGATGGCAACTCTTTCAGTGAAAACGGTCTCCATCTCAAGAGTGGATGGAACGTTGTGCAACTCGGTGAGGGTTTGCTGTTTGGTCCGGATTCGCCGTTTAAGAATATAGCATTTTTGAGTATGTTATTATAAAGTAAAAAAAAAATATATATATATAATTATATAAAGTATAAAAAATATCAATATAACTATTATCGAATAAACGATTCAAGAGATTACCATTAGATGTATGGCACTCAGAGGCTCTGCCTGTTACGTAAGGTTACAGTGCCTTACAAATGTTTGTTATTAACCTGACCGGTTTCGTTCAGTCTTTGAACTCATCAGAGGTTTTTAAAGAGAAATTAAATTTTTCCTTGTATATATACCCTTTTTGGGCGGTTGCAGAACGGTTGTTGCCCCGGTTATCAACGGTTGTCCCTTACTCGGCGGTTGCGGCTGTTTCAAAACGATTGTGTACCGGTTGTCAACGGTTTTCAATTGTTGCCCGATTTTCGGCGTTTGTTTAGCGGTTGCGGCCGTTTGTTATATTGTGTGCCGGTTGTCAACGGTTGTCAATTGTATGCCGGTTTTTGCGGCGGTTTCAAAACGATTGTGTACCAGTTGTCAACGGTTTTCAATTGTTGTCCGATTATCGGTGTTTGTTTAGCGGTTGCGGCCGTTTGTTATATTGTGTGCCGGTTGTCAACGGATGTCAATTGTTTGCCGGTTTTTGGCGTTCGGGGGGGGGGGGGGGGGGGGTGGGCGGAGTTGGTCAATTTGCTGGTAAAAATGGGTTAGGTAAAAGAGAAGTGATGACGATTGAGATAATTGTCGGAATTGTTAAGTATACTTTATTGGTTCATAATATGGTTATTGTGCTCTTGCCACGAGTGGAGGTTTGCAGCTGCGAAGCGTAATACTCTGTCTGACTGATACAGGTTCTGAATGTTAGGGTGTCCAGGTGGTGTGTTTCCTCTATGGCTCGCGATGGTTGGGTTGGGTGAGCCAATGTCCGGGTTAATGGGGTAAGTCCAACGTGGTGTGGTAACTTGGTGAGGGGTGAAGGCCGGCAGTGGTGTATTGAGTATGTCCCTCCTTGGGGTCACAATGCTGGCATCGGTGGTTATGTTCCCTGCAGGGGGGTGGTAAATCGTATTCCATGCTGCCAGAAAAATATCGAGTGAATAACCATATTATGAACCAATAAAGTATACTTAACAATTCCGACAATTATCTCAATCGTCATCACTTCTCTTTTACCTAACCCATTTTTACCAGCAAATTGACCAACTCCGCCCCCCCCCCCGGAACGCCAAAAACCGGCAAACAATTGACATCCGTTGACAACCGGCACACAATATAACAAACGGCCGCAACCGCTAAACAAACACCGATAATCGGACAACAATTGAAAACCGTTGACAACTGGTACACAATCGTTTTGTAACCGCCGCAAAAACCGGCATACAATTGACAACCGTTGACAACCGGCACACAATATAACAAACGGCCGCAACCGCTAAACAAACGCCGAAAATCGGGCAACAATTGAAAACCGTTGACAACCGGTACACAATCGTTTTGAAACAGCCGCAACCGCCGAGTAAGGGACAACCGTTGATAACCGGGGCAACAACCGTTCTGCAACCGCCCAAAAAGGGTATATATACAAGGAAAAATTTAATTTCTCTTTAAAAACCTCTGATGAGTTCAAAGACTGAACGAAACCGGTCAGGTTAATAACAAACATTTGTAAGGCACTGTAACCTTACGTAACAGGCAGAGCCTCTGAGTGCCATACATCTAAGGGTAATCTCTCGAATCGTTTATTCGATAATAGTTATATTGTATATTTCACTTACCCTATTGATATATGGCGACCGAAACCCAAACGGCCGAAAGCTCCAACAGCTCTATGAGCCTTGGCATCACGTCCGAAAGTGACTCTACAGCCACCATCTTGGACACCAGGCCATCCAAACGCCAACGAACGGATCCAGAACGAGTCCGTATTACAGAACAAAACATGGTTCTGTATAAAGAAATCAGAAGCCTGGCATCCAAACAAATCAAAACTGAACTCCAGGCCTTATTTCTCGAAAAATGCATAACAAACAACATTCCACCTAAAGGACTTAGAACCTCCATACCGCCAGCTAAGTCCATTCGAAGCGATGTGCTCAAAGAACAAATACAGGAGATATTACTCCATTCAAGCATGGAGATAGTTAAAATTACGCTTGAAAACGCACGGAGAGAAAACACCGATTTGGTACATAAGATACAACCAAAAAGGACAGAGTTCGAGCAAAATACGACTGCAGAACAAGTCAACGCCTTAAACTCTGCAATTGGCAACATTACAGCACCAGTTGCACCATTTGCTCCCGACACCCCAACCACGTTTGGTTTTCGAGCACAGAAACGAAAAAAAGATTCAAAGCACCATACCGTGTGAATTGCATGACACGTAATTGCATCTATCTACTCACCTGCCACAAGTGTCACAAACAATACGTAGGCGAAACAAAAAGAAATTTCGGGATACGCCTACTAGAACATCAAGCCGACATCAAACACTCACGACAAACATCTGTTGCAATTCATTTTAATGATGATGGTCACTCCCTTACCGATCTCAAATTTCGGATCATAGAAGTTCTCCGCTCAGATCCAGACAGTAAACTATCTGAAACGAGAAGACGCCAACACGAAGTCCAATGGATTTATAGACTACGCACGCTAATTCCATTCGGCCTGAACAGAAAGGATTTTTAATTTATATATTCTTATAAAAAATATCAATTATAGAAAGTATAAAAAATAATATAAAAAAATAGATAAAAAGATAGGCTTTTTTTGGAATGATAATGATGAATATCACGGGAAATAATGGGGAAAAAAAGTGGAAAAACAATTGGACGCCAATGATGGATATCTTAGGAAAGAACTGAAAAAAGAGTTTTAAAAAGATTGGGATAGATGGTGGAAATTAAAAAGAAGAAGAATGAGTTGTTTTCCACCACCATCACTACCACCACCTTCTGAAGAGAATGGTAATGATGTGAGTGTTGCCAAGAGATGCACCACATTCGTTAATAATTATGATAGAGAGAAACAAATGTGTTTTTATAGAAAACGTAATATATCACAAAAAAAAGAAAAGAAGAATCGACGCTGAAAGTGGAGAAAAAAGGAGACGTTATTATGATATATATGGGCGATAGTGAAGAAGAAGAAGAAGAAGAAAGAAGGAGAAGGAAAACAAAAAAAAGTAGTGAGATCTAGAGATGTTCAACCTATCTAGATCTCATTACTTTTTTTCCCTTCCTCTTCGCTAAAAATCAGTCTCTCTATTGTTTTTTTTATATTTCCAAGTCCGTTATTAGCATGTTGACGGTCGTGTCTTCTCCTTTTTTTTGCAAATGTGTTGAATGTTTATCTTTACTTTTGCGAGTTTTTTTTTTACTTTTGTCAACGCGCTCTCACCAGCCAATTTGTTCATGAGTTCAAGAGAGATTTTTGGATATATGTAACTTCCGTAGGGTAACAACAAATCGCTCTTGTCGAATTCTCTGTCTTCAGTGACGATGATATTCTGTAGATCACTTTCGTACTCGTAAAACAAATTGAGCATGGCTTCATCCAATTTCAAAGGCATGCTATATTTGTCGTATTTGTGCTGTAAGCCCTTCGTCTCGACCTCATTCAATTCGATGGCACCGTGTCGTTGTAATCTGTAGATTTTACAACCGAGTTTCTTACACATTTCGACTCGTTTCAATTTCAATTCGCATCTTTTAGGTGTTATTGTCATGATCGATTATTTGTTTTTTTTGTTTTAAGAATTATTGCAAATAATATATATTTGTTTAATTTTGTGTTTAAATAATAATTTGTTAAAAAAGTTTCGTTTTTTTTTCTCTCTATATATATACAAAAAAGTTTTTAATTTTAATTTTCTTTAATGTGAAAATTTTTTTGGTAAAAATGTTTTTTTCTCTTTATATATATATATACAAAAAAGTTTTTAATTTTAATTTTCTTTAATGTGAAAATTTTTTTTGTAAAAGATTTTTTTTCTCTTTATATATATAAATAAAAAGTTTAAATTTTAATGTCCTTTTTTTCTCGTATTAATTCAATTTTTTTTCACGTTAAGGAACATAAAATAAAATTGATTAATTTCACCCCCAAAAAAAGTTTGAGGCAATTAAAACATATATATATAAAGACTATTTTAAAACTTTTTAACAAATTATTATTTAAATACAAAATTCAAAAAAAATCTATTCTTACAAATGAAGCAAATAAAAAAAAATGGAAAATTTAGATAAGTATACCGTACCTCAGTTAAACGACATTTGTAAAGAACTAAAAATTCCAAATTTCAGAAATCATAGAACCAAATCAAAAAAAATTAAAGCCATACAGGAGTGTCATTCGCAAGGCGATGGAAAGAAAAAAATTGAAAGATCGAAAGTGAACAAACTTAAACAGATTCGAATTGTGACAAAAAATAAGTGATTGCAGTAACACCTGATGATAGAAAACGAAATGCAGAGCATGATGAAAAACTTAGAGAGATACTTGAGAAGTTAAGTAGTTTGCTCGATGAAAAGGCAAACGAAATGCCGATAGCAACGATGTTAAAAAACGTTTGGGTTGCGAAAAATGAGAAGAAAAAGGTGGCAAAGCGAATCAAAATGTTGACGTCGAAAAAAAAAACGTTCCGGTTGCGAAAAATAAGAAGATGAGCAAACGAAAAGCCATTGAAGAACTGCAAGTTTCAAAAGAAAATAAAATAAAAAAACGAAAACGAGTGATGCAGCTCAGAATCTAGACAAACGAGATATATCGAACGAAATTCGACTAGCAATCGAAAAAGGGAAAGGAGAAGAATATGTAGCATGACTCGTCATGAAAGCATTCCAATTGAATCTCGTAGAACGGGAGAGTGCAATCAAAGGCATTTTTAAAACTTTCGACATGGTTCCCTCGTTCAAGAAAGTCGATCCGAAATTGTTCATGGAATGGGTGAAGAAAAAAGTATTGGATTTGTTTGGTGAACACATGAACGTGGGACTAAAAATTAAGATGATAGTCCATTGCATGATGAATAAAATCGACGTGAACTCTGGCGAGAGCATCGTAAGAAATGCATATTTCAGATCTAACGTCCAACCCGTAATTCGAGGTTCAGATTTATCAGACATTTTCGAAACAATGGAAGACAAGATGTTGATGTCTCTCACGAATTATCAACATGTAGGTAGTAATTGGATGTTCTATAAGGTGTTGAATCTCGAAATTCATTTAACTAAAAATGATTCGTTGAAAGCGTCTTCCTACGTGGAATTACCGTATTTCTTAGCTAAAAAACACTCTGTGATCAATGTGAGAAATACAGATGATCAGTGTTTTAAATGGGCAGTCACCTCCACTTTATACCCCATCAAAATCCATCCCGAGAGAGTTTCTCATTATGAGGAGACTTCTAAAAATCTCGATTGGACCAGCGTGACTTTTCCAACACCGTTAAAACACATCAAACGTTTTGAGGTTCAAAATCCCACCTTAGCGGTGAACGTCTTGGGATACGACAAGGAAAAATGAATGCTCTATCTATCCTCTCAGAGAGACTTCGTATCTCGGAAGAGAAAAGACGTTTATTTTATCATTGATTTCGAATGGTGACAATCGTCATTATTGTTGGGTTAAACATCCGAGCCGGTTACTGTCGAGACAAAATAATAAACATAAACAAAAGATATGTTTATGTTGCAACTGCATGAACGAGTTTCACATCGAAAAATCATTAGCGAAACATCAGGAATATTGCAACGAAAATCAAGGCCCAAACCCAACACCATCGTGAACTTTCGCAATCACAATAAAAGGTTAAAAGTACCATTGGTCGTGTACGCCGATTTCGAATGCTTCATCATGAAAATGAGTTCCTGCCAACCCAACACTCTTCAAAGTTACGTCGAAAGATATCAAAAACACATGCCTTCAAGCTATTGCATTTACGGGAAATGCGCTTTCGACTCGCAACATGACATGGGTACTTCACCTACATGAAACGGTGCAAAGACGACGACGTGGCTCAAAGGTTCGTGGAATAGTTAGAATCGAAAATTCAAATTTTATACGACAAATTCAAAACTCCGGCGAAAATGATCATCATGCGAGAGCAACAGGACGAAAAAAACAGAGCCATCATTTGTCACATATGCGGACAATCGTTCGATGAGAATTCGGAGGAAAATAAGAAGGTTAGAGACCACGATCATTACACAGGTCTGTATCGCAGTCCGGCTCACAGAAAGTGTAATTTAAAATATCGAGACGTCGCTTTCTATCCGGTGATATTTCACAATCTCTCAGGTTACGACAGTCATCTGTTCGTGAAAAATTAACTTGCATTGCGAACAGTGAAGAAAGATACACTTCCTTCACGAAATGGAAGGTCAAAGAGAAGAAAAGAGTAATCGATGGAGAGACGTTGGAAGAAAAAACGAAATCCATTCGTAGAGGCATAAGTTTCATCGACAGTTTTAAATTCATGTCGACCGCTCTGGAGAAATTAGTCAATAACATGAGCAAGGATAAATTTAAAATCACAAGCGAACACTTTGGAGAATGAGTAGACATCATGTTGAGGAAAGGAGTCTATCCTTACAATTACATGAATCATCTAAAGAGATTCAACGACACCGCCTACCTTCGAAAGAAGATTTTTATTCGAAATTATACGAATCCGACATTTCCGACAAGAATTACGAACATGCCAAAAATGTGTGGAAATCGTTTGATATGAAAACCATGAAAGATTATCACGATCTCTATCTGAAGACCGACGTTCTGCTCCTGGCAGACGTGTTCGAAAATTTCAAGACGTCTGTCGTCATAATTACAATCTGGATCTGGCTTGGTATTTAACCGCACCCAGTCTGGCATGGGACGCTCTGCTTAAGACCACCAAAGTCCAATTGGAATTATTATCCGACGTGGACATGTTGCTCATGTTCAAAAAGGCTGCGAGAGGTGGCGTCTCAATGATCTCCCACAGATATTTTGAAGCCAACAATCCCTGCATGAAAGAAGGTTTCGATTCAGAATGATTGAATAAATACATACAATATTGGGACACTAATAATCTGTATGGTTGGGACATGAGTCATCCTTTCCAACTGGAAATTTCAAATGGGTGATGGAATCGGAAGAGATGCAAAAATGGAGAGACTATCCTTGCATTTTAGAAGTCGATTTGAACTATCCGGAAGAGTTACACGATCTACAAAATGATTATCCGCTGGCTCCCGAACGAATGGAACCGATCGAAGGAGACGACGAAAAACTCATTCCCAATTTATTTAACAAATGTAAGTACATCGTCTACTGCGAGAATTTGAAACAATACATTGATTAAGGGATGAAATTAGTCGACATACATCGCGTCATTCGATTCGATGAAGAGCCTTGGATGAAAAAATACATCAATCTCAACACGAATCTCAGAATTCGAGTGGAGAACGATTTCAAAAAAGATTTCTTCAAACTCATCAACAACTGCGTGTACGGTAAATCGATGGAAAACATCAGGAAGAGAACCGACATTTGACTCGTCACACCGAGAAAAAAGGTAAAAAATTTATGGGCGAAACGCAATTACACACACCAAACCATATTCGACAAAAATCTAGTGGCCGTTCACATGCAAAAGACACACCTGAAGTTTGACAAACCCTATTATCTTGGACCGATCATCGTAGATATCAGCAAGCGATTGATGTACGAGTTTCACTATGATTACATCAAACAAACATTTGGTAAGAAAGCCAAACTAGTGTTTACCGACATGGACAGTTTAGTTTACGAGATAGAGACGAAAGATGTCTCCCGAGATATATCTCTGAACGTGGTCGCATGGTTCGACTCGAGCAATTATCCCATCGATTACCCCTCCAACATTCAATCGAACGACAACAAGAAGGTGTTGGGTAAATTTAAGGATGAGAGCGGCGGTAAACAAATCGTCGAATTCTTGGGTTTGAGACCCGAATTGTATGCTTATCGACTAGAAGGTGAAGAGATCAAGAAGTGCAAAGGGGTTAAAGCATGCGTGGTGAAGAAAAAACATCTCTTTCCGAGAGTATAAAGATTGTCTGTTCAGAAGTGGACTGGTGTACAAGACTATGAAATCGATTCGAAGCGACAATCACGACATGTATACCGAAATAATCAACAAGATTTCACTGACGGCTGATGATAATGAGATATTCATGTTAGACGATAAAATACGCACTTTAGCACTCGGACATTGGACTTTGGATATGATTAAGGATGATAGGATTCCAGAAAATCAAGAGGAATTAGACGGATTCAAGGTTATGGAAGTCGATAGAGACATCAAGAGAGTTAGTTTAAAAAAAGAAAAAGAAAAAATTTTTAAAAAATAACGTCATTTTAGTGAGTTATAATAAAATAAATAAATAAAAAAAAAATATACACATTTATGAATAAGAAAATACAGATATCCGTAGAAGGTGTTGTCTTACCTAACGAACCACTATCCAACATCGATCTGTCGAATGCAGCAAAGGATTTGAAAATCAAAGATTTTTTAGGCGTGTTTTCCAGAGATGCCTTGCCGAAGAGAAGACCTCAACAATCAGAATGCAGAATTTTAAATCTGGATGATTTATTGGGTGAAGGCACTCACTGGGTGGCGTGGTTCAAGAACAGGAAGAAGAAGAATTATTATTTCGACAGCTATGGAATCTCACCACCAAAAGAAATAAAAAAAACTATACGAATCGATGGTTCGTTACAACACGGAACGAGTGCAATCACCAGATCAAGTGTTTTGCGGTCACCTGTGTCTCTATGTTCTCAAGAGATGGTCGGAAGGAGATCAGTTTCAAGACATTCTCAACGATTTACATTAGAGAGAGATTTTTTATAGTATATATATAAAGGTAAAAAAATTATTTAAAAAACTTAATCGAATAAAACAAAAAATAAAAATAAGTGAAATAATTCATTTTAAAAAAACTGCGTTGAAATATATTTTTCAAAACAAAAAAGACCTCAAAACAACATGCCAGTCGATAAACTTGGTAGAAGTGATGAAAGTCGACCCAAAAAGAAGAGGAAGATGCTCGAAGTTGGCGATGGTTATGATGTTGCCAACTTGGATGAACGTTTCGTTTGGAGATACGATCCAGGAACCTTTGAACATGAACGATAAGAAGCTCTACAATCTACCCGAGCCAATAGATCTCACAGATGCGGTGATTAAAAAATACATTGACAGGGGAACGTGGATTTCGAATGAATCATGCTAGATAATTACGTGGATAAAGCCATGACCGACAATCTCGATCTGAAATCCAAACGTTTGGTGGAAGTCGCGAATCCCATAGATTGCACCGATGTCACAACCAAGAAATACACGGACGATTCTCACACGTGATTCAGCGAACACCTGAGAAGTAAATACGTTCAGAAAACGATGCAGTTGAAATTGAATGCCGATTCTAACAAGATAACAAATGTAGCCACTCCCACGAATCCCAAGGACATGGCGACCAAACACTCTGTAGACCTGGAACAGAGAAAGTCTGACAGACGAGAAATGAAATCAGATCTGAATGCAGGATTCAACAAGATATTGAATCTGTCGAAGATCGACAATGCGGACAAGGACTCCACCACGGTCATCAAGGGCTTCGTGGATTCCACTGTGATACGATCTCAAGAATACATAACATCACAAGTGGATGATCTCTACCTGAACAAACTAGCTGGTGGAACCATGGAGAGCGGCATCGACATGAACGGTCAGAAGTTATTCGGTCTCAGTCACAATCCCGAACACGATTCCAGCATGGTCAGCAGGAAGTATGATGCCTGCACCCTGATTTAGGTGGTGGAAAAAATCAAGTGGTCTTTCAGAAACGGACGTAGCAGATCGCAACATGGTCAGGTGGGATATCCCATGCCGTTGGGAGGCAAAATCATTCGAATGAGTCTGGCTTCCACGGATTTGAATAACAGAGTGGTCGTTAATTTCGTGGTGAATGGAGTGAGAGCGATAAGAGATACAGCGTCGAAAAGACCGAGAATCAACACTCGAATGTTAGCAAGTTCGTCACGCCTCTCAAAGTGAACGTCGGAGACAGAATTAATTTCGTTATGAAAACCAATAATCCTGAAGCCGTCACTTCCGTGGTGAGTCTACTGATCGAACTCGATTCTCTGAACAAACAGTGAACGCGTGGAAATAATTAATTAAAAATAATGTGTGATTATTAAAAACAAAAAAACAAAAAAAAAGTAATGAGATTTAGAAAGATGTTCAATCTCTCTAGATCTCATTACTTATTATTTTTTTTTTTTGTTTTTAATACATTATTCTTATAATGTTTCATCTCGTGAAATTGGATAACCTATCTCGAAACACGCGTCAACATCTGTTTTGGCATTTCGGTGAGCTTTTATAAATTCTCGAAAAGTAGTTGGTCCTCTATACGTCAACGTGTCTAAAAGTTTTCTGGTCTTATCTTCTATCAAAACTTTACTTTCGATTTCGCGTCTCATATAATCGGTCAATATCAAAGGTTCTGTTCTGACTAAAGTGTCTAGAATTATTGCTAGCGAATCATGTGAAATATTTTTAATCAAACCACGTCTGTTTCTTCTCAAGTACTCTCTTTCTTTATCATTCATTTTTTTGTAATTATTTTTTTTTTAATTTCTATTTATATATTTTTTTTCTGTCTTTTTTTTTTCTTTTCTTCACACACACACACATCTCTCATCGAACGATCGACAACTTATTTCCATCCGATTCGAATTGTAATTCTCTATCTGACAGGACCAGGGTGAAGGCTTCGGTTTTCTTCAGCACGTTCCTATCGAATTGCATCTTGAACTGAATGTCTAAGACGCTACTCTTAAGTCGTTCGCTCTGTTTACTGATGTCGAATATGAACATGGGATACATCGGCGAGTATTCTCCAATCGAAGTAATTCATGGAGAGCAGAATGCTAGTCGTGTCACATTGTCTCATTCTAAATCCCACGGGTAATTTACTCTTGGATTCTATGATCTTGTAGAGACGCATTTTTTCCACGATCGAAGGCTGCACGTGTGGAACGAACCACGATATCTTGTGTAGAGTTAACTAAACCACATCAGCCGCAGGGAGTCTTACTATCGCGTTGTCATTTCCCTTTCAAATCAACATCAGATTGTGTTTGATCTTGTTGTAATTATCCGTGAATCCGAAGATGTGTTTCAAAGGTATCCTGAACAAAAACGTTCCTTTGGGTCTGGACGTCTTTGATGACGTACTCGAATCTCACGGTGGCGCTGGCATTAGCAGAGATGACATCCGCGATGGTGTCTTTCACCCACAACTGATTAAGTCCCTTGGATTTCGAAAAATCATCCGGATACGTCAAGAGTCCGAGCATCATGGTAGCTTGACCAGGATGAAACACAGATTCTATCTCCTGTCCGGATAGCAAGTATTTTATATTACTGAATAGATGCATGATGCCATTATTGGATAGAGTAATCGTGTCGTCGTCGGCGTATTCGGTCCCATCTTCCTTGGTGAGATGTCCCTGCTCCACTATGTAACTCTCGCTAGGATGAATGAATAGATCTTGGGTTTCGACATTGATTCTTATCTCTCCCGCATTGTTCAAACTTGTTCCGGTTTTCAGTTCATATTCGTGAACCTCGTATTCTTGAATACTTTCATCTTTCACTATGCTTTGTGCTATATCTAGTATATTTGCCATTTTTGAAGGGTTTTTGTTTTTTTTGTTTATTAATTAGCTTGCTTTTCTTTTCTAAAAAAATAGTTTTAATTATTTTTTTATTATTATTATTTTTTCTCTCCTTTATTTATATATGTGTAAACAAGAAAATGTTAAAGAGAGTAAATAAAAAAAAAATGTTTCTTTATTAAAACTTCGTCTTCTGCAATTGTTGTTCGTAAAACTTTCTGATGATCTCTTCACCATCCAAAGCTTTGATTTCGTAAGTCACCGGATTGGTGTGAAATATTCTGATTATCACGAAGATTTCCGAGGTCCATCGAGGAGTGTAACCCTTTTCGAAGTGCTTCTTATAAGCGTAGATTCTCACTCGATCGCCGACCGCAAATTTCAGCGGTCTAGACTTCTTCCTGATCTTAGATCTCTCGGGATATAGATTCGCGTAGACCCGTTTTTCGTTTCGAGGATCGCTAGCTTCCACGGGAGTCATCTTGATCGATCTGTTTCACGTGTTGTTGTAATCTTCCACCAGACCATTCAGAGTGTATATGTATTTCTTGGTCAAATTCGCCGTGAAGTACTTGTGCATGTTTTCCTTCATCATTCGATTCCAACATTCCACGACGCTGGCTTTCTCTTCATTTTCGATCGAGTAAAGGTCGACTAATCGATGAAAGTCCTTGTTGTAAAATTCCTTTCCCTTGTCCACCCTCAATTTATTCGGTTTTCGAGAAGACGAGTCGAACACGCTCTTCAGAGCCTCGGTGACACAAGGTTCCGATTTATTCTTCAAAGCTCTGATCCAACCATATTTGGAAAACACTTCGATGACCATCAATAGATATGTGATGCCCTTGTTCCACCTCGAAAACAATCTCATGTCGACCAAGTCGGCAGACCAATTATCGTCCAGTCACTTCACGAACACCCTTCTCTTTCGAAATTTATGCATGATGGGTTTGTGTAACTCCTCGGCCAATTCGCGCATCAATAATCGTTTCTTCTTCTTTTCCGAAGTGCCTTTTTTTAACGCCCCATCCGAATCGACGTTTCGCACCGATCACTTTGCCGACCAGCGAACATTCTAACTTCTCTCTCCTGGTCGGATTCGATATGCCTCTCAATTTTACCAACATGTTTTTAGAGTAGATGTCGTTGCAAGTCTTAGTGTCGGGATGTTCGGCGTAGCACAGATCGTGATCGTACGCGGCCGCATCCACCCTATTCACAGGTTTGCTCCAAAATTTAGGAGTCAGATCGGCGTTGAGTCTCTTGTTCAATTTCGTTCCGGGTCCCGTGAAACTGTGACCTGGCAGGTGCATTTCGAAGGGTAGATTATTGATCATTTTATCTGCAACGCCTTTGCCTCTGCTCGTTTTGTTTTGTTTTGTTTTTTTGACGAATCAAGTTTTGATCGAACCACACACATTGCAAATTCCGCGAAGCATCTGTCTGTCGTTTTTAGTTCGTACTTCTCGAGAATTACCCGTCTCGGTAACTCTCTTACACCTTACGCAATACATTTTTTTTATTTTAGGGTTATTTAAATTAATTTTGTATTTATTTTTTATTTTATATATAAATTTAATATTTTTTTTAAAAAAATTCTGTTCTTATTATATATTTTTTTTTTCAATCGCTGCTCTTGAGTTCTATCAACTTACTGAATTCCTCCCTAACTTCTTTCCTTCCCCTTTCCACGAGAGAATCCTTCATCTCTTCCTTGATGATCTGACGAGTCTTGATTCTCACGGCTTCTTTCGTGGTTTCGTATTTCGTTTTCTCTCCCAATATCGTGAAGTATTCTCCATCCGATATCCTATTGTGTTTCAACGCCATAGAGATCATTTTCGGATATCGTGTCGATCTTGGAGTCAGCCATGACGCCAATCTTTTCGTGTTTCCTAGCCTTCAGATATAATTTCCTACTCAAAAAGTTTCCGACCGTGCTAAACAATGCGGCGGCGAGAGCCACTCCTTCTATGGTCAACGCGGTCGGAACAGTGACCGCAGTCGACAACAGACCTATGCCGGCCGCATGTAAACCCATGGAAATCGTGATGAGTGTCGTGTCGACGGCGTTGACGAATTTCACGAGACGCAAATACTTCTTCTTGAGAGAACGATGAGAGTCTCTCTCACGAGTCAGATACAATTGGATTCTACTGATTTGATTGATGCGATACCTCTCTCCTCTTTCTTTTTCTTCTGGCGACGGCGCCATTGGCAAGACGCCATTCGGCTTCTCATCCTCGTCATCAGCTAACGTCGGATACAATTTATTTCTGGTTCTCATTTTTTGTGTGGGTTTTTTTTTCTTTCAAATATTAGATAAAAATTTATGCGTGTATTTATTTTATTTTCTATTCTCCCTTATTTATATCAACAAGAAAACTTAGACGCATGCTTCCTCCAGCAATAATTTCAAGACGCATCCCCTGTCTTCTAAACTCAGACTTCCACGCGCCAATTTCATTTCTTCCGAACTGGTGGGCTTGTCTCGCCCGCTACAGAAGACTAATCTCCTCCAAAACTAGATCACGTCGTCGATTCGAACGCATTCGAACGCCGGTTCGAAATACTTGACGACCATATCTTCCCTTTCCATCGTCAGACACGAATGATTCTCGTGATCGAAGTCTAGATGATCCCGACACCCGACGCATTGTTCTAACAAGAGGCGACCTAGTTGTTCGTTCACGCAGAATGCGTATGCTCTCATCTGCATTTTTAAAAGAAACCTTGCCCTCATAATCTGAGAATCGTTCATGATTTACGTATTTTATTATCTATTCGATTCGATATTTATTTTTTTTAAATAACTATTTTTTTTTTCTTCTATATTTTTATCAATCACTTTTTATTTCCTCTCGCGAATCTCGCGATTCTATTACGATTCACCTCACAAAACTCGCGAGGATTTGACGTTTTCGCCAGTTCCCTCCAATGATTTCCTCGGCGATCGATCGCGCCACCGCGATGGCAAACGTGGAGAGACGAGTTCCATTGGTTCTAATTTCCCAAACTTGAGGGTTTTTTCCTATCGAGTTTGAAAAATCCTACGATGGGTAACTTCACTTTACACCCACTTTACACCGTTGGCGAACGACGAGAAAAGGTTTTGAGATCGATTTTTCCTGTCCTAGAATTCTCAATCGTTTTTACCGATCGGATCGCACCCTCCGCCGTCTGAAACGCGATCGCGAACGTCGGTGTCCTAGAAACCGCAAAACATATTTTTTATGCTGTCCCAGAAGCCTCAAAGCGTTTTTTGCCGACGTTCGCCAACGATAGATCGAAGGTCTGATCCGCGATGGGAACATCGAGAAGATTTCTTTAGGTTTACGTTTCTTCGAATTTCGTACATTTTTCCCTGCCGAGCGAATATGTCGAATTCGCACTCGTTCGCCAACGGCTGTTTGAACGGTCTAAAATGCGATAACTGCGTTTGCGGCTTCTAGGACATCATGTACAAACAGCGTTTTTTTACACTTTGTACACGTGTTAACACTGAATCCCTATAAAGGTACACGTACATGTACGTGTACGTGTACAGTTTTTGAAAAAGTGTCCTTAAAGCCCCAATTTTCACCTACTGGTAAGCGGCCCAGAAAATCAAGATGAACCCGCCCTCTGGAGGCGCCAGCATGGTAAAGAGTTAAAGGGTGTTTTGCATGCCTTGGGGTTTTTTTCCTCTGATTACAAAGTGTACAGGACTTTATATATCATCAGTCATCAGATGCCAACAATATTTGTCTTTTAGCCGAGATTTTGTTCGAGCCATTCCTTGGTAACCTGATGCAGGAATGCCCAAGGGATAATATTTTTTTCTGTGGGGATTTGGGAATTACCAAAACAGCCTTTCCATCTCTACGTCCCCTGTATAACTGGCGATTGTTAAGATAGAATCTATGCCGATGTGCTCAAAATGTTTTGGCAACTGGGCTTGCCAAGATTAGGGTAGAATCAGGGGGTTCTTCTTTGGATAACAACCACCTAATTAGGAATGTTAGATCAGGGTCTGACCACTGTTCTGTCATGAGTTCATTTAGGGAGTAACCTGTAAGGTTGAGGCCAGAGCTATCTGTGGCTGTGTGAGTAGCACAAATGGATGGGATGCTGTGGCCATCCTAATCAGAAAGACTGAAGTGTGTTCCATTGTCGACTTTATGGGGTTAATTTGCAATGGCGTAGCCACGGGGGGGGACTAGGGGCGGGGGCACGACCTCCCCCACCCCCCCAAAAAATCAATCTGTCTGTGCCCCCAAATGTTTTCCGCCAGTAGTTGTTTCAGTGAGTATCAAGTTTTGCTACCGTGAAAAAGAAGACAATTTTCACCCCAAAACCCACCAGAATGCACCATTAGAGACTTAGATTTTGAAATTTTCCTGGGGGGGGGAGAACCTCCCCAGCCCCCCCCCCCCCCCCTCAAGATGCTCGCGCCTTCGGCTATGCCCCCTCAGTTATCGGTCGAGCCCACCCGGAAATTTATTCCTGGCTACGCGCCTGCTGACTTGGGCAGTTTAAGAAAGAGGATTCCAGCTTTCCATCGTCCACCCATAAAGCAAAACCATAACTGTCTATGACCCCCTCTGTTCAATGCATTTGTATGCACACGCAGTTTTGTGTGATAAATCGACGTACCACGTCCATTTAAATACGATGGAAAGTCTGAAATCCACACATTGGGTTAGCCATTTTCATGTGAGCTTTCCCAAACTATTGAGAAATGGGGAAAATGAGGTTTAAATGTCAGAAAATGGTTACCATTTGGGTATTTTGATATCAGAATCCAGACATCAGACACCCCTACATATTTGTAAATTTAGGCAAATTCGGGGTCTTTGATGGGAAATTGCCGAAATGTCATTGAAAACTCAGACACGAATTGCTGAACGCACTGTTTGTGCATCTCGATGCACTACAGCATTTAATACTTTCCCTTTTTCGGCGTGTAGTCGTTGGGCCCGCGTTGTGTCCCTGGGCACGACACTTTATCCCGGTTGCCTACCTGGGGTTACGATGACGCGATGTACTAAGGCGTACTGCACATCGATGATGCACATGTCTTCAACCGTTGTAACCCTGCTTGAGCGGATCTTGAACGGAGTTAGAATGTTGATGAGCCGACAGTTGCTCGTGGATGCTCGGTGGTTTTCTCCGGGTACTCCAGCTTACTCCACCCGAAAAACTGCCACTGTCAAGATTAGCAATTGTGCATAAGTATGTTACTTTAAACACCAATAAATATATAAATAAAGAGTCTGAAGGTCCGCGAGGCGATTGTTGCCTTCGAGAAGCAAACGAGGTCTGGCTGCCATTGGAAAGTTCACTCAGGGTAGCAAAGCCGACACTTTCCAGGCGGCTCGTAGTAGACAGAGACCTGAACTTTCTAGCCCAAGACACAAGCCAGCGCTGTACTCTGGTCAGTGCTGCACAAAGGTGCCCTCTGGCCATATTCTGGCCTACATGTACTATGATGGCTCTCAGTCACAGCATACGCAACTGCAGGTCAGGATGCTGGCGTATGCCCACATCAACTTCCACTCCATGCTGCCGCCCTTCGGCCCAGAGGAGACTCTTCGCGTTGCCACAGGCAGTATCTACATCCAGAAGAAAGCTCTCCACAAGCTCAAGGGTGTTGAAGATTATATGGCCCTTAAACTGTATGATTGCGGAGAAGCGGGCTGCTTCTCTTGTCTCGCCCACGTGGTTACCGTGCATACTGTAATGCCTTATATATTCACCTGAAACTTAATTAAGCACCCCATGAAATGTTCATGACAGTGAAGTTGCTGTTACTGATTATTATGTTTTAATGATTGCTATGTCTTTCATTACATTTCAGCTAGTAAAACATGTTTCTGGTTGATAGCGTACCCCAAACACATCACCTCGTCCACGCGAAGCATGCTTCCGACGAATGTCACAAAAACTCTATCATCCACATGCAATATCTTGGTACAAAGCAAGAAAAATTGTCACTATCAATAAATGTTGACAAGGCAAGGAAGAGACTTCAGAGGCACTAAGTTGGCAAATCGTTGGCATGCATGCAACCGGCAAGATATTCAAAGCTATTGGAAGGCAACTTGGCTATAGTCATTCTGTTATCAGCAGACTTGTCCGAAAACATAAACAAACCAACGATGTTAAGGACCGACCGGGGCTTGGACAACCCCAAAAGACCTCTCATCGGAAAGATCGGAATCTGGCACGCCTCGTTCGGCGTGAACCCTTTGCATCAAGTGGGGTTTTGAAAGGCTCCCCAACAGGCGTTTGTGCAACAGGACTATCCGAAACCGTCTCAAAGCACTGGGTATGGGGTTCGGAAGGGTCATCGAGCGTCCAGCTCCGTCCGATCAGCATCAAAGACGACGTTTGGAGTGGTGTATGGCACGACAACATTGGAATCTCGGGACGTGGAGGGGAGTCCATTCGTCAGACGCGAGTAGGTTCCTGCTTCATGTCACAGATGGTCGCATGAGAGTGTGGGGGCGTAGAAATGCTGTTTACGTGTCTAGGAACATCAGAAATATTGTTCCTTATGGTAGAGGATCAGTAATGATCTGGGGATGCCTATCTCATAATTGTAAACTTGATATGGTGACTGTACGTGGGAATCTCAATGGTCATCAGTATATCCGGGACACTCTCAATCCGGTTGTGTCTCATTTTTACAACCATCCGTTGGCTACTCGCCCTGTATTCATGGACGACAATACAAGGCCACATCGCTCCTACGCTGTGAGAGCATTCCTTCACAACAACGCTATTACAACACTACATTGGCCTGCAATGAGCCCCGATTTGAATCCCTTAGAACACATCTGTACAGAATTTATCCGATGTGGAGGCTGCCTTGTATGAGGAGTGGCAGCAGTTGCCTCTGGACCGTATCAGAAGACTCACTGGTAGCATTAGGGGGAAGGTTCAGGCTGTCAGCCGGGCACGCGGGGGATACACTCGCTACTGACGTCAGATACTGCTCTTGTATTCAGGAGATCACAAGTTACCTTTTTCGTCAGTAATTACCGGCATTGTTTCATCATGGACCGTTCCAGCACCATACTTGTCGAGAGAACATTCTCCAACCAAAACATTAGTGACAGATATGTTTCATTAGCGCCATTAAAATACTGCATATTTTCATCATTATGTTTTCTTTCATATTAGTCAGGCAGCTAGGTTTCTGTTTTGTTTATTTTTGATGCTTTTACCATTTTCACACACTTGAATTTACTGGTGGAAGTAAAATTCTGTTTCTCTAGTTTGAAATTTTTCTTATTCTTTAAAACCACTGGGCCAAATTAATTCATTTATGGCACATACCATATTTGGAGTAAACCTTTTCTCCTTTGTTCAAATGAAGCTGCTGTCGTCTTCGGGCTGGTGGAATTTACTCTTCTCATTTTCCTCCCAAAATTACTATATCCCTTGGAGTGGGGTTAATGCTCCATAAGCCTAAAATGCGTTTAAAATCCTCTTTTTATAAACCACTTGCAATAATGCTTAGATTTCTTGTTTTGAACTTACTTTAGTGATGCACATTCACTTTTTATCAAAGACACTCAGTAAGTCAAAATTTGGGCAACACTCAAAATTTCTATTTTCAGATCCAATGGGAAGATGTGAACCAAATTTGTCATGCAGTATATGACTGGGTCATAAGTATTTCATTTATGTCGGATTTTTTGGGGGGAAGGGGGGGGGGAGAAGCACAGTAGTTGAAAACAAAACAAAAATTTCGTTCGGTTGCTGTTTTGTAATACTTCATAAAACAGAGCTTGCTAGGAAGCTTTCCTAGGACCAGCAGAAATGAATGGCCAAAAAAGTTGCCTTTGGTTGTGTCATAGCAAAACAAAAAATTGCTCTTGCTGCTGATCACTTACTGATACACTCATCTCTTTTGACAACTTCAGCCAGGTGAGCATTTTAGGCTCACTTGAGCCTCAGGTTTACAGTTGTCATACTTGTGTGTGGTAGACGACTTTCCGTAATAAATGAAATTCGATTCCCGTCAGTGTAGATGCAGTCGTGCATTTGTCCAGGTTCCATGCAGCACAACCTGCACTACAAAATATGCCTGTCTTGCTCAAAGATAAACCGAAATTTACAGGTCGTGCATTATTTAAAAATATCTCATAATGATAATATGTTATTCTCATAGCGCTGTCAAAATTCAAGACCTGAGTTGAGAATCAACAATTTTATCCCAACATGTGTCATTGTTATTGTAATATAGCCTTAACATTTTGAAGTTCTTTATTAGAAAGCGCTTTTCTTTCATTTATTACAGCCACTCCTGAGCTCGTTCCCACTGGTGTGAGTAGATCTATGACCACCTCCAACACGGCTCATCTCTCCATTTCCTCAACCACTGACTTAGCACGCAGCACAATGCCATTTACATCGAACGTGGAATCATCATCTTCCATTATGGAAACTGGAGTGGGTGACACAGGTGTGGGTGTACCAGAATACACTGTGACGACCCGGTCATCTGTGGTCCCGATGATGACTAGTTTGTACACTTCACAGATGGAAGCTCAGTTGAAAACCCACCACTATTTAAATGAAAGTACAGTTGAATATACAACCAGAATCAATTCAGATTCTACTTCAGGAGGTGAGATAAAAACTCTGCATTCAAAGAGTTAACCCTTTACCTGACACGAAAAGCGGACTACAGTTGCAAAAACAATTCTGGAATAACTAATTGTTTTCATTTTTTGTCTCAAAAACATAGGTTATGACCCCTCATTGGAACGAGCTTGACGAGCTCGTTCCAACGAGGGGTCATAACCTATGTTTTTGAGACAGAAAAATGAAAATATAATGAAAATTAATTGGCGATTTTTGAGAAAAATGTTAACCCTGCATTCAAAGAGTTAAATTTTATTCATTTTCTCTTTCTTTTGTTGGAGTCGAAATACCAGTAACTATTCTGCAATGAAAGCACCAGTTAATCATTTTAAATCATTAACCCTCCACCCAACAGGAATAGGGAGCGACACTTACGGCCAAAATACTTGAATCACTAAACCGTTTTCTGAACAGCAGTGGACTGTTTTTCTGTTAATTAAAGGTTAAAAACGACGAGTTCGGAGTTTTTTGGAGAATGTTATTTCTCCGTTTTATTTATGGAAGATTACCGCATCATAGAAAAAGACAAAATCGTAGATATGGTTGCCCAATGGAGCCAAGAGGAGTCGGGGGCACTATAACTACCCTATCGTAGAGATCTACCCCTCCCCCTCCACCACCACCCTGGGAAACTGCTTCCTTTAATGTAGGCAATACCGAGCCTCCCTCGTTGGAAATAGACCAAATAATACAATGCATGCACAAAATGTGAACAATACACTTGAATACGCCATGAATTATAAGCTGTAGCATTCCAAGACTTCAAACCATTGAATTGGAAGGTGAACAACACAATTCGACAAACATCAAAGGCCAGCAACGTTTCTCACTGTACAATCTCATCGCTCATGCATTTCGTGGAGAATCATTTGGTTGACTTACTAAGTTGAAGATGCATTTCACAAATTATACCGAACTCGAATAAATTGATTATTGTTGCGAAAATTCGAAAAAATGGGTAATAATTTTGGAATCTCTACTTCCTGTGCATCAGTGGCGTGAAAGGTTTTCGGACGTTCCTGATGTTTTTCGTGACTTGAAAACATTTTCCCAATGCAGGGACTCAACAACTGCAGGCGTCACTTAACCTTTTACCTAACATGAAAAGCAGACGACACTTGCAGACAAAATTCTTGAATAACAATTTTTTTAAATTTTTTGTCTCAAAAACATAGGTTATGGCCCCTCTTTGGAACGAGCTCGACGAGCTATGTCTTTGAAACAAAAATAAAAAAAAAATAATGAAAATTAATTGGCGATTTTTGTGAATAGCGCTGGCCGGTTTTGGTTTGTTACATTGGGTGAAGGGTTAAATGGTAGCGATCGGTATACAGCGTACCTCACATTTTCAACAGCGAAAGATTGGTGCCGTTTACATAGTTGATAGCAGGCATCAACGGTTCCTGAAAGTCTGCTACTGTATTCGTACCAAACTAGATAATAAAATAATATTCATGAGAATAACTCGTGGCCAAATATGCTTCAGATATCCTATTCTAGCTTGTTTGCGCAATAATATTTTATTTCGAATAAAGTTCCAAAAATGTGACAAGCAAATCACTACAGGTGCAACAGCACAAAACCTATGAAAAGAAAGTCATCCAGATAATGAGCCAAATCCTCTTGCGAAGACTGGCTCCGGACACGCCATTCGAGAAAGGAACTAAATTTCTCAAACAGAGAACAGGATACTGAACACCCCATAGGATGGCATTTGTCAAAAAAAAATAAAATCCGCCTAATTGGAAACCGAAAAGGTAAAAATCGACTGGCCAGATCGGAAGTGATCGAAAAGCGGATTTTATTTTGAATTGACGAAATCTTGATTGAGAAATAATTGTCGAAAGAACCGTAAGGATAAGAGAGGTGATGAATCAGACGAAAATCATTACCTCCTTTTGGGGGAACTAAACCCAGAGGCGAAACCCGCAATGTAGCAAGTGGACGTTCACGAAATGGACCCGCTACCCGACTTGCAATGGATTATTTCGTGATTTTGTGAAAGGTATTGTCAGGATTTAACATAACCGATTTCAAATTTCTTGCTTCCTGTGGTATGCGCTGATAGGTATAAGGAATTGGAAAACCATGTATAAGACCGTGTAATAATAGTTTGGCTTCTCTATGGAGTGGATAAGTCGCCAGGCGTCTTTCGAGATGAACCAGATTAATCGATGTTTTAGCTAATGAAAAGATAGTCCTGTGTACTTCAAAATGAACTCTTTCAAAATTTCCCTTTACAGGATTTGATTGGATGGGAAGGGCTACCACCAGCGGAACAGATATGCTTATACTTGCAATTTTCAATGTGCCCTCGTTGAATTTGAAACAAACTTTCCCAAATTTGGTTTGCGTCCTGAATTACTAGCTTGGGAAGAAATGTTTTCCAAGATTGGGGGCGGGGTGGGGGTGGGGGTGGTGAGACGACTTGGGTCATGGACCTCAGGAAGAGCTCTGGATTAAGTGTTCCGCAGGACTGTGTGGGGTCCCTTGACATCCGCAGGCGAAACTGCTCATCATATGAGCACCAACACCCTCCTCCGAAACTGATTGCCGTTGATCTAATACAATGTAAATATTGTATCAGCTCCCTGGTTTTGCTGGGATGTCTGTCAACAAACACATCCACGTAGACCAGGAAAGCTGACGTCCATTGATCTATATTGTCCACCTTGTTTTGATGTTTGTGTGGAACCGAAACATGTCGAATACCTTAAATAGGCACTTGAAAATTGTTGGGCCTGATAGCTGGGCCTGACTTTCCTGACTTGACTTCAATAGCAAGGCCAGATCAACAAATTAACCCTTTCAAATTCGTTCTTTTAAAAGAATGGGTACCTGTGCACTAATTGGGACGCTCAATTCGGGGACCCTGGTCACCTCTGACAATACCGTCTGGAAGACCGACCCAAGTTCCCCGGAATGTTCTCCAGACCACTCGACTGTCCAACAATATCGGGGAAAGTGAAATCTCCACGAGGAGAGTGTCCACCATGAATCGGATTCTCAGACTGTTTGATTAGCTTCAAAATCTCATCAGCGAGCAATTGAATGTGTACTGTCCCAGAATCTGATGTTGAACTAGAACGTGAGGTGGAAGGGCGAGAGTATTATGATCCCCTATGAGCCTGGAGGTGGGATGGGGAAATCTCACCCGAGGGGCAAGATATTTGAACCAGACCCGAGGCTTGTCGAGGGTCTGGTTCAAATGTTTTGCCCTGAGGGTGAGATTTCCCCATTCCCACCTTCAGACTCATCGAGGATGATTTTTCTCCCCACACACGAGGATTACGTCATTATAGATAATTGGCGGTCACATGCTGACATACCCGATTTATCAAGTCGTAGTCCTTTCGAAAAACGAATAATTTCATCGGAAAGATCGTATAAACGTTAGGTATATACCATAGGTATATACTAAAAAATAGGTCGATTAAATCGTCAGATGTGTACCCATACGCGCAACTAGTAGAAATCTGTATGACGGAGGGCCACCCCGGATGCCGACATTATGTACACCATACATGGTATGGGTACATATAGTAATGGTACTTATAGAAATGTTTTGGAGGAGTGTCTAATTTGATGGATAAAGTGTTAATATCTCCGGATCAAATTATTAGATTTACATAAAAAACTACACAGCACAGCACATCAGTAACCTGAATACATATATAAAGTAACCTGATAATCGGATTAATATTTTTTGAGTTATCGCATGCCGAAGAAATGGATTGGAGGAGTTCTCAATTTGAAGGTTAAAGGGTTAATATCACAGGATCAAATTATCAGATTTACACCCAAAACTATACAGTTCGGCACATCAGTAACCTGAACACATATATGAAGTAACATGACAATCGGATTGATATTTTTGAGTTAACTCATGCCAAAGAGATTGGAAGAATTTTCAATTTGAAGGATAAAGGGTTAATATCTCAGGATCAAATTATCAGATTTACACCCAAAACTATACAGCTCGGCACATCAGTAGCCTGAACACAAATATGAAGTAACTTGACAATCCAAGCAATATTTTTCGAGTTATCGAATGATAAAGGGATTGGAGGAATTTTCAATTTGAAGGATAAAGGGTTAATATCCCAGAATCAAAATAACAGATTTACACCAGTAACTATACAGCTCGGCACATCAGCAACATGAACACAAATATAAAGTAACTTGACAATCCAAGCAATATTTTGTTTTTCAAGTTATCGAATGCCAAAGGGATTGGAGGAATTTTCAATTAGAAGGATAAAGGGTTAATATCTCAGGATAAAATTATCAGATTTACACCAAAAACTACACAGCTCGGCACATCAGTAAACTGTGACACAAATATAAAGTAACTTGACAATCCAAGCAATATTTTTCAAGTTATCGAATGCCAAAGGGATTGGAGGAATTTTCAATTTGAAGGGTAAAGGGTTAATATCTCCAGATCAAAATAACAGATTTACACCAAAAACTATACAGCTCGGAACATCAGTAAACTGAAGATATATATAAAGTAACATGACAATTGGATTGATATTTTTGGAGTTATCTCATGCCAAAGGGATTGGAAGAATTCTCAATCTGAAGGATACAGAGTTAATATCATTATCAGATTTACCCCAAAAACTATACAGCTCGGCACATCAGTAACCTGAACACAAATATAAAGTAACTTGACAATCCAAGCAATATTTTTCAAGTTATCGAATACCAAAGGGATTGGAGGAATTTTCAATTTGGAGAATAAAGGGTCAATATCTCAGGATCAAATCGTCCGATTTACACCAAAAACTACACAGCTCGGCACATCAGTATCCTGAACCCAAATATAAAGTAACTTGACAATCCAAGCAATATTTTTCAAGTTATCGAATGCCAAAGGGATTGGAGGAATTTTCAATTTGAAGGGTAAAGGGTTAATATCTCAGGATCAAAATAACAGATTTACACCAAAAACTATACAGCTCGGAACATCAGTAACCTGAAGATATATGTAAAGTAACATGACAATTGGATTGATATTTTTTTAGTTATCTCATGCCAAAGGGATTGGAAGAATTCTCAATTTGAAGGATAAAGAGTTAATATCTCAGGATCAAATTATCAGATTTACACCAAAAACTATACAGCTCGGCACATCAGTAACCTGAACACAAATATAATGTAACTTGACAATCCAGACAATATTTTTCAAGTTATCGAATGCCAAAGGGATTGGAGGAATTTTCAATTTGAAGGATAGAGGATTAATATCTCAGGATTAAAATAACAGATTTACACCAAAAACTATACAGCTCGGCACATCAGTAACCTGAACACATATATAAAGTAACTTGACAAGCCAAGCAATATTTTTCAAGTTATCGAATGCCAGTAGGTATAAAAGGCGGATTCTGGGACACGTTGTACATGTACCATACACGTACACGTACATGGTGCGTTTACCATCGTAGGATTCAGCGTTAAATCGCCAACACGTTCGCAAAAAATGTTATTTTTTCATGGTGTCCCAGAATCCGCTGTTATTTTGAGACTCCTCAATCGCACTTTTAACGTTCAAATACCCGTTGGCGAACGTGTCGAATGTACACGTTTTTCAAAAAAGTGAAAAATGTACGAAATTGTACATTTTTTTTTACTTAAAAAAATTTTCTCGACGTTCCCATCGTGGATCAGACCATCGATCCATCGTTGGTGAACGCGAGCAAAAACGTTTTGCGGCTTCTAGGACAGCATCAAAAAGGTGGTTTGCGGATTCTGGGACAGTGTCTCGGAATCCGCAAACCGTTTTTTGAGGCTCACAATACAGTCGACTATAAGATTGAAAATTCGATAAATTCTATCATAATGGCTCTATTTTACTTCCCACGCAGAGAACGTTTTGCAAACGTATTGTTAGTATACTAACAACGTAGTGACAACGATTTGAACGCACTAAGAACGTTTGCAATACGTACTACAAACGTATTGCAAACGTATTGTAAACGTTCTTAGTGCGTAGTGACAACGATTTGCAATACGTACTACAAACGTATTGCAAACGTATTGTAAACGTTCTTAGTGCATAGGCGTGAGGAGAGTATAAAAAGAGCTCCTGCGCGCTACAATCATCATTGGCGAAGATCCTCCAGGATCGGCCACACGAAAAAACGGTGAGAAGAAATCTACGTGAATCCAAATATAAAATAATAATAAATTTTTATCAAAATAATGTGTATCATTACACCGAGTTACTCTACGCGTTAAATCAGAAACCGGTTTCTTATGCACTAAAACTTTCAAACTTTTCAAGTTCTCCAGTTCGACACTGAGTGAATAATCTGTGATGCGATTTTTAACGCGTTCGGGGGCAAAACGCATTTATAGAGGTTTTATCATGTAAAATGTTTTTTCTCAACTGGTTTTTAGTTATTATATTAAAGACAGAAGATTTTTATTTACTTAAAACATAAAAATAATTATACATTTAATTTTGAAAATAATAAATAACTCACATTAGCATACTCAAAGGAAATAATAATAATTTAAAACGAAAAAAAAATGTTTTTACAGATGGATGCCAAACGTCGAGGTCAGCTTTTAAACGAATATGAACGTGCCAAGAAGAGCATTCAATCGGCTGACAGAAGCAGACGGCTTGGAGAAGTGGAATTGATGCACGAAGCCAAAAAAATATTTAAACCCATGACGGAGGTTCAGGAACGAAGCAGGAAAGAGATAGTTGAAGAACTGAGACCCATAAAAGAAAGTTCTTTGAGAATGGGTTCGTTGTCTGGTAGTTTTACAAAACAGTATTCCTTTCAATCTACACCGGATTACGTTCCCATGAGAATCGAAACCGATGTGAGCGAGAGCGACGATACGGCTTCGACTATCACCACTAATAGCGTCGCGTCGTCCGAGGATGGTGGTAAGAGAGATCTGTTGTATGGAATTTATAAGGATTCGGACGGTAGAACTTTTGTGGGCGACACAGAAGTGGAAATGGATGATGATAATTTAATCGTCGGTTCGAATAAGTATAAAATAACTGATGGACTGCGCAAATTGCTCCTTTTCGACAAGCCTAGTGATTACACGGAACAGGATTTCGACAATTACGGTGACATTCTGGTTCAGACCCACGCCATGAAGAGAAATAACGATGCCAGAGAGACAAGACCCAAAGCCAACAGAGGTTATAAGTGGACGAAAGTGGTGAAACCCATATGGGATATGAATAAGAAGTTCGTCAAATCGGTGACTGGCAAAGAGGTGAAAACCACTTTTCTTCCGAGCGATTCTGACGCTGTGTCTCAGAGATTGAGTTTGTTGATGGCAAGTAGACGTGCTGGTAACACAGGATTAGATAATGAAATAGTTAGTATATGCGACGAATTGTTAAGACAGAAGGTTTTGAATAAAAACCATTATAAAAGGCTGATGAACGAATTGAAGGATTGATGTATATAATAAGTAGAGAGAAACAAACAAACAAAATATATAAAATAAAAACAGTAAATTTTACACTAGAATAATAAAAGTATTTAAACAACAAACGATTTACCAGTGAAAACAAAATATATATTATAAAACAAAAATATGTTGGTGATAAAGAACAGGGGATACGTTAGAACTTACGTTCAAGGCGGTTTTGGCATCGTCGATTCTATAATGCGAGCGTTCACGAGTGATGCGGGTAGAAAACTCGCATCGACCGCATTTGAGGTTGGTAAGAAGACGGCTTTGGATGCTGGTAAGAAAGCCGCTTCCGAAGCCAGTGGTGGGATAGCTTCTGTGGCTGGCAAGAGGGCAGCCGACGCGTTGATCGACAAGTTGATCAGTCCACCGGCGAAGCGAGCTACGTTAGAGCGAACGCCGAAAAGTTGGAAAGATTTTAAGGATGCTGTGGTACCCATACAAGATTTAGCCAAAATGACGAGTGGATCTGGATTGAAGAGAACTCGCCACGGTGTAATATAAATAAATAATAATATTAAAAACTGAGTTTGATAAAACATAAAAAATTGTGTTTGAAAAAATCTAAAATGAAAAAAAAATTAACAAAGGTGAACATTAAAGATATGTCTTGGAATGACGCCGCGACTAAGAGGTCGAATAATGAGTTCTTTCCTAAAAGCATAAGAGGCTAGATAGTGGGAAAATCGAATTGTGGAAAGACCAATCTGTTGATGAATCTGTTGTCGCGACCCGACTGGTTGGATTACGACAGATTGTTTGTGTTTGGCAAGAGCTTGTTTCAACCCGAGTACAGATTGCTTCGAGGGTGCATAGATCGTAGATTGCCTAAGGACGCCATAGCCAGACTCTTTGACAGTAGGGAGGAATTTGACAAAAGTGAAGCTTCTCTTTCGACCATTTTGGACGGTGCGGCGATGGAATTGATGAAGAGAAATGCATCTTCGAACGTCGAGTGTCGATTTTATGAGAACGCTAGCGACGTTCCGGATCCTAGAGAATTGAAATCGGAAGATAAGAATCTCATGATTTTCGACGATCTGCTTTTGGAGAGACAGAACCGATGCGAATCGTATTACGTTAGGGGTGGTCACAGCAACGTGGACTGTTTCTACCTGTCGCAGAATTATTTTCGATTGCCCAGACAGACGATAAGGGAGAACGCTAATTTTCTATGTCTCTTTCGCCAAGATCTCAAGAATCTCAATCACATCTACAGCGATCACGTCGCAAACGACATGAGCGCGGCGGAATTCAGGAGATTCTGCAAGAGGGTTTGGGATGGAGGACTTTACAATTTCGTCGTGATCGATTTGACTAGCGAATTTAATCGCGGAAAAAATCGGTGCGGATTTGACAAGTTCTATGTTTCTGATGATAATAAGATAGAGCGTGAAAATAAAAATTAGAAAATAATAAATCTTCAAATAATTAGTTTTGAAAAAAATGAAAAATAAAATTAAATATAATGTTCGAACAAGGAGAATTGTTAGAACGGATAGCCGAGAATACAGCTGCAAAACAATCCATTCTAATCGTGGTGAGTGGCGATTCGACTCGATTCGCGACGAAATTCGAACCTTCCATCGAATTGAATAGAGAGAAAAGATACGAGATGGCGTTGGTGAATCTGGAGACTTATTATTCCTTTCCCAGCGTCACCGAAAAGAATAACTCGTTCAAGTATTCCGACAGAGTGGATTGGTTGGAGATTCGAATTCCCAAAGGAAGTTACGACATAGACGATTTGAACAATTACATTCAGACGCGAATGAAGACGGATGGAAAGGGAAGCAACAAGATCAGACTCACTCCCAACCCTAATACCTTACAGACGATGTTGGATTTGGAAGATAATTTTCGAGTGGATTTCAACATTGACGATTCTATAGGCAATATGCTAGGATTCGATTGAACGATGTATCGAGGTCACGCGGCATCTGAAAATAGGGTCGACATTCTCGCAGTCAATAGCATTCTGGTGAACGTGGATGTGATTGCTGGAAGCTACGTGAATGGTAGCGCTCAACCGACGATCTATTCCTTCTTTCCAAACGTGTCGCCGGGTTATAAGATAGTGGAACGACCTCAAAATTTAGTTTATCTACCAGTGATTTTAGACACGTTGTATAGTCTCAAAACCACGTTGACGGATCAAAATGGTGAACTGTTAGATCTTCACGGAGAGAGGGTGATGATACGATTTCACATAAGAGAAATATAAAAGCAAAAAAAAAAAAAATATTGTGTATATATAATTAACAAAATAAAATAACGCAATATTAATTTACAAAAATTATTTAATATATATAATTATCATTAAAACAAAAAAGACAATTGAACAAAATATATTTAAAAAAAAAAAGAATTATGACAGAATACGTGGTTAAAAACGTGAACATATCCGCAGGATAGAGGAAGAAACTTAAGAGAGCGTTAACAACTCGAGGCGAGGCGGTGAGATTCAAATTCACTCACGAAGATCTGACGAGTGGACCAGAAGTCAAATCGAAAGGATGGAGAAAGTGATTCATGATGGAAGAGGGTTGACGGTGAGATTGAGTCCCGCTCAATTGAGATACAATTTGAGAATGAAAGGCGGTTTCCTACTGCTATTGGCAGGAATCGCTGTAAAAGCATTACCCTTTGCCGCAAAAGCATTACCCTTTCCAGAAAGGCTCTCAGCGTGGGAGCTCTCACGGGACTCGCGAGTTCAGCAGTTGAGAAATTAATGGGTGGCAGCGGACTGTTTTTGAAGAAGGGAGGAGACGTGTGTCGCGTCCACTTAGACGACAGCGGTGAAGGATTGTATCTAGAACCTGTTAGAGGTGGCAACTCTTTGAGTGGAAATGGTCTCTATCTGAAGAGTGGATGGAACGTTAAGCGACTCGGCAAGGGTTTGTTGTTTGGTGAGAATTCGCCATTTAAGAATATACCGATTTTGAGTATGTTATTATAATGTAAAAAAATTATATAATTATATAAATATAAAATATAAATCATAGAAAGTATAAAATAATATAAAATGGATAAAAAGGTGGAAAAACAATTAGACGATAATGATGAATATCGTGAGATAGAGTGTGAAAAAGATGTGGAAAAACGATTAGACGCTAATGATGGATATCTTAGGAAAGAACTGATAAAAGAGTTAAATAAAGATCGGGATAGGCAGTTGAAATTTAAAAGAATGAGATGTTTTCCACCGTTACCACTACTTTCTGCAGAGAATGGTAATGATGCGAGTGTTACTGAGAGATGCACAACATTCGTTCATAATTATGATTCGGATAAACAAATGTGTTCTTATAAAAAAAACGTCACATATCACAAAAAGAAGAATCGACGCTGAAATTTGAGAAAAAAGGAAACGTTATTATAATATATGGGCAATAGTGAAGAAGGAAAACAAAAAAAAACAAAAAAAAAAAACGTAATGGGTTCTAAAGAGGTTGATCATCTCTAGATCTCATTACTTTTTTTCCCTTCTTCTTCACTAAAAATCAAGCTCTCTATTGTTTATATTTCCAAGTCTGTTATTAGCATGTTGACACTCGTGTCTTCTCCTTTTTCGAAAATGTGTTGAATGTTTATCTTTACTTTTTTGAGTTTTTTTACATCGGTGAACGCGCTCTCACCACCCGATTTGTCTACGAGTTCGAGTGAGATTTTTGGATATACGTAACTTCCATAGGACAACGAAAAATCGTCCTTGTCGAATTCTCTATCTTTGGTGATGACAATTTTCTGTAGATCGCTTTGGTAGTCGTAAAACAAATCGAGCATGGCTTTGTCCAATTTCAAAGGCATGTTATATTTGTCGTATTTGCACTCTAAGCCCTTCGTCTCAACCTCGTTCAATTCGATGGAGTCGTGTCGTTGTAATCTATAGATTTTAAAACCAAATTTTTTACACGTTTCGACTCGTTTCAATTTCAATTCGCATCTTTTAGGTGTTGTTGTCATGATCGATTATTTGTTTTTTTGTTTTATGAATTCTTGCAAATAATATATTTTAAATTTTGTATTTTAATAATTTGTTAAAAAAGTTTTGTTTTTTTTTACTCTTTATATATATAAAAAAAAGTTTTTTTTTTAATTTTCTTTAATGTAGAAATTTTTTTGTAAAAGTTTTTTCTCTTTATATATATAAATAAAAAGTTAAATTTTAACATCCTTTTTTCTTTAATTAATTCAATTTTTTCACGTTAAGGAACATAAAAAATAGATTAATTTCATCAAAAAAACAATTTTCACATTAAGGAAAATTAAAATTAAGAAAAATTTTTTTTATATATATAAAGAGTAAAAAACAAACTTTTAACAAATTATTTAAATACAAAATTCGAAAAAAAATATTCTTACAAATAGAGCAAACAAATAAAAAAATGGAAAATTTAAATGAGAAAACCATACCTCAGTTAAACGAGATTTGTAAAATTAAAAATTCCACATTTCAGAAATCATAGAACCACATCAAAAAAAATTGAAGTCATACAGGAATATCGTTTGCAAAATGATGGAAAGAAAAAAATCGAAAGATCGGGAGTGGATAAACTTGAACAGTCAAAAAATGCATCGGTTGTGAAAAATAAGAAGACGACTAAACGAAAAGCCATTGAAGAACTTCAAGTTTCAAAAGAAAAGAAAAAAAAACTAAAACGAAAATGAGTGATGCACTTCAGAATCTAGACAAACGAGATATATCGAGCAAAATTCGATGAGCAATCGATGAAGGGAAAGCAGAAGAATATGTAGCACGACTCATCACAGAACTATTCCAACTGAAGCCTGTAGAATGGGAGAGTGCAATCAAAGGCGTTTTTAAAACTTTCGACATGGTTCCCTCATTCAAGAAAATCGATCCGAAATGGTTTATGGAACAGGTGAAGAAAAAAGTATTGGATTTGTTTCGTGAACACATGAACGTGGGACAAAAAATTAAGATGATACTCCATTGCGTGATGAATAAAATTGATGTGAAGTCTGGGGAGATCATCGTGAAAAATGCATATTTCAGATCTAACGTCGAACCTGTACTTCGAGGTTCAGATTTATCAGATGTTTTCGAAAAGAAGAAAGACAAGATGTTGACGTCTCTCGCGAATTATCAACATGAAGGTAGTAATTGGACGTTCGATGAGGTGTTGAAACTCGAAATTCATATAACTAAAAACGATTCATTGAAAGGATCTTCCTACGTGGAATTACCATATTTCTTAGCTAAAATACACTCCGAGGTCAATGTGAGAAATGAAGATGATCAGTGTTTTAAATGGGCAGTCACTTCTGCTTTATACCCTGTCAAAATCCATCCTGAGAGAGTTTTTCATTACGAGGAGACTTCTAAAAATCTCGATTGGACCGGAATGACTTTTCCAAGGCAGTTAAAACACATCGAACGTTTCGAGGCTCAAAATCCCACCATAGCGGTGAATGTCTTGGGATACGACGATGAAAAACGAATGATCTATCCTCTCAGACAGACTTCATATCTCGAAAGAGAAAAGACGATTATTTTATTACTGATTTCAAATGGTGACAATCGTCATTATTGTTGGGTTAAACATCCGAGCCGATTACTGTCGAGACAAAATAATAAACATAAAAGAAAGATATGTTTATGTTGCAACTGCATGAATGCGTTTCAGAGTGAAAAATCATTAGCGAAACATCAGGAATATTGCAATGAAAATCAAGATGTCGCCGACGAAATGCCCAAACCCAACACAAGTTTGAAAATCACAATAGAAGGTTAAAAGTACCATTCGTCGTGTACGCCGATTTCGAATGCTTCAGCATGAAAATGAGTTCCTGCCAACCCAACGCTCTTCGAAGTTACGTCGAAAGATATCAAAAACACATGCCTTTGGGCTATTGCATTTACATGAAATGTGCTTTCGACTCGCAACATGACATGGGTCCCTTCACCTACACGAAACAGTGCGAAGATGACAACGTGGGTCAAAGGTTCGTGGAAGAGTTAGAATCGAAAATTCAAATGTTATACGACAAATTCAAAACTCCGGCGAAAATGATCATCACGTGAGAGCAGCAGGACGAAAATAACAGAGCCACCGAATGTCACATATGCAGACAATCGTTCGACAAGAATTCGGAGGAAAATAAGAAGGTCAGAGACCACGATCATTACATGGGTCTGTATCGCAGTCCTTTTCACAGCAAGTGTAATTTAAAATATCGAGATGCCGTTTTCTATCCGGTGATATTTCACAATCTCTCAGGTTCTGACAGTCATCTGTTCGTGAAAAATCTCGGCACCTCCCACGAAGAATTAAATTGCATCGCGAACAGCGAAGAAAGATACATTTCATTCACGAAATGGAAGGTCATGGAGAAGAAAAGAGTAATCGACAGAGAGACGTTGGAAGAAAAACGAAATCCATTCATAGAAGCATACGTTTCATCGACAGTTTTAAATTCATGTTGACCACTCTGGAAAAATTAGTCAATAACATGAGCAAGGATAAATTTAAAATCACGAGCGAACATTTCGGAGAATGAGTAGACATCATGTTGAGGAAAGGAGTCTATCCTTACGATCACATGAACAATCTAAAGAGATTCGACGACACCGCACTACCTTCAAAAGAAGACTTTTATTCAAAATTATACGAATCCAACATTTTTGACGAGAATTACGATCACGCCAAAAACGTGTGGAAAACATTCGATATGAAAACCATGAGAGATTATCACGATCTCTATTTGAAGACCGACGTTCTGCTCCTGGCAGACGTGTTCGAAAATTTTCGAGACGTCTGTCGAAATTACGATCTGGATCCCGCTTGGTATTTCACCGCACCCGGTCTGGCGTGGGACGCTCTGTTGAAGACCACCGAAGTCCAATTGGAATTATTATCTGACGTGAACATGTTGCTCATGTTCGAAAGGGCTGCGAGAGGTGGCGTCTCGATGATCTCCCATAGATATTCTGAAGCTAACAATCACTACATGAAAGAAGGTTTCGATTCGAAATGGTCGAATAAATACATACAGTATTGGGACACTAATAATCTGTACGGTTGGGCTATGAGTCATCCTTTACCAATTGGAAATTTTGAATGAGTAACGGAACAGGAAGAGATGCAAAAATGGAGAGACTATCCTTGCATTTTAGAAGTCGATTTGAACTATCCGGAAGAATTACACGATCTACACAACGATTATCCGCTGGCTCCCGAACGAATGGAACTGAATGAAGGAGACGAGGAAAAACTCATTCCCAATTTATCTAACAAACGTAACTACGTCATCTACAGTGAGAATTTGAAACAATACGTCGATTACGGGATGAAATTAGTCGACATACATCGCGTCATTCAATTCGACGAAGAGCCCTGGATGAAAAAATACATCGATCTCAACACGAATCTCAGAATTTGAGCCGAGAACGATTTCGAAAAAGATTTCTTCAAACTCATGAACAACTGCGTGTACAGTAAATCGATGGAAAACATCAGGAAGAGAACCGAAGTTCAACTCATCACGTCTGAGAAAAGAGCTAAAAAATTAGTGGCAAAACCCAATTACAAACACCGAACCATATATGACGAAAATCTAGTGGCCGTTCACATGCAAAAGGCGCACCTGAAGTTCGACAACCATATTATCTCGGACCGATCATCTTAGATATCAGCAAGCGATTGATGTACGAGTTTCACTACGATTATGTCAAACGAAAATTTGGTGATAAAGCCAAACTAATGTTCACCGACATGGACAGTTTAGTTTACGAGATAGAGACGAAAGATGTCTACCAAGATATATCTCCAGACGTGGCCGCGTGGTTCGACACGAGCAATTATCCCTTCGATCACCCGTCCAACATTCAATCGAATGACAACAAGAAGGTGTTAGGTAAATTCAAGGACGAGAGTGGTGGTAAACAAATCCTCGAATTCGTGGGCTTGAAACCCAAACTGTATGCTTATCGTCTAGAAGATGAAGAGATCAAGAAGTGTAAAGGGGTTAAAGCGTGTTTGGTGAAGAAAAACATCTCTTTCCAAGAGTATAAAGATTGTCTGTTAGGAAGTGGTCCGGTGTATAAGACTATGAAATCGATTCGAAGCGAAAATCATGACTTGCATACCGAAATAGTCAACAAGATTTCGCTGACGTCCGACGACAATAAGTGATTCGTGTTAGACGATAAAATAAGCACTTTGGCATGCAGACATTGGATTTTGGATCTAATTTTAGATGATAGGATTTCAGATATGATTGAGGATGATAGGATTCCAGATATGATTAAGGATGATAGGATTCTAGAAAATCAAGAGGAATTAGACGGATTCAAGATTATGGAAGTCGATAGAGACATCGAGGAGAGCTAGTTTAAAAAGAACAAGAAAAAAAGAAAAAAATAACGTCATTTTAGTGAATTATAATAAAATAAATAATTTTTTTTAAAAATATATGCATTTATGAATAAGAAAATAGAGATATACGTAGAAGGTGTCGTCTTACCTAACGAATCCCCTATCCAACATCAATCTGTCGAATGCAGCAAAGGATTTGAAAATCAAAAATTTTCTAGGCGTGTTTTCTAGAGATGCCTTGCCGAAGAGAAGACCTCGACGAGCGGAATGCAGAATTTTAAATCTAGACGATTTATCGGGTGAAAGCACTCACTGGGTGACGTGGTTCAGGAATGGGAAGAAGAAGAATTATTATTTCGACAGCTACGGAATCTCACCGCAGAAAGAAATAAAGAACTATTTCAACAACTCGATGGTTCGTTACAACACAGAACAAGTGCAATCACCAGATCAAGTGTTTTGCAGTCACTTATGTCTCTACATTCTCAAGCGATGGTCTGAAGGAGATCAGTTTCAAGACATTCTCAATGATTTACATTAGAGAGAGATTTTTTTTTATAGTATATAAGGGTAAAAAATTATTTAAAAAAATTTAATCGAATAAAAACGAAAAATAAAATAAGTGAAATAATTCATTTTTTAATAAACTGTGTTTGAAATATATTTTTTTAAAACAAAAATCTCAAAACAACATGCCAGTCAATAAATTTGGTAGAAGTGACGACGAAAGTCGATCCAAAAAGAAGAGGAAGATGCTCGAAGTCGACGATGGTTACAACGTTGCCAACTTGGATGAACGTTACGTTCGGAGATACAAACCCCGAGAGGAACCTTTGAACATGAACGATAAGAAGCTCTACAATCTTCCCGAGCTGATAGATCTCGCAGATGCTGCGACTAAAAAGTATGTCGACAGGGGGAACGCTGATTTCGAATGAATCATGCTAGATAATTACGTGGATAAAGCCATGACCGACGATCTCGATCTGAAATCCAAACATTTGGTGAACGTCGTGAATCCCCTAGATTCCATCGATGCCGTGACCAAGAAATACGCTGACGACTCTCACGCGAGATTCAGCGAAAACCTGAGAAATAGATACATTCAGAAAATGATGCAATCGGAATTGAACACCAATTCTAACAAGATAACGAACGTGGCCACTCCCACGAATCCCAAGGATGTGGCGACCAAACTCTACGTAGATCTGGAACAGAGAAAGTCTGACAGACGTGAAATGAAATTGGATCTGAATGCGGGATTCAACAAGATATTGAATCTCTCAAAGGTCGACGACACGGATGTGAACTCAACCACGGTCAACAAGGGCTACGTAGATTCTGCCGTGATACGATCACAAGAATACATAGAACCGCAAGTTGATGATCTCTACCTGAACAAACAATCTGGCGGAACCATGGAGGGTGGCATCAACATGAATGGTGAGAATTTATTCGGTCTCATTCACGATCCCGAATTCGATTCCAGCGTGGTCAGCAGGAAGTACATGGATGACAACTCGGTCTGGAGAAAGGGCGACATCATGGAAGGTAAACTAGACATGGGTGGACACGCGCTCACGAATCTACCGGATCCCGTGAACATGACGGACGCCTGCACCCTGATTTTGGTGGTGGAGAAAGTCAAATATGCTAGAAAATTGATCACCGTGTGGGCTGAGGAGGCCGGCACGTTAGAGGAGGGGAAAACCGAGTGGTCTTTTGGAAACGGAGGTAGCGGATCGAAACATGGTCAGGTGGGATATCCCATGCCGTTAGGAGGTGAAATCATTCGAATGAGTCTGGCTTCCTCAGATTTGAATAACAGAGTGGTGGTCAATCTCGTGGTGAATGGAGTAGAGAGCGATAAGAGATACAGCGTCGAAAAGACTGAGAATCAACACTCGAATGTTAGCACGTTCGGCACGCCTCTCAAAGTGAACGCCGGAGACAGGATTAATTTCATTACGAAAACCAATAATCCCGGAGCCGCCACTTCCGTGGTGAGCCTACTGATCGAACTAGATCCTTTGAACAAACAGTGAACGCATGGAAAAATTAATTAAAAATAATGAGTGATTATTAAAAACAAAAAAAAAAGTAAGGAGATTTAGAAAGATGTTCAATCTCTCTAGATCTCATTACTTTATTTTTTTTTTGGGGGGGGGTTGTTTTAATACGTTATTTCTCATAATGTTTCATCTCGTGAAATTGGATCACCTATCTCGAAACACGCGTCGACATCTATTTTAGCATTTCGAAGAGCTTTTATAAATTCTCGAAAAGCAGTCGGTTCTCTATACGTCAACGTGTCTAAAAGTTTTCTGGTCTTATCTTCTATCAAGATTTTACTTTCGATTTCACGTCTCACATAATCAGTCAATATCAAAGGTTCTGTTTCGACTAAAGTGTCTAGAATTATTGCTAACGAATCTTGCAAAATATTTTTAATCAAAACACGTCTGTTTCTTCTTAAGTATTCTCTTTCTTTATCATTCATTTTTATAATAATTTTTTTTAATTTTTATTTATATATTTATTTTTTTTCACACACGTCTCTCATCAAACGATTGACATCTTATTTCCATCCGATTTGAATTGTAATTCTCTGTCCAACAGGACCAGGGTGAAGGCTTCGGTTTTTCTCGGCACGTTCCTATCAAATTGCATCTTGATCTGAATGTCTAAGACGCTACTCTTGAGTCGTTCACTCTGTTTACTAACGTCAAATACGAACATGGGATACATCGACTTGTATTCACCGGGAGATATGTTAGGGTTGCTCATCAATTTGTCTAGACCGTGATACTTCTTTCTAAAATCAGCGGCGTCGCCGTACAGTCTGCAGAAATCGTTCTTGTCGAACGACGCATTGTAATCGATTGCTGGATATCTCGTCGGGACGTTCAGAAACACTTGCATGTTTCTCAAATGGCAGTGATCGAACAGCGACACATTCTTTTCCTGAGACCCATCCCTATCGGTTTGAAACGCAATCACGATGAAACGTGGTCTCTCGGAAGCGGATTTCACCATCAATCTCCAATCGAAGTGATTCGTGGAGAGTGGAATGCTAGCCGTGTCGCACTGTCTCATTCTAAATCCCACAGGTAATTTACTCTTGGATTCTATGATCTTGTAGAGACGCGCTTTTTCCACAATTGAAGGTTCCACGTGCGGAACGAACCACGATATCTTGTGTAGAGTTATCTTACCCGCATCGGTTGCATTGCGTCTCACTATTGCATCATCGTTTCCTTTTCGAATCAACGTCAGATTGTGTTTGAATCCGTACATGATCTTGTTGTAATCGTCTGCAAATCCGAAGATGTGTTTCAAAGGTATCCTGAATGAAAACGTTCCTTTAGGTCTGGACGTCTTGACGACGTAGTCGAATATCGCGACGGCGCCGGCGCTAGCAGGGCCGATGGTGTCTTTTATCCACAACTGATTAAGTCCTCTGGATTTCGAAAAATCATCCGGATATGTCAAGAGTCCAAACATCGTGGTGGCCTGACCGGGATGAAACACAGATTCTATCTCTTGTCCGGATAGCATGTATTTTATATTACTGAATAGATGCATGATGCCATTATTGGCTAGAGTAACCGTGTCGTCGTCGGCGTAGTCGGTTCCATCTTCCTTGGTGAGACGTCCCTGCACCACTATGTAACTCTCGCTAGGATGAACGAATAGATCTTCAGTTTCGACGTTGATTCTTATCTCTCCCGCATTGTTCAAACTCGTTCCGGTTATCGGTTTGTATTCGTGAACCTTATATTCTTGAATACTTTCATCTTTCAATATGCTTTGTGCGATATCTAGTATATTTGCCATTTTTTAAAGGGTTTTTTGTTTTTTGTTTATTAATTAGCTTGCTTTTTTATCTAAAAATAGTTTAATTATTTTTTATTATTATTTTTCTCTCCTATATATATGTGTAAACAAGAAAATGTTAAAGAGTGTAAATAAAAAAAATTGTTTTCTTTATCAAAACTTTGTCTTCTGTAATTGTTGTTCGTAAAACTTTCCGATGATCTCTTCTCCATCCAAAGCTTCGATTTCGTAAGTCACCGGATCGGTGTGAAATATTTTGATTATCACAAAGATTTCCGAGGTCCATGGAGGAGTATAACCCTTTTCGAAGTGCTTCTTATAAGCGTAGATTCTCACTCGATCGCCGACCGCAAATTTCGGCGTTCTAGACTTCTTCCTGATCTTAGATCTCTCAGGATATAGATTCGCGTAGACCCGTTTTTCGTTTCGAGGATCGCTAGCTTCCGCGGGAGTCATCTTGATCGATCTGTGTCGCGTGTTGTTGTAATCTTTGACCAGACCGTTCAGAACGTATATGTATTTGTTGGTCGAATTCGCCGTGAAGTATCTATGCATCTTTTCCTTCATCATTCGATTTCAACGTTCCACCACGCTGGCTTTCTCTTTGTTTTCGTTCGAGTAGAGGTCTATCAATCGATGAACGTGTTTGTTGTAGAATTCCTTTCCCTTGTCCACCCACAATTTATTTGGTTTTCGAGAAGACGAGTCGAACACGCTCTTCAGAGCCTCGGCGACACAAGGTCTCGATTTATTCTTCAAAGCTCTGATCCAACCGTATTTGGAAAACACGTCGATGACCGTCAATAGATATTTAACACCCTCGTTCCACCTCGAAAACGATCTCATCTCGACCAAGTCGGCAGACCAAATATCATCCAAACCCTTCACGAACACCCTTCTCTTTCGAAATTTACGCACGATGGGTTTGTGTAACTCCTCGGCCAATTCGCTCGTCAATAATCGTTTCTTCTTCTTTTCAGATGCGCTTTTTTTTTGAACGCCCCATCCGAATCGACGTTTCGCGCCGATCAGATTACCGACCAGCGAACGTTCTATCGTCTCTCTCCTGGTCGGATTCGATATACCTCTCAATTTCCCCAACATGTTTTTATCGCTGACGTCGTTGCGAGTCTTGGTGTCGGGATGTCCGGCGTAGCATAGATCGTGATCATACGCGGCCGCGTCCACCCTATTCACAGGTTTGCTCCAAGATTTAGGAGTCAGATCGGCGTTGAGTCTCTTGTTCAATTTCGTTCCAGGTCCCGTGAAACTGTGACCAGGTAGATGCATTTCGAAAGGTAGATTATTGATCATTTTATTCACGATGCCTTTACCTTTGCTCGCGTTCTTTTCTTTTTTTTTGATGAATCGAGTCTTGATAGAACTACGCACGACGCAAATTCCGCGAAGCATCTGTCTGTCATTTTTAGTTCGTACTTCTCGAGAATTACTCGTCTCAGTAACTCTCTTACACTTTACGCAATACATTTTTTTTAGAGTTATTTAAATTAATTTCGTTTTTATTTTATATATAAATTTAAGATTTTTTTTTAAAAATTCTGTTCTTATTATATATATTTTCTTTTCAATCGCTGCTCTTGAGTTCTATCATCTTACTGAATTCTTCCCTGGCCTCTTTCCTCCCTTTTTCCACGAGAGAATCCTTCGTCTCTTCCTTGATGATCTGACGAGTCTTGATTCTCACGGCTTCTTTCATGGCTTCGTATTTCGTTTTCTCGCCCAATATCGTGAATTATTCTCCGTCCGATATCCTACCGTCTTTCAACGCCATCGAGATCATTTTGGATATCGTGTCGATCTTGGAGTCGGCCAAGACGCGAATCTTGTCGTGTTTCCTCGCCTTCAGATATAATTTCCTACTCAAAAAGTTTCCGAGCGTGCTAAACAATCCAGCGGCGAGAGCCACTCCTTCTACGGTTAACACGATCGGAATACCGACCGCGGTCGACAACAATCCGATGCCGGCCGCGTGTAAACCCATGGAAATCGTAATGAGTGTCGTGTCGATCGCGTTGACGAATTTCACGAAACGCGAATACTTCTTCTTAAGAGAATGACGAGAATCTCTCTCTCGAGTTAGATACGCTTGGATTCTACTGATTTGATTGATGCGATACCTCTCTCCTCTTTCTTTTTCTTCTAGCGACGGTGCCGTCGGCAAAACGCCGTTCGGCTTCTCATCCTCGTCGTCATCTAACGTCGGATACAATTTATTTCTGGTTCTCATTCTTGTGTTTGTTTTTCTTTCTAATATTAGATAAAAAATTTATGTGTGTATTTATTTTTATTTCTATTCTCCCTTATTTTATATCAACGAGAAAACTTAGACGTATGCTTCATTGAACAATAATTTCATGATGCATCCCTTGTCTTCTAAAGTCAGACTTCTACGCGCCAATTTCAGTTCTTCCGAAACTGTGGGCTTGCCTCGATCCTTACAGAAGAGTAATCTCTTCCAAAACGCGACCACTTCGTCGATTTGAACGCGTTCGAACGCCGGTTCGAAATACTTGACGACCATATCTTCCCTTTCCATCGTCAGACACGAATGATTCTCATGATCGAAGTCTAGGTGATCCCGACATCCGACGCATCGTTCTAACAAGAGGCGACCTAGTTGTTCGTTCACACAGAATGCGTAGGCTCTCATCAGCATTTTTAAAAGAAACCTTGCTCTAATAGTCTAGGAAGCGTTCATGATTTACGTATTTTTTTATTATCTATTCGATTTTATATATTTATTTTTTAAATAACTATTTATTTTATATTTTTTTTTCTCTCCCATATATATCAATCACTTTTTTATTTCCGCCTCAAAAAACGGTTTGCGAATTCTGAGACACTGTCCCAGAATCCGCAAACCACCTTTTTGATGCTGTCCTAGAAGCCGCAAAAAGTTTTTGCTCGCGTTCACCAACGATGGATCGATGGTCTGATCCACGATGGGAACGTCGAGAAAAATTTTTAAGTAAAAAAAAATGTACAATTTCGTACATTTTTCACTTTTTTGAAAAACGTGTACATTCGACACGTTCGCCAACGGGTATTTGAACGTTAAAAGTGCGATCTAGGAGTCTCAAAATAACAGCGGATTCTGGGACACCATAAAAAAATGACATTTTTTGCGAACGTGTTGGCGATTTAACAATGAACCCTTCGATGGTAAACGCACCATGTACGTGTACGGTACATGTACAACGTGTCCCAGAATCCGCCTTTTATACCCACTAATGCCAAAGAAATGGATACGGACACCGGACGGACGGACGGACAGACAGACGGACAGACGGACAGACAATGGATAGACGAACGACGGAGGGCCACCCCGGATGCCGGCATTATGTGTACTATACATAGTATGGGTACACATAAAAATTGATTTGTAACACTGTCCGTTAAGGGGTTAATGAATTTGCGCGTGTCAAACTCTAATGTAAAAGGCATTGTGAGATTATTGATCGATCGATAAATTCGCGCAGTGATATTATTAAATCTGCAGAGAAACATGAGGTTGAAACAAACCAAGTTTAATGTTTTGCTTTTCTCCGCGACAAATTCGTCAGTTTTTATATTTGCAAATCGTGAAGCCATTTTGTTTATTTACAATTGTGCATATGATGATGAAATAGTTCCGGCGACCTAATAAAATATGCAAATGCGTATGTCACGTGGGGAGGGTGGGATAGAAATATCCCACCCTGCTGTCTCCCCCGGGACACGCGTATGTTTCACGTATAGTGGGGGGAGAAAAATGATTCCGGTACTATCTGAACGTCGTGACGATGAAACTCACCTCCTCCAGAACGTGTCGACGGCGCTGCTTGAATAACACAAACAGTGGCATTGTTATTGGAAACAGCATTTGCTGAGCAGTCTATGGGAACTGTGGCCCGAAAATTCGCACTGAACGAATGGCCGAAAGTGGGAAGAACAGGTGGTGATACTGGTGTTGAACACGAGGCGGAAACCTTTTCCTTGCTTGTTCGATTCGACCTTCTGTCAGCACTTTTCTTTGCTTTGGGAACCTTTTTCCGTAGCTTTGCAGCTCCAACAATAGAATCTCTCACCGCTTTGCGTTTTGGGGGCATTGCAATGAAAAACAATTGTCGATATTGAACAAACATGCGCGAATTGATTTACCAAAGTATGAGAAGGATCAGGAGTTACACAATTCTGAAGTAAACAGGGCGATCTTGTCTGGATCAATAGACCTGCAGGATCCCTCCCGATCCCAGAACTCCATCTACTACTTAATCTTCATGAAAGCGAAACAATAAGCCCATTCCCGATTCACCATCTTTGAGGTAAATGATATGGATCAGACTCTATATCAAGACTGTCATACATGTGATAGAAAAAAACAAAATGTTTCGTTTGAAACGAGAAAATGTGCGTTTTCGATTTAATACTAATAAAGATAGAAAACATAACATACTTTCAACACCCCATTTAACCCTTTACCCAACGTAACGGCCAAAACCGGCCAGCGCTATTCTCAAAAATCGCTTATTAATTTTAATTATTTTTTCATTTTTTGTCTCAAAAACATAGGTTATGACCCCTCATTGGAACGAGCTCGTCGAGCTCGTTCCAATGAGGAGTCATAACCTATGTTTTTGAGACAAAAAATGAAAAAAAATAGTTGTTCAAGAATTTTTTTGGCAAGTGTCGTCTGCTTTTCATGTTAGGTAAAGGGTTAATGGATAGAACAAAATAATATTGATTTTTTCATCAGATTAATACCGCAATGAACCACTTCCCATAAGCGAAGGCAGACTCGGAATCGATTTTTTTTTTTTTTTGTTGAGGAGTGACAAAATGGCAGGTAGATCACTCAAACGACATAAAGATGTCTGCGTGAATGACAATTCAAACCCTGAGTATCTAAACAACCAATCAATACAAATATTTTGAAGCATAACACACAGATGTTCCAGCTGGAAAAGGTTGGGGAAGGGGGCATGGTCCCCGAAAGGTGAAAATTGTCTGCTAGTAGCAGTGTCGCGTGTCGAAGCGGGCCTTTAGATTACCCCAAATGTACACCGTTTACAAGTGTGCCCAAATTAGAGAAGGTGTGAAGACATAAAAACAAAAAATATATAAATTCTCTTTTACATTGGAGAATAACGTCCATCATAATATGGCCATAGAAACACAAAGAAAGACATTGCAATAAAACATAACAGGATAAGATTTTAATGTGCCCAAATTAGGGCAAAACGGAGTGCCCAAAATAAAGGAATTTAAAGGCCTTTCTAATAATATTTTTGTCCATATACACTACAAGAACAAAATGAGTTGAAGAAACACCACTACCAGTATAAACTATAGATGTAATATTTCCTATACAAATAACACAAGAATCGGACATAAAAATATTTTAATTATTCTTTTGACCATTTTCTACTTCAACTCAAACTTACATGTCACACAGTGGAAGCTGTCTTATTACAAAAAAAACATCCACAAGGTGGGAGATCCAGGCATGCAGGGAGGGCGAAGGAATTCGGATCCCGGGGTTAATTCTGTGACTGTGACGCCCCCCCCCCCCCCCACCTTTCAAAAATGTCGGGATATTGCACAGATGATAACAGCATCTGCCGCGAGTGCGGAGGCGCTATCGATGATAGAGTGTTTGGAGGGCGGGGTGGGGGCGGGGGGTCTCCTCCAACAAAATTTTGAAATCAGTTATTATATATATTCTGGCGGCTTTTGGAATAAAAAATCACGTTATTTTTGGGCCGTCAAAATGACGTTTTTTGCAGCCTGTTCCAAATTTCCAAGTTCATCAATGAGTATCCAATAACCTTGAGCTACAGCTGTTCACTGCACAATTGGTTACGTCAAGATGATTTAATAAAGTTATTACTTCAAGAATCATGCAGTCCAGAATTATAGCCATTGGTCAAGTGCATAGCCTTATTCACGATATAGCCCCCTTCTTAACTGTTGGCACAGGAGTCAGAACCTTGGGGAGTGGGACTAGTTCAAACATGGCTTGAATGCCTGTATTTTAATTTTTTTGTTTTGGAACGCCCATTGAAAGGACGTATCAAACAAACAAAAAATAAAATATAGTCTTTCGGGTCAAGTTTGGACTTGGGGTGGGCAGGCGCAACCAAGAATCCTTGACTCCTGGGTTCGCCCCCCCCCCTTTCAAGTTCCAGGCTCCTGGGTTACTATACCGGACCCCACCCTCTCCCGATTCATGACCAAAATGTGCATGCATGGATATTGTATTACAGTACACACAGGATGAGTTTGTATTTGTCCTCTAAGTAGGTGGATATACATATATTTCCAACATATTCTTGCCAGTCTTTTAGACAGTTTTGGACTCAACAAGCTAATCTGAAATTTATGGATCACCAGATAACTAACTTATCAGTGCTCCTTAAAATGCAGATTTGCTTGGGGAGTCACACGTTTTTACTGGCTGTCAGGTATGGTAAGTGGTTGATGCCCATGTACGTTGTTTTGCATAAGAAAAATTCCATCCAGCGGACCTCCGATTGGAACTCAAAAATCACTTGACTTACAGCACGAGTTGGAATAAGTTGTAGAATAAACACTACAACCAACTACTAGTATGCATCTTCAACTACACCAATAAAACAAGAACCTGACACCATTTTCGGGAAAGCGCTCACAGAAAACTTTCCGGAAAATGATTTCGGGTTCTTGTGCTATTGGTGTAATGGTAGTGGGCTACTTTGTTCATTGCGGTTATGCTACAACTTATTTTGATTCATACAGTATTTGTAGACTTAGATTAAATATATTTTATTTGCCATTTGACAATGCAAATCGAGATTGGAGGACAAGTGCTTACCACTTAGAAGCCCCTCCGTTCCTGTACAATGACTAACAATTTACAATATTGCAGAACGTATTCCATAAATAACAGAATCTAACAAAATCTAAATATTATAAACATTATAGACAAACACAAATTAAACTGAGAGAGAGAGAGAGAGAGAGAGAGAGAGAGAGAGAGAGAGAGAGAGAGAGAGAGAGAGAGAGAGAGAAACATAAACATAATATAAAGAAAAAAAGAAAACATCAAATACAACATTAGATCCAGTGATGATGTCCGCCACCCACCATTTGCATTCTATAGTATCTTGGCCGTAATACGAGTCTAAATTAACATCTTAATTACTGCCACAAAGCATAGGTTTTCACTTTTGGGGATGTTCACACAACTGTTTCGAAATTCATCGCGTGGCCAAACCCTTGATAATCTAACTTTCGCCGTGGGTACACTATCACAGTGGGAGTTTTTGGTCCCGCCGCGATAGCATACCCGCGGCGAAAGTCAGATTATTTCTTTTTTATCCAAGAGGACACAATTGTGTAGAGAACATACCTAATTATGAGGCTGTAGATCGAATCTGTGTGAGTCAGGAATGAATTTTTGAACAGATAAAAAAATAGATATATTACTACTTTCGGCTAATAACGGGCTTCCATATAATACTAAATCTGTTGAATTCCAGTTGTCTGTGAATTTTGACAAATCACCGATGAGGGTATTGCGAATATCAAAATTCAAGGTACACACGGAGAAATAGTGTTCTGCGTCCTCAACACCATCGTTACATGAACAAAATGGAGTATCGGATATGTAATTATTGAATTTGTCACAATTGAGGTCACTACAACCAGTTCTTAGTTTTGCGTGAATGATGTTGTATTTTCTTGTTCCGGTTGAGAAGTATGACGGAGGCTTATACAAAGGTGGTAAAATGGATTTCTTGAATTCCGCAAGCGACGTACTATTTTGTACCGTCTCCGGTAGGGTATTCCAAATTTGGACACACGAAGGGGAAAATGAACGTTTGAACAGCTCTGTTCGACAGGAATAGGGAACAAAATTAGACGAATTTCGTAGATTATATTGGGATACATCAGAAACACGTAGTGGTATCAGGTCATGGAGAAAACTCGGAGCAGTGCCAGTGACAATTTTGTAAAAGTTGCACAGTTTCTGGACATAGCGCCTGCTTTCCAAGTTGTTCCAACCAACTTCCAACAGAAGTCGGTCGCGTGGAACAGATCGTGTCAACCCGTTAACTATTCGGGCTGCGTCGCAGTGAACATCTTCCAAACGCTTTAGTTGATACTGGGGAGCACCACTCCACACCGAACTCATATTCTAAAATCGGTAGTATGAATGCGTGATATATTTTTTCAACAATTTTCCTATTAAAAATATACTTCAATTTTCTTAACTGAGATAATCTCGAACATGCCATTCTACAAATTTCATCAATGTGATCTGCCCAAGTCACGTTTGATTGCAAGGTTAAACCTAAATGCTTATGAGAATTAGAAAAATCGATTATTTCACTATTAAACAAAATGTTTAACTGCTACATATTGTTGCTGAGTGTGAAAAGGACTGCTTTTGTCTTTTTAGCATTAAATGAGACCAGCCATGTGCTAGCCCATTCGTTTACCTTCTTGAGTTCCAAATTCATCTTTGCTTGGATATTTCCAGAGTCGTCAGACGATTCAGTGAGACAGGTATCGTCAGCAAAGAGGCGAGTAATTGAATCAATTTTGTCGACGATGTCATTTATATAAATAAGCAACAGAAAAGGTCCTAGAACTGACCCCTGCGGAACCCCGGCCTTGATTTCCCTATAACTGGAGTTATAACTGTGTTTTTTTTTACTCTGTGTTTTCTATCTGTTAAGTAGCTGTAAAACCAGCGGAGCAAAGGACCGGATATACCATACTGTTTGTAGACTTGAACATATGCTTCTACCTTGTACCATGCTTTATACTCATATGAAGTCTCTTTTCCAGACATTTCATACTTAGCTGTTATATAAATAATTGTTCATTTACAGATTAGTTCTAGTAAACATTATTGGGCTGTAGCCATAGCCATTTCAATATTTCGTGATTATAAAACAAATTTAAAATAAGAAATTTTGACTTGCTAGTTTTTTACTACAATTGTAGTACTGTGGTCACAGAAAAGGCAGTACAATATATTTTATACTTTACTTTTTAAACCCTTACCCACAGATAACATTAAAATTGGAAGCTTTCAATTTAAATTTTTCACATTACACAAAAAGCCTCAAGCAAATCGAATCATGTGACCCTCGGGGGAACAGTCTTGTTCCGATGATAGATCACATTATGTGGTTTGTATAAAACTTTTAAAAAAACATTTTTGCCTGTTAAATTCGTGAATTATGTGTGTAGTTGCAATCAATTTGTCAGGTAAAGGGTTAGGCAGTGAGGTGTGTAGATTATGGAGATGCTTATCAATCCATTTTCCAATGTCGAGGAGAGAAAAAAATTAACAGTACCAGAAGGGTAAATTCCCACCACTCATGGGTCGGATTGTTTTTGAGATTCTTATCAATCCATTTTCCAATGTTTGAGAAAAAAATAAACAGTCCCAGACGGGTAAATTCCCACCACTCATGAGTCGGATTTGTTCGCATATCAAAGCTACGTCAACCAACAAAATTAGTTTTCCTGAAGGAATATTCTTTCGTGGACATTATAAATTACATTTTGAATTGCTATGCATTGGAAAATTTAATGTAATAGGAATTCCAATGCAATTAACTCTCTTAAGTGTTATGTATAAACCAAAAACATGTAAAAAAAAATGGTTACAGAATACATGTACATAATAACATTACACTCAAAGAGTCAAAATAGGTTGTAACATAACTACAATAAATTAGGAATCCTGCTGCTGCTACTGCTTCTACATTGATAATACAAGATCTTAAATCATATTCTGCGAAGCTCTCTGTTAGAGATTCACAAAAGGGTGTCCGATTCTTGTGTTATTAGTATAGGAAACATTACATCTATAGTTTAGACTGGTAGTGTTTATTCTTCAACTCATTTCGACATGTACTGTATATGGACAAAATATTATTTAGACACTAGGCAATGCTACTAGCAGACGATTTTCACCTTTTAGGGACCACACCCCTTCCTCAACCTCTTCCAACTAGAACATCTGTGTGTTATTCTTTAAAATGTTTGTATTGATTGGTTGTTTGGGAACTCAGAATTTAAATTGTCACTCACGCACTCTCATCTTCGTGTTGTTTGGGTGATCTATCTGCCGTTTTGTCGTTGCATCTGCCTTCGCTTATGAGAAGGGCTTCATTGTGGTATTCATTTGACGAAAAAAATCAATATTATTTTGTTCTGTCCATTAAATGTGGTGTTGAAAGTATGTTATTTTTTATATCTTAATTAGTTTTAAATCGAAAACGCATATTTTCTCGTTTCAAGCGAAACATTTTGTTTGTTTCTATCGCATGTTTGACAGTCTTGACAGATAGTCTGATCGAAGTGTTTACCCGAAGCAACCTCTGACCATGCATATCATTAACGTCAAAGATGGCGAATCGGCAATGGGCTTATTGGTATCACGGAACTAAATATTTTCCCATAGGCGACCATTATAACGTTCAGGCAAAAAAGAATATGATCGCATCACTTTAATTTTGGCATTCAAATATGTTTGTCATGTATAGCCCTTCAGACAATTTTTTCTGACCCCAAAACAGGGGGTCATGCAATAAATAAGAGAGAAAAATTGACAGCAAGGGAAGTACCCGTCACGTGCACATATTTTTCAGGGAATTCCCTACAAAAACACACCAAATATAAATTGTATTTTTTAGGTCCAAAAGTAATCAAATCACCATCTTTGTTATCTGGAATAGTCATCAATAATGCACGATGTCAATAGAATGCTTCAAACGTTTATTGAAACAATTTCTTTTCCCAAGGCTGATTATTTTTAGAGATTGCATCACTGCAACATTTCAAGGCGGGAAACTCTAATTCAAATATTTAGTTCCCTGATACCTATTTCCGTGCAGCCTAAGAGACATAACTCAATTTTTTTTTCGATGCACTTGAATTCAATGTTCCTCCATCGATAAAAACATTTAGGGGATAAACCCTAAAATGTGCTTTAGCTTGAAAAAAAGGTAGCATCTTATTTTCGATGGCGTCAAACATCTAAAAAAAGCTAATATTTTTTCCTTTTTTGGGGGTATTCAAAACTCCGAAGCATTGTTCATAAAAATACCGATGGACACCAAAAAAGTGATCAATTATTACTTTGTTTTGATTTTTGACGGGATCGAACACAAATCACTTATTTTCAAGCGAACTCTTCATTACTAAATTAGTGCACCTTAAAATTTGGTGAATTCAACAACTGCATTTCGTTTCGATGACCCATGAGCTAAGAGTCCAAGTAGGAAATCGGACTAATATAATCAACAGATCCTCAGTTATATCTGTGATTTTTTCGATGAAGGTAATCTTCGGCAATCGCTGAATCGCTGACAAACATTGAATTGGACAGAATTCGGGCATATGGTGTGTACATGTAAATATAACGCAAAACTCAGATTGTCGCGGGATTGCAACAGAAAATGAACGTATTTGATATTTTGTTTCTTTGATGATTTCAGTCCGAACATTCTCGGGGGGGGGGGGGGGGGGGGGTAAGGTATTTGCATTACAATAGCTCATTGAACAACAGAAATCATGTGATATTTCTTTTTAAATGCTCGCCAATCCAAAAAATCGCATTGACTGTACTGAGATTTCTGTTCTGGAACACAGTAATCTGACGAGGTATATGACCCCCCCCCCCCACACACACACACACACACACACACACCCTTGAGTTCTCCGTGGGCACGCTTTGGGGATGCTACAATAAAATTACGCTTATAGTACCAACATCTGAAATCGATGCACTGAATTGGAATAAAAATCTTCGTGACAGTAAAATATTTACTTTAGAATGTGAATAGTCCATTTGGAATATTTCTATGTGAGAATTAGTCGAAATGTTGACATGAGTAATATGGGGATTAATACCTTGAAGCGCCGTTTTTCTGTAAACTTTTCTATGCAACAGGAACTTATCGCGACACATTACGGAGATCCGTGAGTTAGTAGACAATAATAAGAATATCCTTTCCAGATTTGCACGGTCAACACACTGTCGTCTTCAGCATCGAAAAGTTTGAAGAGAAGTAGCCTACCTTAAAATTGAAACGAGATGATAAGCCTTGGTTTAACTCAGAATGTAGAAATACAAAAGACTTCCATCTTGGCAAGACAGGGTTATAATAAAATGAGATCAGCCACAAATAATGAAAATTTGAGTTTCATAAGTAAATCATATGAAAAAAATTCTAGCAAAAAATAGTAAAGCATATCAAAAACAAATGTCGAATACTGTAGAATTTAGAGCTTCAAATCATCGGTTCCCGACAGAAATAGGACTTTTGAATTGGAATGCCAAGAGAGTGATTGTATTTCTTGTGTGACGAGCAAACGTTAAGTGACGAATATCATTATCATTGAATGCCCAAGCCTGATTGATTTGAGAAAAAAAATTCATACATAAATCGTGTTATACTGTAAACTTGTACAATAGCTAAATTTACCACACTAATGTCCAGTCATAATGTAACTAATTACATTTTCAAAATTTATAGCCGTTAGTAATAAAAAAAAATATGTGTACAACTTGTCGGTATACGGTGTGGTAGTAATTGTATTAAAAATACTGATTTGTCACCCTGATGGTATCTTCCTAGAAATTTTTCCCAGTCGCTATAGTTTGACTGTCTCCTCAAATTACCTCGCAGGCAATGTGATCAACTCTGGGCTGCAAGCAAAAGGAAAACTAGCGCAGCGATACTTGGGGATAGGCACGTTCCATGGCTCCCGCTTCCACACCTGAACAAGTAGGGTTGCACGGTATATCGATAAACCGATATATACCGGTATTCAAACCAATGTCGACTGAATTAGTTTAAACATATTTTATTTGTCAAAATAAACAAAAAGGATTGGACAACAAGTGCTCAACACTTAAAACACGTCCTCTCCTTTGTATACGATTAACAAGTAAATGCAGCATTTTTTCAATATATACACATCATAATAAACAATACGCTATTCATGATTGCAATGGTGTTAATATGGTAGATATTCAGCGAAAGAAAAGAGAAGGAAGAAAAGAGGGGGACTGATACCTTGTACTCATCAAACAAATATCAAACTGTCTCCAGCCAACTCACCAGGCCGCAGTGTTCCAGAAGAGCCCCATCACTGCAAGGTGCATGCAGTGTTTTGTCATCACATATAAAGTAGGTAAGCTACGTCTAACGATATATCGTCATCTGACAACCACAATGCTCTCTCTTCCACCGGAATACAGAACCCCATGGTTCTCATGTGACAATAGTATATACGTGACACTAATATATATGATCAGTTCCAACGTGTGTAGCTATTTCATAAACACGGTACGGGTAAGTCAAGATCCTCCAATCGTAGTTTACACCTTACCCATCAAGAAAGGCAGAGGGAATTTGCAACTAAACCTCTCGAATAACTATCCCTTTTCCATCCTCTGGACCAAACACACAGCTCATGATTCCTCATTGGAACGAGCTGAACGAGCTCGCTCCAATTAGGAGACGCAAGCTATATTCTGAGGTTAAAAAAGAGAAGAAATTAGTGATTTTGTTAATAACGCTGGCAGATTTAGACCACCACTTCCAACAAAGGGTTAATCAGGCCAGTCACTATAAACGACTTGCACGCCACTCAATGGCTACCAGAGCAGTTTTTCCAATGATGCGGCACTGTCCACCATAGTAGACCAGCACTACATTATTTTCCGGGGACCTGGAAACATAGAACTAGCTACCTCCTGAATGAATATTCTCAAAGGTATTGAATCGATTGGTTGCTTTGATATACTTTTGTATTACTCGAAATAGATGGTCATTTGCAGATGGTGACATGTTAGGGATACCGTTGAGGATATCCGTAACAGAATTAATTGTGATGCTGGCCAGGTCCTGTTGTAGTATTAATCTTTCATTGGTATGCCTTGGGCAGACAAAAAAAGTAGTGTGATGCGTCTTCCAGGCCGCTGCCACATGAGCAGTTTGGCGTGTCGTGGATATAATTTTGAAATTTGTCAAAATTTAAATCACTGCATGCATTACGTAGTCTGCAATGCAGTATATTCATCTTTCTTGAACAGATTCCAAAATACGATGGTGGCCTACATACCTCGCTTTTGAAATACTTAGTAAATTCACTTAAAGATTCCAGGTTCTTTATATCCATAGGAAGTGAGTTCCACTCTGAGATACAAGATGGGATGAAAGAATTTTTCAATAATTCAGTGTGCATCAGAGGAATTTTCAAATTCGAACTAGCACGTGTGTTATATGGCGAGTAGTCCTAGAATGACTGGGGCAATAGTTCAAGGAGGTATTTTGGGGCATCCCCATGGATAATTTTGAAGAAGGTCACCATCTTATGCAATTTTCGTCGCTGTTCTAGGGTTTCCCAGCCGAGTTCGAAAAATACTCTCGAAGACGGTACCGACCTAGTGAGTCCAGTTATTATCCTCCCGGCTTCCGTGTGTATTCTATCTAGTCTAGAAAGTAAGTAATCGGGGGCTCCGGCCCATACTACGTCTGCGTACTCTATTATTGGAAGTATAAAAGACTTGTACATTATTTCAAGAGTTTTTCTGCTCAGTGTAAATTTAAGTCTTCTCAACTGGGAAAGCCTAGAGTTAGCTTTTTTGCATATGTTGGAAATATGTGTATTCCAGTTCAAGTCAGCTTGTAATGTTAATCCGAGGCGTGTATGTTCAGTTGTGAGATCCAGAAGTGCCCCCCCCCCCCCAAAAAAAAAAAAAAATCTCACACCTGGACTCACGGCTACTGTTTTCCTGGTAAATAGCATAACCTTGGTTTTTGACGGGTTAAAATTTACGAGCCACTGCTGAGCCCATTCTAATACAACATTAAGTTCAAGATTAATATCTATACTGAGCTGATCAAGACCAGAATTGTTTTTTGTTATACATGTGTCATCTGCGAATAGCCTACACGAACCTGCAGAGGGCATATATTCAGAAATGTCATTGATGTAAATCAAAAAGAGTAGCGGTCCCAGCACTGATCCCTGCGGTACTCCACACTTAACGGGGAGATAGTCAGAATAAGCAGAATTTATTATTACTCGTTGTTGACGTTTTTTCAGATAGCTTTCGAACCATTCCAGGATGGATCCTGTAATACCATATTGCCTCAATTTAAAAATAAGCCCCTTATGCCAAACCCTATCAAATGCTTTTGATATGACGCAAAAAACCTCTAGTGAGAAGAGACGGTTGTCATAGGCTAAATACAAGTTGTGGTAGATTTCTAGTAGCTGGAATACAGTACTGTGTTTCAGTAGGAAGCCAGATTGGTATTTAAAGAACAGATTATTGTTGTGAAAGTGGTCGAATACTTTCTTGAAAATAACATTGTCCATGACTGTACTCACACAACTAAGAAGAGAAACGGGCCTATAGTTGTTAGGGTCGTGGGTGTTGCCTTTTCTTGAAGATTGGTATAACTGTCGCCAGCTTCCAGTCTGATGGATACGTGCGAGAAGTAAGTGACTGCTGGAATAATAATAGGAGTGGCTTGCATAATGTTTGCCGTGTCTCCTTCAGCATTCGATTACTGATGCCGTCATGGCCGACTGCTTTATTGTTTTCTAGCGAGCTCAGTATCTCGTAGATGTCTGCTTCCGTACCATTAATGTCGGAAAGAATTTCTTCGTCGTGGATTTCGCTATTTTTCAGAAAATTTGTATTAAGCAAGTTAGCCATTTGTTGATCACTGGATATACTTACCAAATTTCCATCGTCAGTCACAGTTTCAAGGTGCTGAACTTGAGACTTACTATCAAAATTACATAATAGTTGTTTAACGGTATGCCAAAACGTTTTCGGGTCGCGATTTATAGAGAGAGAAGTGTCTAATTTAGAGAAGTATGTAGATTTAGCCTTTTTCTTCATATTATTTATCTTATTACGGATATGTTTATATTTTTCAAAAGTAGTGGAATTATTACTTTTTAGGGCCCGTTGCCGTAAGCGGTCTCTCTTCCGAATTTCCCGACGCAGTGCAGAATCGAACCATGGCTTATCAGATGGGCGGACAGTAATATCGTAGCACGGTATACATTCTTTTGCAATTTCGAGAAACCGTGTCAGAAAGTTGTGAAGTGAAGTGTCCAGGCTGTTGTTACTATTAATAATTGTTTGCCACTCTGTCTGGGATATAAAATTATTCTTTTTAATAAAGTTGGCTTTGTTATAATTCCAGACCTGTCTTGTCGTTGGTTTCTGTTTTGTAATACCAGTCTGAAATGTCATGGAAATTGCCTTGTGGTCGGAGACCCCGAGGTCCAGTACATCACAGTTCAAGACTTTGACATTATCACTGACTATCATTGGGTCAAGTAAAGTACTTGAGTGAGAAGTGGTGCGCGTAGGTTCGGTTATGGTGTTTCTTAAGTTAAATGTATCAATAACCTCGTTGAGTGCTCTTGATGGATTGAGAAGATCGCTTTTCAAGTCACCAGTAATTACCAGTGATGGGTTAGTACAAAATGAGTCCTCAATTGCGCGTTAAAGTTTCACCCAGTAGCCCTCGGTAGAAAACTGAATTGAGCGATAAGCTACGCATAACATAAGTTTCATTTCGGTAGTGATTTCGAACCAAAGCATCGATTGATCAAACTCTGACCGAGGCATTCGTTTAACTTTGACTTGTTTAGAAAAATAAACAGCCACTCACCCACCGTGTTGGTTCCGTTCTTTTTTCACTGGTGGAGAAAAGCGAGGGATCAACACGCTGTAGCAGCTAAAACTCGGATCCAGGTGAGTTTCAGTAAAACAGATTACATCAGCATCATCCACATCATCAACTATTAAACATAGTTTGTTTCTAATACTTCGAATATTATAGTGAATAACAGAGAGCGTTGCTATCTGGGTTGGGTTTGGAGGACCTGTGTTAACTTCTATGTCACCTGATATAAACAGAACACAGAAGATAATACATGCAAGCAACTTCAGATGGACCTCGATTTTCGGTATTTTGTAGAACAACTTTTTAGCAGGATGTTTTTTAACAGTGACCCTACCCTTGAATGCAAGAACGTTGCAGTGATATCCAACAACCGCTCTGTACTGCTGTATACTGATCGCCATGGTTGTGTCAGCAGTTATTTGAAGAGTGAAGTGGCAGAGCAGCTGGAATTTGGGGTACGGCGAAAACTCTACGAATGGCGACTAGCGAAAGACAGTCAGGTGACATGGTGTTATGTGGGGACATGGTATCAACGAAATGAGGGTGCAGAGAAAGGCTGTAGAAACAGACAATCAAATAAAGCGTATTTACAAAAACTACCATAAAACACAACATTATGGCGTGTGATACGAACCTGAGGATATCGGCTAAGTGAAATGTATTGCAGAAGTTCGTTTATTATTGAGTTGCCTACTTTGGGCACCAGTTTCGACGGCTGTTTTACCGACAAGGCCATTTAGTAAGGTGAGAGCACGGAACTTCGTGCTTTCCAATACAGTACGTGGACAGTGTCCCACAACAAAACCACCCCATGGCGTTTCCACCCAACCAATAACTGCAAATTTGTTGCAAAGCACAACGATCACAAGCAAAGCTTCAGCCAATGGACCTTGGGGCTGTGTCCGGAGGTCCACCGGCTGAACATTGCCCGTGTTTCTATCCATATGTACATAACTTGAAAGTGACACCTTGGGTGATAACACCACACCGCCGAGAAACAGCTACAACACATCATCCACGAATTGTATATCGACTTCTTGTAGAACGTTTCATCAGAAATATATCAGTTAGGTGTCCAACGATAAAGCGATGATAATAGCACAGAGCACAAAGGGGCAAGAAGATGTTATCCCTGGTTGATATGTAAAATACTTATAATATACCTCTGTATTACATTACAAAGTCCGAAAACCCGGACTCCGAATACATTAGAAAACATAGGCTGTCTGCAGCCTGGGGCTACATAGTAAGAACTTCTAAATTAGCTTTACGTGCGAGATAGCTCATTTAATAGAATCTTCATTCAAAGGTATAGATCAGGGGACAAGATCCAGTCTTGCAACGCCCGGTTGGAAAGAGCTAAGCGTAATTTCCAACCAGGCGTCACAAGACTGGATGCTGTCAATTGTTTTTCTGCAAAATAAATTTTGTCTCTGGATTGTGTTTTTTTCATGAAAAATTAGTGACGGAAATAACGGGTGGGGATTCAGACTTGAAATGCCCTGCTGGAAATCACAACAGGTGATTTCCATCCACGCATCACATGAATCGATTAAAATGCAAAATATGTAAATATGCCTTACCACACCTACGGGCGAACCGACACCAACTCTCGTTCGACAATGAAAAGTTCGGGTTCGGTGCTCTTTCTTAACAAGCAGATATCTTCAATGAGGGAGAGTTTATTTATGTGTATTTGAATTCAGATTTGCAAGAGTAATATGACAACGCCAAGCCAGAAAAATATAAGGCACCCATGGGGTATATTTCCCTCTCCATAAAAATTTCACCTTTTTGGTCAAAACTAAAGGATCACAAGAAGCCACTTACTGGTGGGCTACCTAATTAGGACGGTGATCCATCAACTGAAAACCCTCTGGCAGTTCTCATGCTTGTCTTCATAAATTATTAATTTAAGATATTGTGACAAAAAATCGGATGACATGAGCAACAACTAAAACCAAATTTGTTACTTCCAAATTCTGACAATGTGGAAGGGAATGATTGTTTGAATTGGAACCTCTTGTAGTCGTTTCGCTGTGTACTGACACCAACTGAATAGTGAGTGAACGCTTTTCTTACCGTGGGCAGCTGCTATGAAGGTTGGACGTTTTTCCCTTCAGAAGGTGCTTATTAGTTTTGGAGTTGCTGATCAATATGACCCAGTAAGTGGAGAAAACTCCTTATCACATTCTTCAGTACAAATCATACCCTGAATAATACGTGAGCGTCTTCACCCAACCGATGCAAGGGTGAACGCCAATCATCCAACTACAGACCGGAACGAATTTAAAACGCCTTCCAGCCAAACTTCGAAAACAAAATGAGACATTAATCAATCAGGAAATACATGTTTTGATTATTTGTCAGCAATTCCGGGATTTAAAGCTTTGGTTCTAGTGCATATGGGAAGGGGAGAGGGAGGAGGGGGGGTCTAGAAAGTTAGACAGCATTTCCGGAAACCCCATCTCTTGTTTTTCGCTCCTTTCTCTCTCAGTATAGTTATAAGTAAATGGACTAATTTTTCGATTTTACCAAGACTTGGTACATGGGTAAATGCTATGCAACTAATCCTCCCACCCTTCTTCGTAAATTCGCCCACCTCAGCGGTCAATAGCCAATAAGCCCATAATTTGGCACATTTGCATTTTTTAACGAAAGTACTCCTGTGAGAAAAGTGAATTGAAAGCGGCCAAGTATTTCGTCACCAGAATGACGAAATGCTTGGCCGCTTCCAATTGTCCTAAATTGGGTACATTTCATTACTTTTATTGTTTTTTATCCCAAGTCTGTTTAACGAAACGTTTGGCAGGAAAACGTTAACACTGTTTATGTCGTCTGCATGGGCTATTTTCTCGTATCATAAGTATAAAAAACGGGTGCCGGTAAGTCGGAAACAGGGACTCATCGTGACACAGTGCTGCTTTCCAAAATTAAGAAGTAGGAGCACGGCCCGCGTCGAGTGTTGGCCAACGATGCGCGTGAGTGCCCGTTCGGAACGCACAGCGATGGTAACGTGGTCGTTGGGAGCGCGGTGGTTCAGTGGTAGACTGTTGGACTTCTATGCTAGAGGTCCCGAGTTCGATCCCCGTCCGGGACGACCCGCGTTGTGTCCTTGGGCAAGGCACTTTATCCCGGTTGCCTACATGGGGGCACGATGACGCCGTGTACTAAGGCGTACTGCACGTCGATGGTGCACATGTCTTCAACCACTGTAACCCTGCTTGAGCGGAGCTTGAACAGAGTTAGAATGTTGAGGAGCTGACAGTTGTTCGTCGATGCTCGGTGGTTCTCACCGGGTACTCCGGCTTCCTCCACCCGTAAAACTGTCACGGTCACGATTAGCCATTGTACATAAATATGTGACCTTAAACCATAATAAATAAATAAATAACATGGTCGTTCACCTCTTGTACTATTAAAGGGTCCGATGTCCACCTCCAGGAAAAATTTAATTTTAAATTTATATCCAGAAACTTTTCAAAAGAAGTAGGCACTGATGTTGGGGCTCTGAATTGCACACAGCTAAAATCGGTTTAGCGTCACTGTCAATATGAGCGAGTGCTCGCTGTTTTAGATATACGTGATGATTAACCCTCTACCCAACGAATCGCCGCATCCGCCTGCGTAATATGCAAATTCAGCAGCTGAAAAAATATTATTTTTCGAAAAATTTCAACAAAACCATATCATGTGACCCCTCTTTGGAACGAGCTTGTCGAGCTCGTTCCAAAGAGGGGGTCACATGATATGGTTTTGTTGACATTTTTTTAATAAAATTAAAAAATGGTATTTAAAATAATAAATTTTGAAATCGTTTTCGTTGGGGAAAGGGTTAAGCCATTCAAGGGAAAACGGCGTTCCTCCTCAAACAAAAATAAGGAAACGGCGTTCCTCGGGAAAGCAACACTGTCTTGACATCGGTTTAAGAATATCATTCTCTACCTTTTTTAGATGAATACTACTAACAATGACTTACATAGTATACGCGGTGGCACATAACATGGTGCTAACACCTGTAATCCGCAGCATTTGCCGTCAGCATCAGCACCAAAATAGCATTCCTTGAAATCTCTTTTTTCAAAACATGAGTCTGCAACGTGTTTTCATTGACGCGAACTTCAACCTTGCGTATTTCATTAACGAGATGGCAATAAGACAGGACATGTACATGAGAAAGTGTATATTAATTTTTTGGGACTTAGCGATACTTTCAACAGCTAGGGCCACTTCGTGTCGGACAATTTTAGGGCTGGAGGAAGCCGGAGTACTCGGAGAGGACCACCGAGGGGCGGTGAGTAATGTCAGACGTACCAACTCAGCATAAGCAGGGCTAGCATTGGTTGAAGGCAAGTGCACCATCGAAGTGCAGGGCGCCTTAGTACACAGCGCAACTGTGCCCCGCGTGGGCAATCGGGATTTAGTGCCTTGCCCAAGGACACAACGTGGACCGTCCCGGACGGGGATCGAACTCGGGCCCTCTAGCAAAGAAGTTCAACAGTCTACCACTGAGCCACCGCGCTCCCTTTCACTCCAAAATTATTTACAACTTCTGAGGACAAAAAAAACAAAAAACACTTCCAAACTTTCATCACATGCACCACCGGCTGTTGCTCCTGGCGGGGATTGAACCGTGGACCTTTTGGTTTGAAGTTCAATACCGTAACCACCGAGTCACCGTGCTCTCAAATGAAAGAGTACAATTTTTTGTAACCCTTTACTAACATGAAACCCAGACGACACTAGAAAAAAAAATCTTGAATAACTAATTTTTTCATTTTTTGACGTAAAAACATAGGTTATGACCCCTCATTGGAACGAGCTCGATGAGCTCGTTCCAATGAGGGGGTCATAACCTATGTTTTAGAGACAAAAAATGAAAAAAATAATGAAAGTTAACTGACGATTTTTGAGAATAGCGCTGGCCCGTTTTTCCGTTACGTTAGGTAAAGGGTTAAAATGACATTCAATAACAGGATACTTTTTGGAAAAAATTGTCTGCGTATTTTTATAGAGTAGTCAATTATTGATGGTGATGCGACAGTTTTTTCTTTAAAACAGTAGATTTTATAATCGCCACTCAGTGGTCAAGCTTTTTTTCATTTTCACGTAGCTATGGTGAGACTGTTCTGACTCATAAGAATATCAAAGATAACCTAAGCCAGAAATGGACAAACCATCCAAAATGGATGCGTTTTTCTTGAACCAAAAGTCTAATACTTGAATAGTGTACTAAAACATGCAAGTTGTTGCCAGCTCAGCTGATATGCCCCTCGCCACGATATAGCCTTAGCTGCTGATGTTGCGTTAAGCACCAACTAATAAATGAATTGATCTGATGTTTTCGCTTTGTTCTTGGGTATCAGGGACATCCACCACAGATGTCTTCGATACAATTTGGCTCCTTTTTTACAGTAGTCGTACTTGGGAGTGGTAGATAACTTTCCGTAATGAATTAAATTCGATTCCCGTCAGTGTTGATGCAGTCATGCATTTGTCCAGGTTCCATGCAACACAACCTTCGCCATAAAATATGTCTGTCTTGTTCAAAGATAAACCGAAATTTACAGGCCGTGCATTATTTAAAATATCTCTTCCTTCCGGCCGGTCTTAAAAATAAAATTAATGAAACCTACTTTAGCAATGTCAGAATCTGTTTTCCTTTAACATAATGATTATATGTTATTCTCACAGGGCTGACGAAATTCAAGGCCTGAGTTTAAAATCAACAATTTTATCCTAATGTGTGTCATTGGCATTGTAATATTGCCTTAACATTTCCAAGTACTTTATTAGAAAGCGCATTTCTTTTATTTATTACAGCTCCTCCTCAGTCCGTTTCCACTGTCGTTAAAAGATCCATGACCACCTCCAAAGGTGCTTATCTCTCCGTTTCCTCGACCATTGACTTAGCACACAGCATAATGTCATTTACATCGAACGTGGAATCATCATCTGCCATTATGGAAACTGGAGTGGGTGACACAGGTGTGGATGTACCTGAATACACAGTGGTCCCGGTAATGACTAGTTTGTACACTTCACAGATGGAAGCTGAGATGAAAACCCATTTCTATTTAAATGAAAGCACAGTTGAATATACAACCGGAATCAATTTAGATTCTACTCCAGGAGGTGAGATAAAAACCCTTTATTTCTAAATGAAACAAAATACTGCGTTTTGATTGGCTGAGAGGTACGGTGTAAATTGCAATCCACAGTAGCTATTTTTACACCGTGGTTAACCACGGTGTAAAAACAAGAATATACAATAGCAGGCTTTGTGGCTAAAAAAGTACCTATTTTTAATTATTAATTCATACCTTCTGCTCGGTTATGTTAGAACAAAAATAAAAATACAGTAAATTTAATAGTTATGGGTAATAAAATATTACAGATATGGATGTCATTGGAACTGGCTCATTTAGCCAGTTCCAATAACATCCTCATTTGATTCGTTTTATTAAGAAACTTATAAAGTACAAATTTTAAGTTAGTTTTTTTGCCACAGTAATGTCGAAAAATTCAATAAGATCTTAAAATTTCACCTCGATGAATGTCACATAATCAAAAAACAATTGAAATATTTAACAGCTAAGCTCAGTGCTCAAACAAGACGATTTTACATCCTACCAAAGATCCACAAGGACCGTTCTTCATGGACAGATGACTTGACTCCACCTGGGAGGCCAATTGTATAAGATTGTAATTCGGAATCTTATGTGATCTCGGAACTAATTGATTATCATCTGAAACCTTTAGCAAATAGACATCCGAGCTATCTAAAAAATACACAGGACTTCTTGTCAAAAATTTCTAAATTGAAAATATCAAAAAATGCAATCCTGGCTACTTTGGACATCGACAGTATGTATACAAACATTGATATTGATAAATGTGTTAAATCAGTTAAAAATGCATTTGAAAAATATCAGGATCCAAAACGCCCGGATGAACAAATTTTGGATCTTTTAGGGCTGAGTTTAAAAGGTGATGACTTTCAATTCAGTGGAGAATATTTTCTACAGCTTATGGGTTGTCTATGGGCAAAAGATTCAGTCCTAATTTTGCAAGCATTTATGTAGCGGAATGGGAGGAAAATGCCTTAAGCAAAGGTGCAAAGCATCCTCTCGTATATCTCAGGTGACATTTTTATTATTTGGGAACATTCAAAGCTACTATCAGTGAAAATTCTGTTGATTTTCCCGATGTGGCCGTGTATAAAGGCAAGAAATTCCAGGCATCCGGGCATTTAGATTATAAAGTATATTTTAAACCAACTGATTCACATCAATTGTTGCACACAAAATCTTTTCATCCTCAACATACATTTAAAGGTATCATCAAATCACAGCTCATTCCTTTCCACCGCAATTGAAGTGATAAGGTAAATCTAAAGAAGGCTTGTTCTACTCTATTTGGCGAAAGTTCAGTAGAAATTACTGATTTCGAACCACTGAAAATTGAACATAACAGACTGTTGCAGAATTGTAGTGGCGTGTATTGAATTGCAAAAAAAGCCTCGTTGTAGATTGCATACTTTTATGCCTGATCAGAAAGAGGAATTTTCCTCCGAACAAACCAAAAATCATTATCAGATCCGTAACTAACTCCATTGTGATTCACCAAATAGTATTTACCTTATCACTTGTAAACGCTGTCGGAAGCGTGCTACTAGTCACAAACAGGATATAAAACATAATGCCAATGCCCCAGTAGCACAACATTTTAACCTGTCTGACCATTCTTCGGACGATTTCGAAATCCATCCTATTGAACAACCACCAATTTAAGATACATTAGAAGAAAGGGGGGAATTCAGAAAAAAACGTGAAGCTTTTTGGTTCAATACGCTTCAAACTCTCTGGCCATTTGGTATGAACATATCAGAGGGAGAATGCGAAAGGAGGTCCATCATTCCTTCTACTTTAACATACAACAGGATGAATATCGAAATAGCAAAAATATTAAAAGATGAATTCAATTTAATCAACTCTAAATTAAATGAACCTTTGAATCTTCGATCTTTCATCGCCTATAGGAAAAACAAAAGCTTGCGTAACAGCCTTTTAAGGACTAAATTAGAGCCCATCAATAAATAACATCAATTATTGCCAGTCAGTTTAACCATTTCCTAAGCTCATCACTTAGTTTAAATCAATTTTGTGTATTCAAGGTTCAGTAAATGAAAACATTTTTTTCTACGGCATGCACGCACGCACGCACATATAATGGCTGTGAATTGCACTTCCGCCTGCATTTTTGAATACGCCTGGGGAGCTTTCAATTGCATTTCTGCCATGGAAGCGAATGTTCAACACTTATTTGAATGCGATCGACGGAGAGAGTTTAAGATGCTAAATAAGTAAGGGAAATTAATTTACTCCGAAATTTCCAAGCGTGATATTCCATAAATACAAATTAAATACACACAAATTATACAAATGACGGTTGTGATGTACAGAACACGAAAAATATATGCCATCAACTCACAGAGTTGACAGCAGGCACCAGTGGTTTTCTAATGTTTGCTACCGTATTCGTACAAGAACTGATAATCATATAATAATTCACGAGAACAGTTCGTGACCAAATGTTCTTCGGATATCCAAGAACAAAGCTAAGAAATTAAACTTCTTCAAAACACAGCGACAGAGCTGTGTGGAAATATATTACAAAACACTCGGCTTTGTTTTGTTTTCTGTTATTTTATATTTCGGTCAAGGTCGCTTGGGCTGAAAAAGCATCGATATACAATGCCGTCTAAAATCAAACAATGAGACAAATCGCCTTCACACTGAACACTATTATTATACGGAGACTGCACTGTTCTCATATTACTTGCAAGGTAACATGACACCAGTTTGAAGTTCTCAGAATTATGCGATTGTTTTTTCTTGAAAATTCGTGGTGTGTGTGACATACGCATGTCCGTCGGCCATGGAACCCTTCTTCAATATCAATAACAATATAAACAGTGTCATTTTTTCCCAAATGCAGTTCAATCGCTGCAGCGTACAGTGTTTTGAATACAACAGCCTTTTTCTTGGATATCGGATGCACATTTGGCGACGAATTTTTCTCCTGAAAAATTATGTTATTATCAGTTTCGGTTCGAATACGGTAGCAGATTTCCAGGAACTAAAAAGAAGTAAGCTTCGATTTGAAGAACCACGCAGGGAATCGGTCACATGATTGTTTGCAACCATATGAGACGAATCGTGAACTTGGGCAAAATATTGTTTTCAAAGATCTAAGAACTAAAATAACGATAATAAGCTTCTCAAATCTCCAAAGCGAATGAATTGAACACACTCAATACATTCACAGCGTAAAGTTGCATTGACAATGCTGTTACTGCGAGATAAAGTCGAAACTGCAGGACAACGTTTTTAATTTCCTCACCTAGTGAAATAGATCATTACGCTTCTTCTGCGTAACATTGTAATTTTGTTGTTGTCGATACGTAAATTATAAAACTAGATGAGTAGGTTCGAAAACAAAATTATATCCACACAAACATTAATGATAGTCGTCATAATTGTGTTTGTAGGAAAATATCATTTGATTGAAGGCCGAACCAGGTTTATAACAGAACTTCCGTTAATCCATTTCCATGTTTTAGTCTGCTGGCGAAATAGTTCAAAATAGGACAACATATCTTTTAGTTGTCCATCTGCAGTGAAATTGTGGAACATCGTAAAATTAACTTTCTTTGCCAAGCAATTATATTCAGTGTCAAATCAACATCTACCGATCTTATCGTTGTTAGCGTCAATAAACTTGTATCATGAAATTGGTATTACCGAAATCTCATGTCAACATGTATTTACAAATTCCCTCGTGGTTAGATTATCGAAATGAGGTCTGTGGCCATATCTTTTAAAATGCTAATGATTCATTTTACGCAGTTATATTAATAAGAAGAAAATACAATTGTAAACGTTTTATAGTATTGGCTCCTGACGTTTTTGAAATTATAGATAAATTCATCAACCAAAATAATCGTGGTTCGCCTCATTCCTTTCATTGACTGCCTATTAAAATTGATTCAGTCAACAAATATGCGAATATTTTTGTAAAATTGGCCAATTCGGGTAACGGTCAACCTTCCCAGAAACTTACTACTGGTCCAGTAGTAGGGGAGGACGATATTCTCTAAAACAAAATCACACAAAGTAAAACATAGAATGGACATTCACACACTGTAAACCAAATCCGTTGGTTGATACAACCTCTCTTAATGAAGGGCTGTTAGTTTTGATGTGTTTTTTTTTAATCTTTGTTGATATAGTTCACTAAATATGACGTCAGTGCGGCAGGTGTTACTCTTGAGGGAAAGTTGTGTGTAGTTTCATTCAGATTTATATAAAATGGTTAACGCTATGATGTTATTGGCGATCAAAGTCGGATGTGACGTCTTAGAACGTCATAGGGTCTAAAATTAAAATGCGTCGGTATTTTTTTAAATTTTAGTATGTTGTACAGCTCAAAAATAAGACATGGCTAATGTTTTTAGACTGATCGTAGTTTTTCACAATTTCAAGAAGGGTTAACATGGTTTTGCTACCATAATCTAAAAATAATTCATGTGCAGGAGCCTACTCGGTAATGGCCGTCTTTCGTTGAATGAAATTTGCTTGCAATTTCGAAATAATCTAGTTATCAGAGGGAACTGCATGAGTGAAGTCGTGACTTGCCTATGTTTATTGCAGACGAAGGGTTATTCCGTTTTACAGGTTCGGATTAGGTTGGGCCCATTGGCGTTCCAGAAAATAGGGACCAGCATGTCGAGTGCTACATGGATGACGCTAGTAGTATGTCATGCACCCGGACGCCCATATTCTGGGGGATCTCATCGGGGGATCTCAAAATTGACGTCATGTCACGTGACCCAGTGGCGTCATGTTGTGTTGTCGTGGTAACCCACGTGAGCGGCCATGTGGTAACGTCATTACCATAGTGATACGTGGTGTTATTGAGCATGCACAGCGCGTGTTTTCAGGGTGATACGTGTTTCCGTCGTCCATTTTGTGTACTGGAGGCCGCCATCTTGGTTTGTATGGTAGAACGTGGTTGCTATGTTACCCAAAGGCTTCTTATAGGACAGGGGTATGTTCGGAAGATTTGTTCCTTTGTACAAGAGTAGATCTAATTACCGCAAACAACCCGACAATCCCTCCAAACCACTAAAATCCACCCAAAACTACAGAATCAGACTTGGCGAGGCCTCCTTTTTGGGCATATAATAGTAGCACGGGGTTGCAATGAGCCTGGAGCCTGAAAAGCCTACAATAGGACATGGGTATGTTCAGAATGTTTGTTCGATTAAACAGTAGTATATCTAATTACCACAAAACCCCACCCAAAACCACCGAAACGGACTAGAATTTTACCCATTTTGGGCTTTTTCCCCCAATAAAAGGCACATTCCTTTCTACAGGAGGACGTTTCTTGTTCGGATTCCTGTAAACCTTTTTGGGGTTTATAAGAGTAGTGCTATACTTTCTATAAATTTATATTATCAGTAATTTTCATAAATAATTAAATTTTTTAGGGTGGTACTATATTTTTATAAATTCCCAAGCTCTATTTTTAGTAACATCCTTAACTGATCCCTTAAGTAATTGCTAGGGCCTATATTTAGTAATTTCTTTGAATGGCCCCCTCACCACATGATTTTAAATAATAAATTTAATGAGGATCAAGATGTTTCTACACTGGCCAATCAGATTAGCGTATTCCCATTGTGTTTCTTTCCCTTAGACTTCTATACTAATTTCCAAATTTCCCAGATTTAACCCGTAATTCTACAGGAAACAAACACAAACGCCCACCGAGAATGAAAAAGTCGATGAAAAAACGCTACGACGCCGTGACGTTTTCAAAAACATCTGTCAAGTATAGATAAATTCCGTAGAGGCGTAACTTCAGGCCATTCGTTTTCAAACCTTAGAACTGAACACATCGCTAGAGAGTTTTCTATAGCAATTTTGCCTTCACAAAAATTTGATGAAGATGGAGTTTGTTGCTGCTACCGTTACCAGGACTGACGTTTATGCCTGTGAAGAGTGTGGGAAGACCTTTACTGCAAGAACGAATCGGGATCGCCATCGCAGAAATACCCACGGAGAGAAGAAGACATACGATTGCTACAATTGTAACAAGGCCTTTACAAGGAAAGAGATGCTAGACCAACATCTGAAGATATGTTTGGAGATTTATACATGCATGGAATGCGGCCTGAACTTTAACCAACTACTCCATTTCAACAGGCACCAAAGCGTCGCTCACCGATCAATTCCTGTACCAGCTAAACGGAAGACCGATGAACCGAAGAGAGGACAAACCAAACAACCACGGACCACGACGACCACCCGTTATGATGTTGACCCGATCGATTTTGACCGGAATATAACGTCCGAAGAAGAGATCGATGAGATGTTGATCATATACAAAGATAACCGGAGTTCTATTAGAACTCGCCATATGATGAATAGAAGAGTTCAGGACCAGTATAATTATCGGATCAACGATGTGAACCTGAAGATTATGAACGATGAATTGATGACTACCGTATTTTTGCCACAACAGCTGAGATTTAAAATTAATCTTAGTTTTGGTTTTATTCTGAGACACAATGAAACTAATGAACTGAAGTATTACCATCCATTACAAAACAACACCCGGGTACCTGATGTCCCACACATCGTATGCTGCCAAGAAAACTTTGAAGAATTCCTAGATGATGTCGTGGAAGAAGATATCCTGGAATGGGCCAAGTTGAAACGACCAAACACGAAATGGCTAGTGGAGAATGTTACCAGCGCTACCTTTTATGTGAATACGCTGAAAGACCTCCCGATTGGAATGGTAGAAGATCTTCCAGATTATATTCTTCAGAATAAAGCAGAAATGCTTTTGGTGAAAGATGAACAACACCAGTTTACCTACGACGACAACCTGTGCATCTTCTGATGCTTAGCTTTATGGAGCTGTTAGACAGCACATAGTTTGATAAAAACAACAGATGCCTTGTACAGCAAAAAAAATGTACGAACAAACCAAAGAATGAATTCCGTGGAGTAACCTTAGATGAATTACCCGACTTGGAGGAATGTTTTGGAGTAAACAGACACTAGATGACATGTACAGATGAAGTGAATTATCAGTATGTTGGTGGTGTGTACCATCCACCTCAGTCCGTATTTGATCTGTTGGAAGATGAAGGTATAGAAGAGTCTGAAGAGAAGAAGTTCTACCCATACTGTGCAACCTTTGTCTTTGAGAGTTACTTTAACAAGTCCAGCCTACCTGCCGGGAGTGATAAACTCATGTGGGAAGCAGAACACCGACCACTGAATGTGAGCGTATGTAGTACTGTTCCAGAATACCAAGAACCAAAGTGTTTTATTACCAACGGAAACTCTCAAGGACTTGTTGAAGAAATATGATGACTTACCTCACATATATTTCGTCCCATTGCCACTTCCTGATGTAGACATATCAACCGTGGACCTTACTTCAACTCAGGCAGAAGATTAATGAAACGCTGGAAGCGGAAGCCAGAGCCACAGGAGAAGATATATCCAAGATACACCCTTTACAGAAGATGGAGAAGAGATTTCAAGACTACCTACAAGAGATGCCCGTCATCGGATTCAACTCTGGAAAATACAACATGAATGTAGTGAAGCATGAACTGATGTCATACCTCAAGAGACAGAACCCTATCAAGTTTGCCGTCAAGAAATCTAATAACCACATGTGCGTCTCCACAGAATATTTTCAAGTTTGTTGACATTTGCAAGTACCTCGCTCCAGGATTCAGCTGTGGCAAGTTTTTAAAGCCTTTACATGTTCGATGACAAAGGGATTTTTACCATACGAATGGATCGATAGCTTGGAGAAATTGGATCAAGACCACTTTCCGGACCATGAAACCTTCCACAATTCTCTCAAGAAAGAAAACATATCCAAAGAAGAATACCAACAGGTATGGGACGACCTAAAGATGACAACTTTCCGTGATTTTCTGATCTGGTACAATAACCGAGATGTAAAACCATTCCTTGAAGCCATTGACAAGCAGTTTGCTCTCTCCCAAGAACGCCAAAATCGACATGTTTAAAGACAGTATCAGTGTTTCAGGCCTCACGTTGAAATACCTGTTCCAGACCATGAATGGTGACACCTGCTTTACGCTATTTAACCAGAAAAACAAAGACCTGCACCATTTAGTGAAAGATAATATCGTTGGTGGACCTTCCATTATCTTCAACCAATACCACGAGAAAGATGTCACCCGAATCAGAGAAACGAAATACGGTGAAGAAGCAAAACCATGTGGAAGTATTATAGGCTTTGATGCGAATGCATTATATCAATGGTGCTTGATGCAAGAGATGCTAACGGGTTGGGGCATCAGGCGACGTGCTGAAGACCATTTTAAACCAGAATATCCTATGAAGTATGGCAAAATGGCTGAACAATGGTTAAAGTTTTTATCGATGAGAAATGACATCCACATCAGACATCAGTTTAACGGAGGTGACAAAATGATTGGTCGACGGCAGTTGCCTGTTGATGGTTGGTGCAAAGAGACACAGACTGTGTACCAATTCCATGGTTGCTTCCGGCGCGGACATACCTACATGAAAGATAAGAACGGGCTTCCTATCCTCCATAATGAAGTCAGAGATAAACCCATAAAAGAACAGCTATAAGACGCCCGTACCAATGCAAAGTACATCACCGACTTGGGCCACAGACTCGTTGAAATCTGGGAGTGTGAGTGGAGAGAGATGAAGAAGGCCGATGCCAGATTAAAAGCCTTCCTGGAAGAGAAATTTTCAGACAAAAGAGATAGAGCAATGACGAAGAAGTATTGAAGAATGTGATGACCGGTGAACTGTTTGGTTTGATTGAATGTGATCTACGCGTACAAGATCACCCGAAAGAGTACTTTGAAGAGATGACACCTGTCCTCAAGAATACAGATATCTCCATAGATGACATTGGTGAACACATGAAGTCCTTGGCCGAAAAGAAGAATGGAATGATGAAGAAACCCCGTAGAAGTTTTATTGGAAGCTATGTAGGAGATAAAATGTTGTTTGCTCCCCAACTCCTGCAGTGCTACCTCCAGCATGGTATTGAAGTTGACCACGTCTCTACCAGGTTATCCAATACAAACCAAGAAAATGTTTTGCGAAATTTGGAGATGAAGTATCCGAGGCTAGAAGACAATGAGATGTTGACCTTGACAAGTCGATCGCTGCTGACACCATGAACCTCTTGGGAAATTCTGGATATGACAAAACCGTTACCAACAAAGAGAAACATCGGCGTGTGTGCTATTACAATGACGAAGAAGTCAAGAGCTGTAAACGTCATGTCCTTCAGATCATTGAATCCATCAGATGAAACTTTAGATGAAGTCGAACTCAACAAGATGACCATCAAGTAGGATCTTCCACTTCACATAGGATTTTTTGTATACCATTATGCGAAACTCCCGGATGCTTGACAACATCATGTATACTTACCGACAGAGCAGAGATGGACTATCGTATTTCTACCCAAAACGACGAGTTTTAGAAGGTGGAATTAGCACCATACCACTAGAGATTTAACCAACAAAGAAGAATATTGTCAAGAACAATGAAAAAGAAACTATTCAAAGAGTGACATATTTTTTACAACCAGAAAAAAATCCAGCTTTTGCCTAAAAAAAGTCCTGTTAGGTTCACCAAAAAATCCTAAAGCTATAATGGATTTAAGGGTGACCGAAAATTCCTAAAAGCCGTAATGGATTTTGGGTTGACCAAAAATTCCTAAAAGCCGTAATGGATTTTAAGTGATCTACTCCAAAAAAATCATGTTAGGTTGATCGAAAAAAGCCGTAATGGCTTTTAGGTGGTCTACTCTAAAACAGTCATGTTAGGAAGTCTCTAAAGTCAAATCCTTAAAAAGTCCTTTATGGCAAGTACTCAAAAAGTCCTATATGGCAGTCTCTAAAGTCATTTATGGCAAGTCCTCAAAACGTCCTATATGGTAGTCTCTAAAGTCCTTTATGGCAAGTCCTCAAAAAAGTCTTTATGGCAAGTGCTCACGAAAAGTCCTTTATGGCAGTCTCTTTATCTCATTAAAAAGTCCAATGTGGTGATTCCTTCAGAAAGTTCTTCGTGGCAATCCTTAAAACAAAGTCTTCCTATGCAATACACATGGCAATCTGAAATGGATTGAAAGTTTGTTTCTCAATGTTTATTTATCTAATACAGAGAGTTTTTATCATCATCATCATCATGTTGTAATTTCCTGGTATACCTTAGGCTAACCCTATTGGAAGTGAATGATACTTCTAAAAAAGTGTATTTAAAAAAAATGTTGATTCAAGGTATCTTTTAAGTTACCCCTGTTGGAACCAGATGATACACATCTTTGTTTTGTTCCAAACATTTTTCATTTTCATTCAAACTTTTTGTTTAGTTCCATTTATTTCCCAAAGGTAAAGATTCATGGTATCTTTTAGGATATCCCTATTGGAACCAGATGATACACATCTTTGTTTTTGTTCCATTTATGTCCCAAAGGTTAATTCGCAGTATCTTTACCCTATTGGAACCGGATGATGCATCTTTATTTTTGTTCAAACCTTTTAGTTTAAAAAAAAGTTGATTCCTGGTGTCTTTTAGGTTACCCCTATTGTATAACCAAAGAAATAAATCATCATCATCATCACTAAGAAATTCTCTGTTGTGAATATTTAAAAAATGAGAAATGAACAAAGCGTCTGAATTGCTAAATTGGACATGTTTTTTTTCTTAATAAAAAAATATTTTCCCCCAAAAGGGTACTAGTACGAACTGCAGTGGATGGGAATCCACTTGGGCTATTTCTATTTGACTTATCTCCACTGGGTTTGGTTTGTAGCTTGACCTCTCACAAGCCAGTATAAAAGCAGATGGCCATATCCTACAGTTTAGGGATCAAGATTGCAGTTTGATCGCTGAACTGACCAATCAGATCGAAGTAAATCAACTAATCAAATTTCGTCCCCTCTATGAATTTACAAGAGAAAAGTACATTGTGTTTCTTTGCCATAGACTTCTATGCTAATTTTCTAAATTTCCCAACTTTAACCTATAATCCTATAGGAAACAAGCACAAACCCCAACCATGAATCAAACAGTCGAACAAAATTTGTCAAAATGAGGTAGTGTTTTCAAACACGTCAGTCAAAGATATATACGATTAGGCGAAGCATGGACTTGGCATCATTAACGATAGAACCATTGATCAGAGAAGATGTTCCGACTTAGCACCAGGCAGACTTATGCTAACGTCACTCGGTGCCAGGGTGAACTGAAGATTCATCCCCGAAGATACAATGAGGGAAACAAACAGAAGCCTTATCCTATGAAGACTTGGATTGCACTATTTTAGAAGAATGGAATGCCATGAAGTCGCAAATAGACGAAGCAGATGCAGCCATCAACACCCAACACACAGCTTTAACTGAAGACACTAAACCTACTGAACTTGCTAAACCTGAACCTACTAAACCTGAAGACTTTAAGAATCCAATTCAAAACCCACCTTTGAAGAAGAAGATCACAGCAAGAAAAACCAAACCACGGCCATTTATCGTTGAAATTGATAGTGAACTCATGCAAATTCGCTTGAAACGTGAACTTTGTTTGGCATGTGCTCGTTATGGGGAAGAGAACATTGATGCAGTGATGAAAGAGAAATGCTATGGATGCACAGTTGATCACCCAAGTCAGATTCAGCATAATGTATGTCTCATGATGTCTCAAGCAGAGAAGGTTATAACATGTTTTAATGAAGCACTTGAAACAGTTAATAACAATGACACCCATCTACTGTGGCACCATAATACTTCTGAAATGAATCTACCGCCAGTACAGAAAGAGTATGAAGATATGTTCGTGAAACCTCTCACAAATAAACAGAGACTTTGTATCATGGATTTAGTGATTGAATTCATGACCCCAAGATGCCTTTCAGTCTGAAGGTGTAAATGGATTTTGTAAATAGATGTGTTTTTATATAAAAAAAGAAAGAAAGTATAAAGGGAAGAAAAAAGAAAAAAAGTCTTCTGAACAAAGATCAAAGGAACTTGAACTGTCTCCAGCCAGTAAGTGAGAGGGTCATTAATGCTAAGACTAGAGTATATTTTGGGGGGGGGGTGACCGTTACGGCCACCTTCCCAAAAGGTATAGTATGGGAGGAGCAGCCACATTCAACAAAAGATGGATCCTCGTTGGAAGCATCCATTCACTTGTTTATTGTGTGGTCCCATGGGTAGTGGCAAATCATCCTTTGTAAATCGGGTTATTCAAAACATTTAAGATATTATTTCACCTGTTCCAAGTCACATCATTTGGTGTTATAGTGCATGACAACTATTATACAATACTTTACCCCATAAAGAATTCGTAGAGGTCTCCCTCAAGAACTGAAATCTGATAGTTTAGTCATATTGGATGATCTGATGCTCGATGCATATGTTCGAGTGTCTAGATTATTTACTAAAGGCAGACATCACATTGTTCAAAATTTATTTGACAAAAATAAAGTCAGCAGGACTGTAGCTCTCAATAGTCATTACATGATCTTGTTTAAAAATCCTAAAAAGTGCAACATCACACTTCTCAAGCTTCTTATTAAACCGAAACCCACACCCGTCAAATCCATACTAAAACATACAGACAAAGATTTGATTACTTCTTTGTGCGACTGTGCCTCGAATATCCTGAAGGGGGCTGTACCTCGGACCAAAGCTCAGAGAACCAAACTTATTCATCAGAAAGAACAAATGAGGGCAGTGGCAAAAAGGTACCTCTGACAAAAGGAAGAGACAAATCTTGTAGAGAGGGGATTATTGGGTGCATTCCTACCTCCTGTACTACTGGGTGTTGTTAAAGGTATGTTTGGGTGATGGAATTCTCAAAGAAGGTGGATTTAGTAGAACCACTTGTTACTTGAACGTCTACAAGAAGCTTAAGGCAACCGAATGACGTGGCTGTTTCATCACTGGATCGAGAAATGAGAGGTATTCTCGATGCCCCTTTTGTCACATCCGACGAAAAGATGACTCAATATAATCAAGTCTTACAAAGGTACTTGACATTCCAGCAAAAGGTAGAGTCTCCATGACCCATTAAAGTCGAACTTGAGAAAGAAAATACAAACCAAGATATTCTCGATTCTGTTCCTAAGACTATGAAGAGAAAGGCAAAGTTGTTGAATCGATTGTATCAGAAATTACCCAAAGATATATTGGAATGAGAAGGGCCAAGTAGTCCTCAAAGATCAAACAGTGGTATAGTCGAATGTAACAGATCTTCTAAACAATTTGCTTAGAAGACGAAAATTTTTCCAACCTAATGGATGGGAAGTGTTGACCGAAGCCCTGAGAGATAGTAACATACCCCAAGAACTGATTGGCCATAAAGAACGTTGGGATATTATGAAACAGTCGGAGACTGAGTCGGAGATTGAGACAAAACCTGGACGACGAAAGAAATCAAAAATGCCTAAGTGGACTGAAGACGGGTATAAATAGAGTTGACACGTGAAAGAGACAGTAATGGGAGCAGTGTACTATGATTCTACAGCTCCGGGAAGTTTTGGTGGTATAGACGCTCTTCGTAGAGTGTCCAAGAGAAAGTCCAAACAAATTGTGAAATAGTTACAGACTCAAGACACATACCCTCTTCACAAACCTGTTCGTCGTACATTTCCTACAAGGAAAGTGATCGTTAGTGGTATTGATGCGCAATGGCAAGCTGACTTGGCATATTTATCGAATATCAGTAAATATAATAATGACACAAAATTTTTGTTGACATGCATAGATGTGTTTAGTGAATATGCTTGGGTCACAGCCCTCAAAATCAAACTTGGTGGCTCCATCGTTAAAGCTTTTACTAAAATTTCCAAACATGGTCGTACGCCATTAAAATTACAAACTGATCAAGGCAAAGAATATCTAAACAGAAAATTTCAGAATTTTCTCAAACAACACGGTGTAGAATTTTTCACACCAAATGTGGAATCAAAATGTTCCATAGTAGAAAGATTCAACAGAACTTTGAAAACCAAGATGTGGAAATATTTTACCAAGAACGATACACTAACTATTCCACTTCAACAGAACTTGGTGAAATCTTATAATCATTCTCATCATCGTAATATCGGAATGGCTTCCGTTGCTGTCAACTTGGAAAATCAAGAAGCTGTTTGGCAAAAACGTTATAGCAAACCCATAAAACGCAATGCCCCAAAGTTCAAAGTGAGAGACAGACAGAGTATGAATCAGTAAAGTTAAGAAAATTTTTGAGAAAGGTTATTTGCCCAATTGGTCTGAAGAGTTATTCACAGTGGTAGCCACCAAGAAAGGCCATCCAGTCACATATGTCATACACGATGATAATGGGGAAGTAATGAAACGGTCGTTCTACACTGAAGAGCTTCAGCGAGTTGCACACAAACATATTTACAAAATCGAACACGTACTCAAGAAACATGGTCGTGGTAAAAACAAAGAACTGTTGTGATGTGGTTGGGATATCCTGCTTCGTTTAACTCGTGGATCAAGCAAAGTCAGATCGCTTATAACAGGAAGTGACCCTGTTGTGTTCCTCCGAAATGGAAGAATGATCGAATGGATCTTGGCCTCTGTTTGGAAAAAGAGTTACAAGGAGCGAGATCACTTACTTTAATAACATTTTGTACATCATCATCATCACCAGTGTAGATAATCTCACTTTCGAGAACACAGACAGTATTTTGTGGACTGCACTCTTGAGTAGTAGCATAGGATATTTGTTGCCTAATCCCAATATCAAGAAAAAGTAATATTTTATTTGACTCTACAAAGTAACAGTTCTATGAACGTGTTTCCCGAAAACACGTTGACCACATACACCACTCAGTTATCACAACCAGTGAATCTCACAGGGGTATGGGAAGTAGGTCTGGCAGAGATCCAGTATAAACACTTGGTTCAATATTTGTGGGGAAGAAGCTTTCGTCACAGTGTTCCAGACACTTCAAAAAAGAATTATCGACTCACTCTGAAAGAAGATCGTTATTCAGATCCTGCTGTTGTGATACGGGGTAGCAGTGGTGTTATAAATCACTCTTGCTTCGTCACGATAAGGTAGATTTTGAATTGGATGAAGTATCTGGTAAAGTTCGTGTCACGATGCGTGATGGAGTCGTAGTTACATTGAGCCCTACTCTACAAAATATTTGGGGATTTAATGAGTGTGTTTTTTAATCAGGAACTTACAATTCTTCCAGAGTCCCTGATGTCAACCAAGGATTCTATTCGCTCTACGTATACTGTGACTTGGTTCGTGGCCAAGTAGTGGGAGATACAAGAATACCACTTCTTCGTATCAAACCCGTACGTGAAAAATATGGGAACATCATCTCCAAATTTATGTACCAGTGGAACGAAAAACTTTCAGCACCGTCCGGGTGTATATAAGGGATGACACAGGAGCCACAGTGCCATTCGAGTTCGGGAAAGTGGCATTGACACTTCATTTCTGAAATCGTAGATCTCTTAATTTCACATATACATGACTTATTGTTTAAGTCCAAACTATACGAAGTATATTACACGAAACAAGCTGGGAACGGTCTACCAGCTTTTTCTGGAGCTCAGATACAGAGAGGGTTATGGTTTGGGAAATATATTGGAAGGACTGAAGAACGTCTTGTTACCCTTATTGAAAACTACAGCCAGGGCCGTAGGAAAACAGCTCGTGCAAAAGAAGTGGCTTTTGCCGAAGATGTCATCGAATGGAAAAATGTTAAAAAGGCAGCAATCAAGAGAGTCAAAGAGGCTGGTGTGAATGCTTGGAACGAAGTGGTTAGTGGGTCGAAACCACCCGGCAGGAAATGTATAAAAAAGCCCGCACCATGCAAAGCCGGCAAATCGACAAAAAGAAGGAGAACTCTACAGACGCAATGAAAAATCTTGTGAGTGGGTCAACAGCGAACTCGACTTGTTTTCCATACCACCAAAGCAGGCTAGTGTGGAACATGGGCAATGGGTAGAACACAGGCCTTTGGCGAATATAGGAAATAGTGACCCAATAGAATTCCACAGTGCAGGATTGGGAGATGACTATTTGAATTTGGCACAAACATACCTATATGTTAAAGCACCGGTTGTAGATTCCAGTGGGGGATCAATTGCACCAGATGCCAATGTAGGCCCAGTCAATTTATAGATGCATTTCTTATTTAATCAAATCGATATCAGCTTGAATGAAAAACCGGTATCTCCTCCCAACAATACTTTTCACTACAGAGCTTTCATAGAAACTTTGTTGAGTTATGAACCAGAAGACACTTTCAATGGAAACTTTTCAAAGAATCCATATAATTTCAAGAACTACAATATCAATTACTTGGCTGTGAACGTGGATGGACAGCAGATTCCTGCCAAACCATTACAACCTCGATTCGAACAAGATGTGATGAGATGTTATGAGACCCTGTTCCAAGTGACGGGACAAATGTACGAGAATGAAGGAAACCACATCAGCCAAGAAGAGAACATAAATGGATACACCCTATTCGTCTTTAACCTGACTCCAGATCTATCACATGGACAACACTTCGATCTGGTGAAGAGAGGAACATGAAGTCCATTTCGAAAATCCGTTACCAACCACAATCAACGTTCTGGTGTATGCATAATTCCAGGACATTATGGAAGAGGATAAGAAGAGACAAGAATTTTCGATTACTCGACATGAACATGTTGCAGTTAGAGAACGCCCTTCGATCAGATAGTTGTTTGAAGAAAATATGTTTGGGTGTATTTGCAAGAAAGAGATTACCAAGAAGATTACCAGATCACAGGCCAGACCGCAGAAAAGGACAACATTGGGTGGCTCTCTTTGTGAGTCACCACAACACAGAGTACTTTGATTTCTATGGCTTACCACCACAATACAGACCATTCGAGAATTTTCTGAAGAAGAATTCCAGATACTGGAAGTGTAATACGAAATGCCTTCAAGAACCATTACCAGTGTGTGGACAATACTGCCTGTTTTGAAACATCACTGTCACGCTGCACCGATGGTAACCATAGCTAACATGTTTACGAATGATCGAATGGATAATGATGTGTTGGTTAATGACGTCATTGGAGAAACCAGCCACTAGATGCCGCTGTATTGAAGGAAAACTATAAAAAGAGCGTACTTGTTTTTCAGCTCATTTGTGTTTCGACAGCCAAAGAAGAAGGATGTCAACAAATGTTACCGGATTCAAACTCATCAACGACTTACAGATTCAGCTATTCAAGAATGACGTTGGGTTCGAGTTTAACACGAGAGATTGGGAACAAGTGACGAAAGCCGTGGATATTGCAAAGAAGAGGAGCCTTGAAATAGGAGAACTCCAACCAAAGAGAGAGAGAAAACTAAAGAAAAATGAAGAGAAAAAGGATTGAAGAATGTTCACTATTCCATGTTTGATCAAGATGGCGCTGAATGATTATCAATCAAGAATCAAGAAACCAAGAAACAACAAATCCAAGCGCTTTTGTGGGGAGAATGGGCGCTTCATTCGAAACGTATTTTCGTGATGTTCCACCACCAGTACTAGAACAGTTATTACGTTGAGAAGATGAAGTTATAATAAGAGAGTCACCAGAACATAGACCATCAGAACACATCAAGCATGGAGGAAAATCGTCTCAAAACATTCAATTTCATGTTATGAAGTGAAAGGGTGAAAAACCCAAATGAACTGACAAAAGCTGGATTCTTTTATTTGGGGACAGGAGACAGAACTCATTGTTTTCACAGTGGTATTATTTTTCGTTTCTAGGAAACAGAAGATGATGTAATAGAAGAACACAGAAAATATTCTACAGAGTGTTATTACGTTCATAATTTACCACCTGAATTCATGGGCGTAGAAAAAGTTTAAGAAGATGTGGACGTCAAAGAAGAAATAGACACATCAGTTCACGAAGATTCACGGAGGACGAAATGTAATGTGTGTTTATTAGCTGAAGCCAATGTCGCTCCGCGACCATGTAACCATTTGTGCCTGTGCAAAGACTGTTGTAAACCACAGAGAAGATGTCCAATCTGCAGAAAGACTGTTTATGAATATCTGACAATTTGCATACCATAGAATAAACTGTTTCCATAAAACGTTGTAATTTGTTGTTGAATAAAAGAAATTAAAATGTAAAAATTGTGTTGTTATCAAAGAGTCCACCAAGAGCCCATGGCGGAGGGATTTGACTGCCAAAAAATAGTTTAACATACGGGTAGATCCTCACATGCCTATATGGGGGACTTGAGATTAGCTTCATGGCCTCATATGGGCCCTACACATACTTATAATTCGAATAATGGTTAGAGGCTACTCTTATAAACCCCAAACTAGAAGCAGAGGATTCTGAAACAATTCGAACTAGTACAACTTGTCGTACAACTTGTCGAGTTGTTTGTGGTAATTAGATGTACTCTAGTTCAATAGAACTTACCCCCGGGGCCCTCTCGGTACTACAGTACTGCGTGCTACTCCTGTAAGTCATCGTCCTAAAAAGGATTCTTGAAGAATCCGTATCAAGTAAAGTCGTTTTGGTGGTTTGGGGGGATTGTCGGGTTGTTGGTGGTAATTAGATATACTCCTATTCAACATACCCTCCGACATACCCCCGTTTTGTTGTAGGCCTTTCAGGATCATAACAACCACGTTCTACTATTATATGCCAAAAAGGGGGCTTCGCTAAGTCCGTTTCGGTAGTTTTGGATGGATTGTAGTGATTTGGAGGGATTGTCTGGTTATTTTTCGTATGTACATTTACTCTTGTACAAAGGAACACATCCTCCGAACATACCTCTGTCCTATAAAAAGCCTTTGGGTATCATAGTTACCACGTGCTCCCTTAGAAACCAAGATGGCGGCCTCCAGTATACAAAATGGACGACGAAAACAATTATCACCCTAACAACACGCATGCGCATGCGCACTAACATCGCGTATCACTATGGTAATGACCTCACAGCGGTTTTACCATGACAATACAGCACTGGGTCACGTGACATGACGTCAGTTCCGACATTCCCCGATGAGTTCCCCCAGAATAGGGGTGTTCGGGCACATGACGTACTACTGACGCTGTTATCCGTGTAGCTACTGAAGGTGTACACGAGAGAAATCTGGCAAACGTTTAGCGTCGCATAATTGAAAGTGGATTAAACTTTTAAAGTTGAACTTTGAGAAATGTGAATTCCAGAAAACCAAACTTAATTTTTTAAGTCTTATTGTCAAAGCAGAGGTTGCGATCTTTGTATTGGTGGCCCGAAAACGGATGCCAATATCGAGTCAACAATCAATTGTTGATCAGTTTGCATCGAACACACGACAAAAAGGCAGTTATTTGTAATGCACCTCTTCAACCAGTGGAGTTGCTTAACTCAGCATGGCTTGCTATAAATATAGTTGAACCCTTGGAAAGAGACATAGCTGACTGTCGTTATTTTTTTACGGTTGTTGACTACTTGAGAAAATGGCCTGAAGTAGCGTATGTACCTAATGTTACCACATCAGTAATCCACAAATATTTGAAAACACATTGTAGTAGAGAAGGATTACAAAAGTGATAACGGGTCTCAGTTTACTTCTTAGAGTTTGCTTCTTTTTTTAAAGCATGTACGGTCATCGGTTTATTACCCCCGTGCCAATGTCCAGGTAGAAAGATTCAATAGGTGTTGAAAGTTTGCTTGCAAACAGCTTTGTTAGAAGATTGTCTCCCGAAAGAGTTTATCAGTACATTTTCTGTATCATGACCATGTGCATGTCCTGTAATTTGTATCAGATTCGTGGTCGTGTTTACAATCGGATCACAACGAGCCCGCCAAGGCGAGATGTGATCCGATTATGAACTCGACCGAGAATCTGATATAAATTACAGGACATGTGCATGGTCATGATAATACATTTATCTGACAATCCCGTTACATTTCTCAGTTTAAATTGGGTTGAAATTCGTCAGAATTTTGAAGTTCAGGGACTATACACCTGGAACTAAGCATCCTCTGTTTTTGTCGCAGTGGTTTTAATAGAAACGTGTCATTACTTTCATGCTATCTTTCAGATGGCCAGAAGTGATTGTTTGTGGAAAGAATGGTCTATTGACAAATAAAAGACAACACAATGATGAAAATATGTAGTATTTTAATGGCGCTAATTACACATATCTGTCATTAATGTTTTTGGTGGAAAAATGTTCTCTCGACAAGTATGGCGCTGGAATGGTCCATGATGAAACAATGCCGGTAATTACTGAGAAAAATGTAACTTGTGATCTCCTGAACACAATAGCGGTGGCTGACGTCAGTAGCGAGTGTATCCACCACGTGCCCGAATGACATTCCGACCCCTCCTCTTAAAGCTGCCTTAAAGTGAGCCTTCTGATACAGTCCAGAGGCAACTGCTGCTACTTCTCATGCAATGCAGCTTCCAAATTGGTCAAAGTCTGTACGGGCGAGTCCCTTGCTTGCACACAACGTCTGAGAAAGTCCCAGATGTGTTCTAAGGGATTTACATCGGGGCTCATTGCAGACCAGGTTTGTGTTGTAATAGCGTTGTTCTGAAGGAATGCTCTCACAGCATGGGAACGATGTGGCCTTGCATTGTCGTCCATGAATACAGGACGAGTAGCCAACGGGTGGTTGTCAAAATGAGGCATGACAACCGGATTGACAATGTCCCAGATGTACTGATGACCACTGAGATCCCCACGTACAGTCACCATATCAAATTTACAATCACGAGAGAGGCATCCCCAGATCATTACTGATCCTCCACAATAAGGAACAGTAAGTCTGATGTTCCCGGGCACGTAAGCAGTATTTCTATGCGTCCACACTCTCGTGCGACCATCTGTGACATGGAGCAGGAACCTACACTCGTCTGACCAATGGACTCTTCTCAGCGTCCTGAGATTCTGATGTTGTCGTGCCATACACCTCTCCAAACGTCGTCTTTGATGCTCATCGGACAGAGCTGGACGCTTGATTACCCTTCTGAACCTCACACCCAGTGCTTTGGGATGTTTTCGGGCAGTTCTGTTTCACAAACGCCTGTTGGGGAGCCAAAGAAAACTTTTCAAAACCTCACTTGAAGCAAAGGGTTCACGCCTAACGAGGCCTGCCACACTCCGATCTTCCCGGAGAGAGGCCGTTTGGGGTTAACATCGTTGGTTTGTTGATGTTTTCGGACAAGTCTGCTGATGACAGAATGACTATAGCCAATTAGCCTTCCAATAGCTTTGAATGGCATGCCTGTTGCAGGCATGCCAACGATTTGCCATCTTAGTGCTTCGGGCAGTCTCCTCCTTGCCATGTCAACATTTATTGATAATTGAAGTGACAATTTTTCTTGTTTTACACCCAGATATTGCATGTGGATGATACTGCATGTGTGTGTGGAGGGGGTGGGGGTGGAGAGGGCTGATACACACATTTTTTCGAGTTTTTGTGTGCAAATTAAGTTGATCGTTAGATAAATTTCCGTATTAAATTATAGATCTGCGCCTTATGCCGCGGCAGAAGAGGTGCCATCCTTATTGCTACATGGAAGGGAAATGCTCATTAGATTGAATATTGTACGAAAAAAAGCACATTGCCCTGCATTCGAGCATAACAAAATTCATCGTAAAGTAGCCAATTACCAACTTAAGTTAAAAACTGTGCCAAAAGTTGTTGTTGATAAAGAAGGCAAACATTCCCATGAGCTTAATGATGGGTGAATTTGGTATGCCTCAAAATTGGATCTTTTGTCGTTTAATACAATTTCTGACCATTCACATCACGTTACCGCACAGTCTGTAAGTAACACTGGTACTGGGTATATCTTCAGTGTGGCATAAATTCTATATTACAAAATGAGTTTCCGGAGGTTTGAACTCATATTTTGAAATAACAGGTAAGCAAATCTCGGGTTCTGATTGGTTGATACCACATCCCATCCGACAAGCTGAGGTCATATTGTTGGGTATAATTTATGATTTGCAGTGAAGTTTCTGGTGTTCGTAATTAAGATGTGATATTGTCATATTTTTTTGTATATTTGAAGTTATTGTTGATGCAGCCAATTTAACACAAGCCCATTTGTCGAGGAGATAAATTAAAATACCTGTATCATCATGATACTTGTTATGCAAACATAAAGATGCCGAAATGCGGAACAGCATCTGCAGTACCATAATTTCCAGTTTCTTTATTTCGCTTATAAACCACACTACGATGGTACATATGATGAAAAAGCTGTACAAAAATAAACGGTTGTGTTGGAATCAATTATTAAATTAATAAATTGAGGTTTTAGGTTTGTTTTAATTTAGGACTTCAAGTTGTCATAACGTACTATTCGACCCGGAACAGTGCAAGTCAATCCTGTATTCGCAGGGAGATTCAGTGATAACTCAATCCTACTCCCCCGCGGGGCTGTACGATTGATATGACGTTGAAACTCCTGACCAATTTGATATTCGCTCTACAAACTATCCAAGTCCCCCCCCCCCCCCCCCACACTCGCCCGCCACCCACATTAAAATTTACTGGCTCGCCATTTCATATAATACTTGACAGAACGAAATGTGTAAGTCTGTCGTGTCTCCATTGGGAGGCTCGATGTAAGTTCAACCCTACAGCCCTGTTGGGTTATCCTGTTAAACCACCATGGACCATCCAGTCCATTCTGGCATTTGATTTAATTACCACGGACTCTCCCACGCCGTTTAACCCTGCCTCCCCCCAACCCCACACCCCTCCGCTCGCTACCATCATGCCGAGTGGAAGGATACGATATTTCTCGGTTCCGTACTTTTTTGCGGTTGATGTTTACCCCTTTGCTTATACTTTCCATCATGCCGAGATACTCATATTAGTATGTGTGAAACACACAGGCTTGTGTTTTTATAGGGTTTCTTTTTTTCCTTTTTCTAGTCTTCCGGGTACTTCCTTATCCACACGATAACTCACATAGGACTCTTCCTATCTCGCTGTTATTTGGCAAACTGATAGATAGTCACTAGTTGCGACCATCTATGTATTTCGGATTCTTGGGGTATTGGGTGTGGTTCAATGGGTCACACAGTTTTCACAACCTTTACTTTATCTGGTAACTGTAAGTCATACTGAAGAAATAACTATGATATGAACTGGAGAATAATGTAAACAATGTAAACAATACTCTGGAGAATAATCACACAATGTAAATGATGTCCTCGCCGTATAGTGATTCCTAGTAGCAGTGTCTGGTTAGTTCGTTACAGACAAAACAATGAGACAAAACATTGAGACACCACATGCTCTACAATGCTAAATTCTACCTTTCTAACGGCATAATTTGTATTGAAATTTATCAGGATTTGTCTGAAAATGGTTATATTCAAAGAAGTTAAAAGATCCTTGGAAAATAAACCACCAAACGGTGACAGAGATAATGTACACATTTCTTCAAAATCAGGCACATCGGCACCCTTTTTATCTAAAACAGATGTTAAAAATACTGGGATATAGATACTGACGAAAAAAAAGAAACGCAAGTTAAGTTTGGGTAATATAATATTTTTGTCCGCAGACCAAATGTAGTACAATTTGACACACACTTACCTCAGTGTACTGTCTAAAGAGGCTTTGATTAAAATTCAATTTACCATGAACACGTGCGATGCGGCATGCTTTCAACAGACTTTTCGACAAAGCGTGCATCCGGGGCACTCCCACACGTGCTATGGGCTTGAAAGCCATACCAAATCGACGTTTTGAACAGTACGCATCGATTGCACAATATTTCATTTCAACTCGATTGAAAAGCAAAATGCCGCGAATGTCCGAAGTTGATAGGGGTAGGGCTATTGCTCTAATTACGCAAAGCCAATCGTAACGTCTCGTCGACCACAATTTGGGGTCTATCAGTCCACGATAGCTCGTTTAGTTGAGCGTCTCAGAGCCACAGCGAGATTAGCTGGCCGACACAGGGACGGACGTTCGCGCGTTACGTCGCCACGTCAAGATAGAGGCATACGTCTCCCACACCTCCGTACCCGATTTCAGACAACGACGGAGATGGCGAGTCAGGTTGTAGGCACTCATGGTCGCCGGGTGTGTACAAGAACAGTTGGGAATCGGTTGCGAGGGAAGTTAAGGTCACGACCTCCCTTTATTTGTCCGCAACTTACACCCAGGCGACGTGAACCTCGATTGCAATGGCTGCGGGTATGACAACGTTGCTATCGACGTCGAGGTGAGCGATATTCTAACGCGTGCGTTAAGGAAAACGACAGATTCGGGGAGGGTATGTTGTGGTTTGGAGAAGGGGGATTTCTCATGGCGTGAAAACACCTCTTGTGGTCATCCATGGCAATTTTACAGCCGTAAGATATGGGGATCAGGTCCTCATGCCTCACGTCCTTTTACTTATCCATGCGTGTAACCTTATGTTGCAGCGGGATAATGCGAGGCGTTACTAGGGTTTGTCGTTCCTTCCTCAACCAAACCAATGTCCCAGTTCCCGATTGGCCACCCTACAGTTCAGATTTGTCCCCGATCGAACATTTGTGAGATGAGCGCTGGACAAGAGGGCCAGGAAGCGCGTCAAAGTCCCAAACAACATCTCTCCGATCACGCAGCCCATTCTTCGGGGGTGGAATAACATCCCACAAAGGACCATAAACAATTTGCTGTTGTCAATGGTAAGGTAGAGCAGCGACTGAAGCCCGGGGGTGGACGCACCCGCTATTGATTTTGATCAGGAAATGGTGTAGGGTTCCCACTTTTGAACGTTATCCATGCAAATGACGTCTGTGTTAAGACAACAAAACTCGTCAAACTTTAATCAGTAATGAAGAAATAACATCAAAATCCAAACAATGAAATAATCACCCATAACATATTTTAAATATTTACCACGGAAAAAAAACTTGCGTTTCTTTTTTTGCTACTAAACATGTGCGTGACACAGGCATTTCTACGCCATTTGTGCAAATTTCGTCGAAATCCGCTTCATAAATTGCTGGTAATTTGAAGTTTGGTTACGGGCCTCGACTGCACTGTGTACGATGATTCTTGGGATGCGGATACATGTAGTATGCGTGTGTGTTAGGTCTTGATTTCGCAATGTTTTATTTGTGGTGTGTATGTGTTTCGAAACCGATCTCGATCTGATCGAGTAAAATACCATAGTTCAAAGTACCTTCAGACATAACAAGGGTTGATGAGCACCAAGATCATTGTGGACACAAAATTCAAGATGGTCGTAGGGTGGGCAATTTGGATGGATTTGTAAGTATTTCGTTAGCACTCATCTAGGAATGCTTCAAGAACGGACTTTGAACATTGGTACATTGTTCAAACATACCTGTAGGATTATTAAGCGAGATATACTGCTTTTTGTTGTGCTTGTACATTTTCAGGATCTGTTGTTTCGAGTGTATCAAAGTACATACCTCTCATCCCTGCAGCACCAGCATGCCGTCCTAACTGTCAGAAAGAATCCTTACCAAATACTGGCAGTTCTATTGGCAACAGATCAAGAATTCGTATAGATGCTAAGGCAACCGGAAAATATAAGAGAAGATTTATTACCGCTTACGATAACAGACCTTCAACCAATGTAATAGGAGGAGGGTTCGTATTTGTGTGTTTTGCTGGTTACGGATTTATCATGTTGACAGATTTGAGAGCTATGTGGAACATGTTCCGAAGAGGGGAGTGAACATGACGCTCTTGCCGTGTGTAGGACTAGGGGAAGCACGTAGCCACTGAAATGAAAGAAGAAAAGATTTCCCTGTAATGATTGCGGTCAATGGGTGAGTGAGGGAAGGAGTACGACTACCAACTCTGGTGGGGGGGGGGGGGGAAGGTGGTTGTGACAACATATGTCAATGAAGCCATGAAATCCTCTAGATACCTATATGAAAACAATCACCCCCCCCCCCCCCAAAAAAAAAAAAAAAAACCTTAGAAAAGTGTTTTTTGGCCCCTGGTGAAATCTATGCACGTCCGCCACTGGTCCTTTGGTTAACAAATGTTAAAGTTGATTGCCTGACAACACTCTGTTGACTTTCGATACCGTGCCTGACCCCCGGTTATGAAGTTAATCGAGTCTATCAAAGTAAGCATGACCCTTTCCAGAAACGAAAAACATGTAAATAATCTCATCCAACACGACTTTCTAATATTACCAAGTAGTGTATGTATATACCCAACGACCTTGACCTCCTTGTTCGTTGGGTCATTTACGCCATAATTCGTGTTCCCAGTGACATCATATATGTGGTGACCGGCCACCTGGTAACACTGCATATGCGTGGCGTGTTTTGTTGATATGCGTAGCTTGTTTTGTTGACATGTGTTTCTATCGTTAATCTTTGTTGATATAGATTATCTTGGTTTCTGGATCGGCACCCGGCTACTGCGGGCTGGGTGGGTTGTTAGTGGTGTGTGTGGCTGTTTTTTTTTTAGGGATGTGTTCAATCCAATGATATCATAGCGAACTACCGAAAATAACATGATTAGTCGTTTTATCCACAACGACCTGATAACCGATTTGACGCCGTCGTCATCGTTGGTTGCATACTGGCGTGCAGTGCTATATTTTAGTCACATGGTATGTATGTTCGGTTCTTTATTTTACTTTTATTCTTCTGTTTGGGTCATAGTTCTCATTTTTGTTGGTATATAGTCTTATTCTGCCTATTTTGCAAACCTCATTCTCCCTATTCCTGGACCGTTTCTAGCTGTGTCATGTCCTGACTATATTATCTTTAACTCCTGGAACCTGCTGGAGCTATAATATTACAAACCCAATCATCTGGGTTGTTCCAGGTTTGGACCGAGCCAAGAAAAGTTATCGAGAAGTGCACCAAGGGGGCTCCGGACCCGAAGATAATTTTGATTTTTGGAACTGAAAAAACACTGCTTACCTGCATCTGAGCGATCAATTGCTGTCCACATAGAGGAGATTTCGATGGCATATTTATATCATCTTCGTCGTTTATTCGGAAAAATGGCTGCACCATCGAGCTGGCCATAGTTCGACCCAGTGTGAGAAAACTTTGATTTTTCAAATGCAGACTTGACTGCTGGTATATCGAAATGTCTCTATGTGGACTGCCATTAGTAGTCCACACAGAGAGTATTTCGCTATACTGGCAGTCTATACAATTAGATCTATTTCGCCTGTTGGTCATTTTCACAAAGTTTGATGCACCACAGGTGTTGGGCAGCATAAATTATGGGGCCCCAGGGGGACCGGCAATAGGGGGTCCATATGGCCAGTACCCCCACCCCCCTCTGGGTTGTTCTGTGATAGAAAAGTAGAGAATGTTTTTACACCTTTTTGTCTATTTTAGTTTTAAAACTGTATGGAGTAACGGTGACCTATTACAGCGTAGTGGTCTGGGTGTATAATAGTGTTTCGGTGTATGTTCCGGTAGCATAAAGAAACCTTCAGTTTGGAACAGAAACAGTCTTTGATTATTATTTTGGACATTCCGGCCTTTTCTCTCTCTCCCGGACTGTTCCAGCTACACTTGTTCTTGTTCTGAATATCCAAGGGCAAGTATCTTCTATCCGCAGTTCGCATCGACCAATAAAATCTCTCTATTATAATAAACAAGAAAACTTGTTGTGCAAGCACAAGCGCGCGAGAAAATGCCCACAAAATACTATTATTTTGTGCATACATCATTCAATCTCTTCGTATTAGAACACAAAAAGAAACATTCTGTGAACAAAGTTGAATCGAACTAAAAGAAGGCGAATTCCATATCTCAAAGCATTATGATTGGTGATTCACAAGAAATTACTTTAAAGTAATTTCAAGTTTATTGGACAGGGTTCCAGGCTAATGGGGTTAATATCTTCCTTCGAAAACAATTAAAAGGGCACCCCTCCCACACACAAACACCCCCTCCCCCTAAAAAGATCGGCTTTCTTAGATGAATCGTCCCGGCACGTAACTCAACTTGGGATGAAAAGCCCGTGTCGTGGTGATTTTGAGAGGAACTGCCCCGGCACCATCTTCAAGTATTGTCAGTGGTGGTCCTCACAAATTCGTTCCAAAGAGCTTTTAAGAGTCTGATCTTTCTTGGGTTATCACAAATAATCACAATGTGAAGTCAGATATACCATTTCAAACCTAGACCCAAGGCCAAACCTTAATCGCTGGCCGCTCCTGACCATGGGGAGACGTTGACCCACTACGGTACACCCATCAAAGGATTCCATTTACTTTAATCCTCGCCCACTATAAGTCTGCACACACTGTCATCTCTTATATGAAAGCCTGTTTTATTTCTCACTAATCGAAAGAGGTAAGGAGCAACACAAGTAATTGTTAGAGTAACTCCTTACAAGTCTGTTCGACTCATCTCGGGAAAAAATCTGATTGTAGCCAGAAATATGTCCCAGCAAGAGATTCTGTGATATGAAGGTCTGTACACGGTACTGTTCTGGCGTCTAGACAAACCCACATCTGCCACCAATACGTCTAAAACGGTCGCCAAAGTGTCTTGTGATCGTTTTCATCTGTTATTTGTCTTCATACAGTATTCCAGTCCTCTTTCATTAAGACTGGCTTGTACCACTGCCGATCCCGGTTTTTGTCTTACAATAAGTATGTATTGTGTTTGTAATTACCCGAATACAGAGTTATCAGCCCCCCCCCCCTTCCCCCTCCACCCCCGATACAAAATCGGTATCTTGCAACTGCATAATACAGTCGCGTGCTTGGTTGCGATTTGTTAACTATTGTAGAACATTACAACCTTTCGAAATGCGTTGGTATGGATCTTGTACGTTTCTATATACGAAAAAAACACTTCTCAAAGGTATAATTATTAAATTATGGAACCAAATTGGTTCGATGCTATTGTTTCTGAATCACTGGAAGCTTTCAAATTGAAACAACACGCAGTAACACTGTCAGAGCACAGTCTTTTCGGAATTTTGAACATGTACGCGCTCAATAAGTTCATCCGAGGATCGCAAAAGTTCATGGCTGCCCCATACAGTTTTAACCGAAACGACCGAAACGACAAGCACTTTTGTATGAATCTGAAAATGAAATCTGAAATTAAAATGCTAGTTCACCCTTTACTCAACATACACGATATCACAATTTAGTATTTTTATTATTTTTTGTAAAATATATTTTCATCCAACCTTCAATCCATTCCATTGCTTTGTTCGCTCACTCTTCGTTGAAAGATTCACCCTCTTTGCAGCCAACACAAAAATTGCCGTACGATCCTACTGTGAGCAAACGCCGGCTACTCTGTTCGTTCGTTAGGTCATTAATTCATATATTTGTTTCTTCATTCATTCATTCATTCATTCATTCATTCATTCATTCATTCATTCATTCATTCATTCATTCATTTCATTCATTCATTCATTTATATATATATATAGTTTATATATATATATACAACAACTCTTGAAAGCAGACCAATGTTATTTTGGAGATAATATACCATTATTCGAGTGTGTGTAAGTCTCACCTATCTCAAAACATAATGCTATAAGAAGAATGACCAGCAAATATTTTTAATCCGGCCTTTTATTCTACAAAATGTATAAAAGAAGGATCACTTGTAGATAGTTTTATTTCTGAAGAGATGTATATGTCGAAATATATCAAGTGAAATTATCTCACTTGTTCATGGGTGCAGTCCCGACTGGAAAGTTTCACCTGCGTAGTCCTTTAATATTTTCTCCACTCATCTCTCGTTCCGTCTGCACGAAGATTGAATTGCAGGATGACTGTCGGTCAAATAAGATAATACGTCTCGCATTGCAAATATAACATGCATAGCATCCACCCATCGTACTCTATCACCCCCTTAATTGTTTGGGCTGTCTTTGTTGTTGAGTTGGTGTTGCAGATAAGCCCGATTGTACTTATACCATTTACCTATGCTTTTGTTAGAACGTTTGCATTTGTTAGCCAAAAATATATAACTTTCAGATATTTATTCTTATTTGATCTCAAGCCCAAATCCCCCCAGAAATCTAACTCAAAGAATTCTACCACTTTCGGTGTTGTTCAACATAGAATTCTAAAATTTCATGACCATGGCTAAAATTAGGATGGGCAGTGTGAATTGTCGAGGCCTTTCATCAGATGTGAATAAACGGCGCGACATTTTCTCTCGTCGCGGGAATAAGTATGATATTTCACTATTAGTTGACACCAACTCAATGTCATGTGATTGAACAGGCATGGAAAAGTGAATGGGGATATGAGGCTTTTTTCTTCCAAATCAAGATCCTGTAGGGGAACTCATTTGGCTACAGAATAAACAGAATTATCAGAGATACCGGAGGAAACTATATTATTGTCGATATAACTGTACAAGACCAAAAACTAACATTGATAGTCATGTATGGTCCCAACGATGACAACCGCATCTTTTATGAAAACCTTTTTAATAAAATAGAAGAAATCGGTAACACGTCAATCCTGGTAGGTGGATACTGGAATGATCCACAAAATTGCGTTATAGATACAATTAAGTACAGGCGCAGGAACAATGTTAAGGCAAATGAAACGATTAGATACTACATGCAAATACTTGACTGACATGACGTGTGGAAACTGGAAAATCCAGATTTAACACGTTATATGGAGGGGGCCTTGGAAATAAAATGGGTAAGTTGGACTATTTTCTACTGTCGTCAGATCTGCAAGTCTTTTTGCAAAGGACGGACATCCAAGTCAGATACAAATCCGATCCCAACCCAAAAAGTGTTGATTTATCTTTTATTAATCAGCCTCGTGGTAAAGGTTTCTTCGAAATTTAATAACAGTCTTATCAGTGACCCCGATTATATTTCGGTAGTAAAAGAAACCATTGCTGAAACAATTAATCAATATAGCAGAAGTCGTGATAGAAAACCCTACAATAGTAGTAGGTGTGGTGTGAATATTAGTTCTAGGAGTGTTCGTAACTGACAACATCAATCAATGATCAGCTTTTCTGCGACACTTTAAAACTCGTAATACGTGGGAAGACTATCTCGTACTCTGCAAATCGTAAAGGAAAGCTACATAAAAGATATTCAGAGACAGCGAATACTCTAAACGCAACTTAATCAAAATTTAGATCTCGGAGACTTTTCAAAGTCAAGGGAAATTGAAGCCCTAGAAGTAGAATTAAAGTCAACATGGGAAAAGAAAATAAGGGGAACGATACTCAGAAGTAAATCTAATTGGAAGGTGGAGGTTGAGAAACCAACTAAGTTCTTCTGCAAATTGACTGCAATCTCCAAAAAAAGCATTTTACCGAAAAAATTATTCCTAAAATAGTTAAGTCAGATGGTACGGAAACAAATAACTTGAGTGGAATACTTTCAGAGCGAAGGGCATTTTATACAAATCTGTATGCCCCAAGAATCAATCTGACGGAGAGTTCTTTAGAGGCGGAAAATTTGTTTTTAATCCCGAAAATCCATTTTTTTTATTTTTTACTCGAGAACGAAAAAGACTTCATTGAAGCCCCCCTTACATAACCTGAATGTTTAGCATCTTGAATACGTATGAAAAATAATAAATCACCAGGTTCGGACAGTTTTACAGCGGATTTTTACAAAACATTTTGGAAATACATTGGTACCTTTTTAATTAACTCCCTTAACTATGGCTACAATGTCAAAGAACTCTCAATTGTACAGAGAGCCAGTATTATTACCTGCATTCTTAAGCAAAACAAACCAAAGATATTTCTTAAAACTTGGCGGCCCATATCCCTGATAAACGTAAACGTAAAAATTGGATCCGCTGCTCTTCTCTTGCCAATCAGCTTAAAACATTCTTACCAAAACTACTCTCAGATACCCAACTTGGTTTTATGAAGGGAAGATATATAGGAGAATCAACTAGATTGACTTTCAATCTAATTAAGAAATGTGAAGAACAAAATATCCCGGGCATGGTCGCTTTACTTGATTTTGAGAAAACTTTCGACTCTTTGGACATTCATTGAAAGGACACTCAGATTTTTTAAATTCGGTTCTTCCATCATAAATTGGTTTCATGCCTTTTATTCTAATATTCATATCTGCATCCTAAATAATGGACACTGGCGTCACAAATGTAGCCTGCGGCGTGGGGTAAGGCAAGTGGATCCCCTCTCGCCTTATCTTTTTATACTTTGTGCGGAAATATTAAGTTAAGTGCTGCATTGAAATTTAACCCAAATATTAACGGCATAAAAATAAACAAGTTTTCGATAAGTCAATATGCTGATGACGCCACACTGTTTCTGAGTGACGATGGACACTCTCTAGATGTTGTTCTGGAAACAGTAAATACGTTATCTCAGGTCTCTGGACTGAAAGCAAACTTTGATAAAACTGACATCATATGGATTGGGGCCAAAAGGGTTTGTGGTGACGAATTACGCACAAAACAAAAGGTCAGTTGGAATCACAGTATTTCATTCCGAATATTAGGTATCCATTATAATCTGTTCAGTGAAAATTATATTTGAATTAACTACATGTATGAAAACCAGATACAAAAGATCCAGAGATTGTTACGTGATTAGTCCTTTACAAATTCAACCCTCATTGGAAATACAACTGTCATTAATTCACTCGCACTCCCAATGCCAATAAGTAGGTGTAAATTGAGAGTACCAACTCACTTTTTGTGTACATGTACATCGTGTACACTTACACGTACATGTACCCATAGAGTTCAGTGTTAAAATGTGCAAAAAATGTGCAAAATATGTTTTGTACATTTTGAGTTGGAATCTGTAAATCGCTGTCATCGTGATTTAGACGGTTCAATCAGTTGTTGGCGAACGAGTGAGAGTTCCAACTGATGTCACGCGGAAGAAATCGACCCTCGAATTTTCCCAACGTTCGCCATCGGATTTTAGATGGTGCGATCGGTCGTTGGCGAACGCGTTGAGAGTTCCAACTCAAATTAAGATGTCGAAAAAAAATTAGAATTGATGAAAATTCTCCAGGTTCGTCATCGCGTTCTAGATGGTGGTGGGTGCGATCCGATCATTGACGAACGATTGAGAGTTCCAACTCAGAAGAAATCGGAGTTGGAAATCCTCGACCGTTCATCGTCGCATTCTAGATGGTCCGATCGGTCATGGACGAATGCGCAGCAGTTTTCCAGGACAGAAATGCAAAAGATTAAGAATGCCGAAAAAATTAGAATTTTCGTGGACGAAAAAAACGGCGAAGATTTCAAGTGGAGGGAACAGATGAAAAATATCATGAGGAGTTTGAGATAATTGTAACAGATTCACGAGAGCTGCGAGAGGAAATGAAAAAGTGATTGATATAATATAGGAGAAAAAAAATATATAAATAAATATAGTTATTTAAAAATAAATAAAATATCGAATCAAATAGATAATAAAATATACGTAAATCATGAATGATTCCAAGATTGTGAGAGCGTTGTTTCTTCTAAAGGCGTTGATGAAAGCGTACGTATTCTACATGAATGAACAACTAGTTCGCGTCTTGTTTGAATGATGCATCGGGTGTCGGGATCATCTAGACTTCGATCACGAGGATCATTCATGTCTGTGATATAATATAGGAGAAAGAAAATATATATAAATAAATAGTTATTTAAAAATGAATAAAATATTGAATCGAATAGATAATAAAATATACGTAAATCATGAACGATTCCAAGATAGTGAGAGCGTCATTTCTTTTAAAGGCGTTGATGAGAGCCTACGCATTCTGCATGAACGAAGAACTAGTTCGTGTCTTGTTCCAATGATGCATCAGGTGTCGGGATCATCTAGACTTTGATCACGAGGATCAATTGTGTCTGACGATAGAAAGGGAAGATGTCGACTATTTCGAACCGGCGTTTGAATACATTCGAATCGACGACGTGATCAGGTTTTTAAGGAAATTAATCTTCTGTAGCGGGCGAGACAAGCCCACCGGTTTCGAAGAAATGAAATTGGCGCGTAGAAGTCTGACTTTAGAAGACAAGGGATCAATCTTGAAATTATTGCTGGAGGGAGCATATGACACAACTAAGTTTTCTTGTTGATATAAATAAGGGAGAGAATAGAAAAATAAAATAATAAATACGTGCATAAATAATATAGATAAAAAATTGGAAAGCAAAACACAAAAATAATGTAAACCAAAAATAAATTGTATCCGTCGTTAGATGACGACGAGGATGAGAAGCTGAATGGCATTTTGCCAATGGCGCCGTCGCTAGAAGAAAAAGAAAGAGGAGAGAGCTATCGCATCAATCAAATCAGTAGAATTCAGTTGTATCTGACTCGAGAGAGAGACTCTTGTCATTCTCTCATGAAGAAGTATTCGCGCCTCGTGAAATTCGTCAACGCGGTCGACACGACACTCATCACGATTTCCATGGGTTTACATGTGGCCAGCATTGGATTGTTGTCGACCGTGGCCGGCGTTCCGATCGTGTTGACCATAGAAGGAGTGCTGGATTGTTTAGCACAGTTGGAAACTTTTTGAGTAGGAAATTATATCTGAAGGCTAGGAAACACGAAAAGATCCACGTCTTGGCCGACTCCAAGATCTACATGATATCCAAAATGATCTCGATGGTGTTGAAAGATGGTAGGATATCGGACAGAGAATACTTCACGATATTGGGTGAGAAAAAGAAATACGATGCCATGAAAGAAGCCATGAGAATCAAGACACGTCAGATCATCAAGGAAGAGATGAAGGATTCTCTCGTGGAAAGGGGAGGAAAGAGGCCAGGGAGAAATTCGGTAAGTTGTTAGAACTCAAGAGCAACGATAGAAATAATATATATATAATAAGAATAGAATTTTTTAAGGAAAAAAAAAATATTAAATTTATATATATAAAATTAAACAAAAAATAAATACGAAATTATTTAAATAACCCTCAAAAATGTATTGCGTAAAGTGTAAGAGAGTTACTGAGACAGGTAATTCTCGAGAAGTACGAACTCAAAATGACAGACAGATGCTTCGCGGAATTTGCAAGGCGTGTGGTTCGATCAAGACTAGATTCGTCAAAAAAAAAACCGACGAGAGGCGAAGGCATCATGAATAAAATGATCAATAATCTACCTTTTGAAATGCATCTGCCAGGTCACAGTTTCACGGGACCCGGGACGAAATTGAACAAGAGACTCAACGCCGATCTGACTCCTAAATCTTGGATGCGGTCATGTACGATCGCTATCTGTGCTACGCCAGACATCCTGACACCAAGACATGCAACGACGTCTGCGACAAAAACATGTTGGCAAAATTGAGAGACATATCTCTCTCTATTCCGTTCACCATGAGATTGACGACTGCTCTGTTATTCAAATCCATGGAAGACAGATACATTCGAATGATTTTGCCCCCCAACGGCATGGAATATCCAACCTGACTGTGTAGCAATCCGCTACCTCCGTTTCCGAAAGACCATTCGGCTTTTCCCTCATCTAATGCGCCACTCTCCTCGGCCCATACGGTGATCAATTTTTGCCTGGCGTATTTGACTTTCTCCACCACCGAAATCAGGGTGCAGGCGTCCGACATGTGCACGGGATCTGGCAGATTCGTGAGCGCATGTCTAGTTTACCTTCCATGATGTCGCCCTTTCTGCAGACCGAGTTGTCGTCCACGTACTGCCTGCTGACTGTGCTGGAATCGAATTCGGGGTCGTGATCGAGACCGAATAAATTCTGACCGTTCATGTTGATGCCTCCCTTCATGGTTCCGCCGGATTGTTTGTTCAGGTAGAGATCGTCCACTCGTGATTCTACGTATTCTTGAGATCATGTCATGGCGGAATCCACATAGCCCTTGTTGACCGTGGTGGAGTCCTCATCCTTGTTGTCGATCTTCGACAGATTCACTATCTTGTTGAATCCCGCATTCAGATCCGATTTTATTTCTCGTTTGGCAGACTTTCTCTCTTCCAGGTCTACGTAGTGTTTGGCCACCGCATCCTTGGGATTTGCGGGAGTGGCCACGTTCGTTATCTTGTTAGAATTGGCGTTCAATTCTGACTGCGTCATTTTTTGAATGTATCTACCTCTCAGGTGTTCGCTGAATCGCGCGTGAGAGTCGTCCGAATATTTCTTAGTTGTGGCATCAGTGGAATCTATGGGATTCGCAACGTTCACCAAACGTTTGGATTTCAGATTGAGATCGTCAGTCATGGTTCTATTCAAATAATTATCTCTCATGATTCATTCGAAATCCGCATTCCCCCTGTCAACATATTTTTTAGTCATCACATCTGCGAGATCTATCGGCTCGGGAAGATTGTAGAGTTTGTTATCGTTCATGTTCAAAGGTTCCTCTCGAGGTTCATATTTCTGAACGTAACGTTCATCCAAGTTGGTGACATCATAACCATCGCCGACTTCAAGCGTCATCTGCTTCTTTTTGGGGCGACTTTCGTTGTCACTCCTACCAAATTTATCGACTGGCATGTAAAAAAAATCTCTCTAATGTAAATCATTGAGAATGTCTTGAAACCGATCTCCTTCTGACCATCTCTTGAGAGCGTAGAGACACAGGTGACCGCAAAAAACTTGATCTGCTGATTGCACTCGTTCCATATTGTAACGAACCACCGATTTGTCGAAATAGTTCTTTATTTCTTTCGGCGGTGAGATTACTTAGCTATCAAAATAATAATTCTTCTTCCCATTCTTGAACTATGCCACCCGGTGAGTGCCTTCACCCGATAAATCGTCCAGATTTAAAATTACGCATTCCAATTGTCATCGAGGTCTTCTCTTTGGCAAGGCATCTCTGGAAAATACACCTCGAAAATGTTTGATTTTCAAAGCTTTCGCCGCATTCGACAGATCGCTGTTGGATCTGGGTTCATTAGGTAAGACAACACCTTCTACAGATATCCGTATTTTCTTATTCATAAATGTATTTTTCTTTTATTTATTTCATTATAATTCACTAAATGATGTAATTTTTATTTTTTATTTTTTCTCTTTTAAATTAAATTTCTCGATGTCTCTATCGATTTCCATAGTCTTGTATTCGTCTAATTCCTCTTGATTTTCTGGAATCCTCTCGTCCTTAATCATATCCAAAACCCAATGTGCGAGCTCCAAAGTACTTATTTTATCGTCTAACACGAATCTCTTATCGTCGTCGGCCGTCAGCAAAATCTTGTTGATTATTTCGGTATACAAGTCGTGATTGTCGCTTCGAATCAATTTCATAGTCTTGTACACCGGCCCACTTCCGAACAGACAATCTTTATACTCTTGGAAAGAGATGTTTTTCTTCACCACACACGCTTGAATCCCTTTGCACTTCTTGATCTCTTCGCCTTCTAGGCGATAAGCATACAGTTTGGGTCTCAAACCCACGAATTTAGCAATTTATTTACCGGCGCTCTCGTCCTTAAATTTACCCAACACCTTCTTGTGGTCGTTCGATTGAATGTTGGACGGGTGATCGACGGGATAATCGCTCGTGTCAAACCACGTGGCCACGTCCGGAGATATATCTCAGTAGACGTCTTTCGTCTCTATTTCATAAACCAAACTGTCTGTGTTGGTGAACAGTAGTTTGGCTTTCTCGCCAAATTGCCGTTTAACGTAATCATAGTGAAACTCATACATCAATTGCTTGCTGATATCTAAGATGAACGGTCCGAGATAACAGGGTTTGTCGAACTTCAGGTACGTCTTTTGCATGTGAACGTCCACTAGATTTTCGTTGAATATGGTTCGGTGTTTGTAATTGGGTTTTGCCACTAATTTTTTAGCTCTTTTCTCGGACGTGATGAGTCGAACGTCAGTTCTCTTCCTGATGTTTTCCATCGATTTACCATACACACAGTTGTTCATGAGTTTAAAGAAATCTTTTTCGAAATCATTCTTGCCTCGAATTCTGAGATTCATGTTGAGATCGATGTATTTTTTCATCCAAGGCTCTTCGTTGAATCGAATGACGCGATGTATGTCAAGTAATTTCATCCCGTGATCGAAGTATTGTTTCAAATTCTTGCTGTAGACGACGTACTCACGTTTGTTATATAGAATTGGGAATGAGTTTTTTGTCGTCTCCTTTAACCAGTTCCATTCGTTCGGGAGCCAGCGGATAATCATTGTGCAGGTCGTGTAACTGTTCCGGATAGTTCAAACCGACTTCTAAAATGCAAGGATATTCTCACCATTTTTGCATCTCTGCCGGTTCCGTCACCCATTTGAAATTTCCAATTGGTAAAGGATGACTCATAGCCCAACCGTACAGATTATTAGCGTCAAAATACTGCATGTATTTATTCGGCCATTCCGAATCGAAACCTTCTTTCATGTAGGGATTGTTGGCTTCAGAATATCTGTGGGAGGTCATCGAGACACCACCTCTCGCGGCCTTTTCGAACATGAGCAACATGTCCACGTCAGATAATAATTCCAATTGGACTTCGGTGGTCTTCAACAGAGCGTCCCATGTCAGACCACCTGCGGTGAAATACCAAGCCGGATCCAGATCGTAATTTCGATGACAGACGTCTCGAAAATTTTCGAACACGTCTGCCAGGAGTAGAACGTTGGTCTTCAGATAAAGATCATGATAATCTCTCTTGGTTTTCATATCAAATGATTTCCACTCGTTTTCGGCATGCTCGTAATCCTCGTCGGAAATGTCGGATTCGTATAATTTTGAATAAAAATCTTTTTTCGAAGGTAGCGCGGTGTCGTCGAATCTCTTTAGATCGTTCATGTAATCAACTAATTTTTCCAGACCGGTCGACATGAATTTAAAACTGTCGATTAAGCATATGGTTCTACGAACGGATTTTGTTTCTTCTTCCAATGTCTCTTTGAAGATTACTCTTTTCTACTCCACAACCTTCCATTTTGTGAAGGAAATGTATCTTTCTTCACTGTTCACGATGCAGTTTAATTCTTCGTGGGAGGTGCCGAGAGTTTTCACGAACAGATGACTGTCATAACCCGAGAGATTGTGAAATATCACCGGATAGAAAGTGGCGTCTTGCTATCTTAAATTACACCCGCTGTGGGCCGGACCATGATACAGACCCATGTAATGATCATGGTCTCTGACCTTCTTCTTTTCCCGCGTATTCTTGTCCAGCGAGTGTCTGCATATGTGACATTCAGTGGCTCTGTTATTTTCGTCCTGTTGCTCTTGCATGATGATCATTTTCGCTGGAGTTTTGAATTTGTCATATAAAATTTGAATTTTCGATTCTAACTCTTCCATGAATCTTCGAGCCACGTCGTCGTCTTCAGACCTATTTGGATAGGTGAAGGGACCCATGTCGTGTGGCGAGTGTTGCGAGTCGAAAGTGCATTTCACATAAATACAATAGCCCAAAGGCATGTGTTATTGATATCTTTTGGCGTAACTTCAAAGAGCATTGGGTTGGCAGGAACTCATTTTCACGGTGAAGCATTCAAAATTGGTGTACATGATGAATGGCACTTTTAACCTTCTATTGTGATTGCAAAAGTTCATGAAGGTGTTGGGTTTGGACATTTCAACAGCAAGCCTTGATTTTCGTTGCAATATTCCTGATGTTTCGCTAACGATTTTTCGCTGTGAAACGTGTTCATGCAGTTGCAACATCAATATATCTCACCATTATGTTTACTACTCTGGCTCGACAGTAGTCGGCTCAGATGTTTAACCCAACAATAATGGCGATTGTCACCATTTGAAATCAATAATAAAATAATCGTCTTTTCTCTTCCGAGATACGAAGTCTGTCTGAGAAGATAGATCATTCGTTTTTCCTCATCGTATCCCAAGACATTCACTGCTACGGCGGGATTTTGAGCTTTCAAAAGTTCGATGTCTTTTAACGGCATTGGAAAAGTTACTCCAGTACAATCGAGATTTTTACAAGTCTCCTTGTAATGAGAAACTCTCTTGGAGTTGATTTTGGCGGGGTATAAAGCAGAGGTAACTGCCCATTCAAAACACTGATCATCTTTATTTCTCACGTTGACCACAGCGTTTTTTTTAGCTAGGAAATATGGTATTCCATGAAGGAAGATGCTTTCAACGGATCGTTTTTGGTCACGTGAATTTCGAGATTCAACATCTCTTTGAACATCCAATTACTACCTCCCTTTTGATAATTCGTGAGAGACGTCAACATCTTGTCTTTCATTATTTCGAAAACGTCCAATAATTCGGAACCTCGAAATACGGTCAGGACCAGGGACCAGTCTAGAGGGTAATTTGAGGGAGAAGTCACTTCTCCCTCCACTGACTTTAGGGAGAAGTCAGATGAAACAGGGAGAAGTGAGAAGAAAATGTAGAGCGATGATGCTGCATTCGCATGATCTACCGGTATATTATATTTTCATCTCTCACAAAAATAAATCACTACAATTGGGCAATAACACATCTCTATGTGTAAATTTATTTGTACAAAGAATTGTTTACGAGAAAAAAACATGCCCCTCTGTATTAATTTATTTATAAAAAGAAAAGTTTACAATTCAAATTCAAATGGGCATTTACTTTTTAGAAGAGACAGATCAACCTTGAATTAAACAATTCAAGTGTGTCCATTTCTTGGTCCAGAGTGAGTAAAAAGTAGGTCAATATAAGTAGGCTTTTGCTGCACAAAAATAAAATCCAGATTGGAATTAAAACTTCAGCTTTTACAAAAAAGTGTTGTTTTATGAAAAACTGCTCCCCAGAAAAAAAATTCTGAGTGTGAAAAATACTTAATTTAAAGATAACTTAAATAGAAAATCTTTTCTTAACTTGACGACTTGTCACCTAATTTCAATGCAGCCTAGACAGTTCGCGATTACATTATTAATCGGGCATTGTTTTTAGATGCTGATTTTATTTTTAGTTACTATGAAAATTAATCACAATAACAATTAACCCTAGCAATAATACTCTTTTCAGATGGAAATTACTATGTAAATTCTACGTGAATTCACCTAATTTCAAGGTAGGTCAATTGGGAATTTACAAATTACAGGGTGACACGATTTCGCTTTTTAGTGATGTCAGAGCGAAGTTATGCAATCCAAGGCGACTTTTTCGCCCCAGTCGCCTGGTCGGCTGGTCTCTGGTCAGGACGCCGGATCTGAAATATGCATCTCTCACGATGCTCTTGCCAGAGTTCACGTCGATTTTATTCATCATGCAATGGAGTATCATCACAATTTTTAGTCCCACATCCATGTGTTTGTGAAACAAATCCAATACTTTATTCTTCACCCGTTCCATAAACAATTTCGGATCAACTTTCTTGAACGGGGGAGGCATGTCAAAAGTTTTGAAAATGCCTTTCTACAGGAATCGATTGGAATGATTTTGTGATGATTTGTCCTACATATTCTTCTCCTTTCCCTTCGTCGATTGCTCGTTGAATTTCGTTCAATATATGTTGTTCATCTCGATTCTGAACCGCATCACTCGTTTTCGTTTTTTTAATTTTTTTTTTAAACTTGCAGTTCTTCGACGGCTTTTCATTTGATCGTCTTCTTATTTTCCACAACTGGAACGTTTTTTTTTTTACGTCGGCATTTCGATTCCCTTTGCCACCTTTTTCTTCTTATTTTTCGCAATCGGAACGTTTTTTGACGTCGTTGCTATCGTCATTTCGTTTCCGTTTTCATTGAGCAAACTACGTAACTCCTCACGTATGATCTCTCTAAGTTTTAAATCATTCTGCACTACTACCGCGTTTCATTTTCTATCATCAGGTGTTACTACCATCGGCTTATTTTTCGCAGTTTCAGCTTGTTTAAGTTTGTTTACTTTCGATCTTTCGATTTCCTTTCCATAACCTCGTGAATGATACTCCTGTATGGCTTTAATTTTTTGGGATTAGGTTCTATGATTTCTGAAATTTGGAATTTTTATTTCTTTACAAATCTCGTTTAACCGGGGTATGGTATACTCATCTAAATTTTCCATTTTTTTTTTATATTTGTTTGCTTTATTTGTAAGAATATATTTTGAATTTTATGGGGTTTTTTGTTAAATAATAATTTTTTTTAAAGTGTTTAAAAATAGTCTCTTATATTTGTTTTTAATTCTCCTCAAAAAATGGGGGTTTTTTTGTTGTATTAATTCAATTTTTTCCTTAACGTGGAAAAAATTGAATTAATACAACAAACATAAAGGAAATTAATAATTTAAAACTTTTGTATATATATAGAGAGAGAAAAAACTTTCACAAAAATTTCACATTAAAGAAAAATTAAATTTAAAATCTTTCTGTATATTTCTGGAGAGAAAAACTTTTTTACAAAAAATTATCATTTAACAAAAAAGACAAAATTCAAATATATTATTTATTTGCAATAATTCATAAAACAAAAAAAAATAAGCAACCATGAGAACAACACCTAAAAATTGCAAATTGAAATTGAAATGAGTCGAAACATGCAAGAAACTTGGTTGTAAAATTTATAGATTACAACGACATGACAGTATCGAATTGAATGGGGTTGAGATGAAGGCCTTACAGCACAAATACGACACATATAGCATGCCTTTGAAATTGGACGAAGCCGCGCTCGATTTGTTTTACGAATACCAAAGAGATCTACAGAATATCATCTTCACCAAATACAAAGAATTCGATAAGAGCGATTTGTCGTTGCCCTACGGAAGTTACATATATCCAAAAATCTCTCTCGAACTCGTAGACGAATCGGGTGGCGAGAGCACGTTGGCCGAATTAAAAAAACTTGCAAAAGTAAAGATAAACATTCAATGCATATGCGAAAAAGGAGAAGACACTACCGTTAACATGTTAATAACAGGCTTGGAAATATAAAAAAGACAATAGAGAGAGCGATAGTGAAGAAGAAGGGAAAAAAAATTATTTTTTTTCCCCTTCTTCTTCACTATCGCTCATATATATTGTAATAACGTTTCCCTTTCTCTTCACTTTCATTGTCGATTATTCTTTTTTTTTTTTGACATATCACGTTTTTTTATAATAACACATTCCATTCCCTTCATCATATTTATGAACGAATGTGGTGCATCTCTGCACAACACTCACATCATCATTATTCTCTTCAAAAGGTGGTGGAATATCATTATTCTCTTCAAAAGGTGGTGGTGGTGGAAAACAACTCATTCTTCTTCTTTTTAATTTCCACAATCTATCCCTATTTTTTTTTCACTTCTTTTTCCAATTCTTTCCTGAAATATCCATCATTATCATTCAAAAAAGTCTCATAATACTTTTTATCCATTTTTATATTATTTTTTTATTCTTTATATAATTTATATTTTTATACTTCATATAATTATATAATTTTTTTTATACTTTATAATAACATACTCAAAAGTGGTATATTCTTAAACAGCGAATTCGGACCAAACAGCAAACCCCTACTGAGTCGCTCCACGTTCTGTCCTCTCTTCAGATAGAGACCATTTCCACTGAAAAGGTTGCCATCTCTCACAGGTTTTAGATACAATCCTTTACCGCTGACTGTGTTGACACGACACATGACTCCTCCCTTCTTCAAAAACAGTCCGCCACCCATTAATTTCTGAACTCCAGAACTCACAAGTCCCGAGAGAGCTCCCATGCCGAGAGCCGGCAACATGGTGTTCGTGAGAATGGGCAATACTTTTGTGGTGAGTGTTCCCAACAGCGGTAGGAAACCTCCTTTCATTTTCTTATTATAATCCACTTGAGCAGGACTCAATCTCACCGTCAACCCTCTTCCATCATGAATCGAATAGATCGTCGGTTGCATGCTACCATTCACGTAGCTTCCATCAATCATGTCCATGTTCACCAGAATACTATTGATGGCGAGAATGTCAACCATATTTTCGGATGCCGCGTGGCCTCGATACATCTTTTGATCGAATCCCAACATCTTGCCGATCGAATCGTCCGTGTTGAAATCCACTCGGAAATTATCTTCCAAATCCAATATCGTCTGTAGGGTATTAGGGTTGGGAGTGAGTCTGATCTTGTTGCTTCCCTTTCCACCCATCTTCATTCGTGTCTGAATGTAATTGTTCAAGTCATCTATGTCGTAACTTCTTTTTGGAATTCGAATCTCCAACCAATCCACTCCGTCGGAATACTTGAATGAGTTATTCTTTCTGGTGACGTTGGGAAAGGAATAATAAGTCTCCAGATTCACCATCGCCATCTCGTATCTTTTCTCCCTATTCAATTTGATGGAAGGTTCGAATTTCATCGCGAATTTAGTCGAATCGCCACTCACCATGATTTGAATGGACTGTTTTGCAGCCATATTCTCGGCTATCCGTTCTAACAATTCTCCTTGTTCGAACTTTATTTTCTATTTTTATTATTTTTTAAAAGTAAATTATTGATGATTTATTATTTTTAATTTTTGTTTTCAATCTCTATTTTATTATCATCAGAAACATAAAACTTGTCAAATCCACTCTGATATTTTCTGTGATTAAATTTGCTAGTCAAATCGATCACGACGAAATCGTGAAGTCCTCCATCCCAAATCCTCTTGCAGAATCTCCCGAATTCTTCTCTGCTCATGTCATTTGCGATGTGATCTCTGTGGATGTGATTGAGATTCTTGAGATCCTGGCGAAAGAGACACAGGAAATTAGCGTTCTCCTTTATCGTCTGTCTGGGCAGTCGAAAATTATTCTGAGACAGGTAGAAACAGTCCACGTTGCTGTGATGACCCCTGACGTAATACGATTCGCATCGGTTCTGTGTCTCCAAAAGCAGATCATCGAAAATCATGAGATTCTTATTTTCTGATTTCAATTTTCTGGGATCCGGAACGTTGCTCGCGTTCTCGTAAAATCGACACTCGACGTTCGAAGATGCATCTCTCTTCATCAATTCCATCGCTGCACCCTCCAAAATGGTCGAAAGAGAAGCTCCGCTTTTGTTGAATTCCTCTCTTCGAAGTTCTTGGGCAATCTACGATCCATGCACTCTCGAAGCAATCTGTATTCGGGTTGAAACAGGCTCTTGCCGAACATGAATAATCTGTCGTAATCCAACCAGCCGGGTCGCGACAACAGATTCATCAACAGATTGGTCTTTCCGCGATTCGATTTTTTCACTATCAAACCCCTTATGCTCTTGGGAAAGAACTCGTTGTTCGACCTCTTCGTCGCGGTGTCGTTCCAAGACATATCTTTGACGTTCATCTTTTTTTTTAGGTTTTCAAACTCAGTTTTTTTATGTTTTTCAAACTCGGTTTCTTCATGTTTTCAGACTCGGTTTATAAATATATATTTATGATTATTTATTTATATTACACCGTCACGGGTTCTCTTCAATCCAGATCCACTCATCATTTTGGCCAGATCTTGTATGGGTACCACAGCATCCTTAAAATCTTTCCAACTTTTCGATGATCGCTCTAACGTAGCTCGCTTCGATGGCGGGCTGATCAATTTATCAATCAATGCATCCGCCGCCCTCTTGCCCGCTACTGAAGTGATCCTACCACTAGCTTTAGAAGTGGCTTTCTTACCAGCATCCAAGGCCGTCTTCTTACTGACCTCAAGCACAGTCGATGCGAGTTTTCTACCGGCATCGCTCATGAGCGCTCGCATTTTAGAATCCACGATGACAGAACCACCTTGGACGTAAGTTCTGACGTATCCCCTGTTCTTTATCACCAACATATTTTATTTTATATATATATTTTGTTTTTCACTCGTAAATCGTTTTTTTCTGTTTTAAATACTTTTATTGGTTTTAGTGTAGATTTACTTTTATTTATCTATTTTGTTTTTTTTTTCTCTACTTACTATATATCAATCCTTCAATTCGTTCATCAACCTTTTATAATCTCGTCTGTCCAAGACCTTCTGCCTCAACAATTCATCGCATATACTCACTATCTGATTATCCACCCCAGTATTACCGGCGCGCCGACTAGCCATCAACAATTTCAATCTCTCGAACAGAGCGCCGGAATCGTCGCCGTCGTTCATCGTTCATCGTCGCATTCTAGATGGTCCGATCGGTCATGGACGAATGCGCAGCAGTTTTCCAGGACAGAAATGCAAAAGATTAAGAATGCCGAAAACATTAGAATTTTCGTGGACGAAAAAAACGGCGAAGATTTCAAGTGGAGGGAACAGATGAAAAATATCATGAGGAGTTTGAGATAATTGTAACAGATTCACGAGAGCTGCGAGAGGAAATAAAAAAGTGATTGATATAATATAGGAGAAAAAAAATATATAAATAAATATAGTTATTTAAAAATAAATAAAATATCGAATCAAATAGATAATAAAATATACATAAATCATGAATGATTCCAAGATTGTGAGAGCGTTGTTTCTTCTAAAGGCGTTGATGAAAGCGTACGTATTCTACATGAATGAACAACTAGTTCGCGTCTTGTTTGAATGATGCATCGGGTGTCGGGATCATCTAGACTTTGATCACGAGGATCATTCATGTCTGTGATATAATATAGGAGAAAAAAAATATATATAAATAAATAGTTATTTAAAAATGAATAAAATATTGAATCGAATAGATAATAAAATATACGTAAATCATGAACGATTCCAAGATAGTGAGAGCGTCATTTCTTTTAAAGGCGTTGATGAGAGCCTACGCATTCTGCATGAACGAAGAACTAGTTCGTGTCTTGTTCCAATGATGCATCAGGTGTCGGGATCATCTAGACTTTGATCACGAGGATCAATTGTGTCTGACGATAGAAAGGGAAGATGTCGACTATTTCGAACCGGCATTTGAATACATTCGAATCGACGACGTGATCAGGTTTTTAAGGAAATTAATCTTCTGTAGCGGGCGAGACAAGCCCACCGGTTTTGAAGAAATGAAATTGGCGCGTAGAAGTCTGACTTTAGAAGACAAGGGATCAATCTTGAAATTATTGCTGGAGGGAGCATATGACACAACTAAGTTTTCTTGTTGATATAAATAAGGGAGAGAATAGAAAAATAAAATAATAAATACGTGCATAAATAATATAGATAAAAAATTGGAAAGCAAAACACAAAAATAATGTAAACCAAAAATAAATTGTATCCGTCGTTAGATGACGACGAGGATGAGAAGCTGAATGGCATTTTGCCAATGGCGCCGTCGCTAGAAGAAAAAGAAAGAGGAGAGAGCTATCGCATCAATCAAATCAGTAGAATTCAGTTGTATCTGACTCGAGAGAGAGACTCTTGTCATTCTCTCATTAAGAAGTATTCGCGCCTCGTGAAATTCGTCAATGCGGTCGACACGACACTCATCACGATTTCCATGGGTTTACATGCGGCCAGCATTGGATTGTTGTCGACCGTGGCCGGCGTTCCGATCGTGTTGACCATAGAAGGAGTGCTGGATTGTTTAGCACAGTTGGAAACTTTTTGAGTAGGAAATTATATCTGAAGGCTAGGAAACACGAAAAGATCCACGTCTTGGCCGACTCCAAGATTTACATGATATCCAAAATGATCTCGATGGTGTTGAAAGATGGTAGGATATCGGACAGAGAATACTTCACGATATTGGGTGAGAAAAAGAAATACGATGCCATGAAAGAAGCCATGAGAATCAAGACACGTCAGATCATCAAGGAAGAGATGAAGGATTCTCTCGTGGAAAGGGGAGGAAAGAGGCCAGGGAGAAATTCGGTAAGTTGTTAGAACTCAAGAGCAACGATAGAAATAATATATATATAATAAGAATAGAATTTTTTAAGGAAAAAAAAAATATTAAATTTATATATATAAAATTAAACAAAAAATAAATACGAAATTATTTAAATAACCTTCAAAAATGTATTGCGTAAAGTGTAAGAGAGTTACTGAGACAGGTAATTCTCGAGAAGTACGAACTCAAAATGACAGACAGATGCTTCGTGGAATTTGCAAGGCGTGTGGTTCGATCAAGACTAGATTCGTCAAAAAAAAAAACCGACGAGAGGCGAAGGCATCATGAATAAAATGATCAATAATCTACCTTTTGAAATGCATCTGCCAGGTCACAGTTTCACGGGACCCGGGACGAAATTGAACAAGAGACTCAACGCCGATCTGACTCCTAAATCTTGGATGCGGTCATGTACGATCGCTATCTGTGCTACGCCAGACATCCTGACACCAAGACATGCAACGACGTCTGCGACAAAAACATGTTGGCAAAATTGAGAGACATATCTCTCTCTATTCCGTTCACCATGAGATTGACGACTGCTCTGTTATTCAAATCCATGGAAGCCAGATACATTCGAATGATTTTGCCTCCCAACGGCATGGAATATCCAACCTGACTGTGTAGCAATCCGCTACCTCCGTTTCCGAAAGACCATTCGGCTTTTCCCTCATCTAATGCGCCACTCTCCTCGGCCCATACGGTGATCAATTTTTGCCTGGCGTATTTGACTTTCTCCACCACCGAAATCAGGGTGCAGGCGTCCGACATGTGCACGGGATCTGGCAGATTCGTGAGCGCATGTCTAGTTTACCTTCCATGATGTCGCCCTTTCTGCAGACCGAGTTGTCGTCCACGTACTGCCTGCTGACTGTGCTGGAATCGAATTCGGGGTCGTGATCGAGACCGAATAAATTCTGACCGTTCATGTTGATGCCTCCCTTCATGGTTCCGCCGGATTGTTTGTTCAGGTAGAGATCGTCCACTCGTGATTCTACGTATTCTTGAGATCATGGAATCCACATAGCCCTTGTTGACCGTGGTGGAGTCCTCATCCTTGTTGTCGATCTTCGACAGATTCACTATCTTGTTGAATCCCGCATTCAGATCCGATTTTATTTCTCGTTTGGCAGACTTTCTCTCTTCCTGGGATTTGCGGGAGTGGCCACGTTCGTTATCTTGTTAGAATTGGCGTTCAATTCTGACTGCGTCATTTTTTGAATGTATCTACCTCTCAGGTGTTCGCTGAATCGCGCGTGAGAGTCGTCCGAATATTTCTTAGTTGTGGCATCAGTGGAATCTATGGGATTCGCAACGTTCACCAACCGTTTGGATTTCAGATTGAGATCGTCAGTCATGGTTCTATTCAAATAATTATCTCTCATGATTCATTCGAAATCCGCATTCCCCCTGTCAACGTATTTTTTAGTCATCACATCTGCGAGATCTATCGGCTCGGGAAGATTGTAGAGTTTGTTATCGTTCATGTTCAAAGGTTCCTCTCGAGGTTCATATTTCTGAACGTAACGTTCATCCAAGTTGGTGACATCATAACCATCGCCGACTTCAAGCGTTATCTGCTTCTTTTTGGGGCGACTTTCGTTGTCACTCCTACCAAATTTATCGACTGGCATGTAAAAAAAAATCTCTCTAATGTAAATCATTGAGAATGTCTTGAAACCGATCTCCTTCTGACCATCTCTTGAGAACGTAGAGACACAGGTGACCGCAAAAAACTTGATCTGCTGATTGCACTCATTCCATATTGTAACGAACCACCGATTTGTCGAAATAGTTCTTTATTTCTTTCGGCGGTGAGATTACTTAGCTATCAAAATAATAATTCTTCTTCCCATTCTTGAACTATGCCACCCGGTGAGTGCCTTCACCCGATAAATCGTCCAGATTTAAAATTACGCATTCCAATTGTCATCGAGGTCTTCTCTTTGGCAAGGCATCTCTGGAAAATACACCTCGAAAATGTTTGATTTTCAAAGCTTTCGCCGCATTCGACAGATCGCTGTTGGATCTGGGTTCATTAGGTAAGACAACACCTTCTACAGATATCCGTATTTTCTTATTCATAAATGTATTTTTCTTTTATTTATTTCATTATAATTCACTAAATGATGTAATTTTTATTTTTTATTTTTTCTCTTTTAAATTAAATTTCTCGATGTCTCTATCGATTTCCATAGTCTTGTATTCGTCTAATTCCTCTTGATTTTCTGGAATCCTCTCGTCCTTAATCATATCCAAAACCCAATGTGCGAGCTCCAAAGTACTTATTTTATCGTCTAACACGAATCTCTTATTGTCGTCGGCCGTCAGCAAAATCTTGTTGATTATTTCGGTAGACAAGTCGTGATTGTCGCTTCGAATCAATTTCATAGTCTTGTACACCGGCCCACTTCCGAACAGACAATCTTTATACTCTTGGAAAGAGATGTTTTTCTTCACCACACACGCTTGAATCCCTTTGCACTTCTTGATCTCTTCACCTTCTAGGCGATAAGCATACAGTTTGGGTCTCAAACCCACGAATTTGGCGATTTATTTACCGGCGCTCTCGTCCTTAAATTTACCCAACACCTTCTTGTGGTCGTTCAATTGAATGTTGGACGGGTGATCGACGGGATAATCGCTCGTGTCAAACCACGTGGCCACGTCCGGAGATATATCTCAGTAGACGTCTTTCGTCTCTATTTCATAAACCAAACTGTCTGTGTTGGTGAACAGTAGTTTGGCTTTCTCGCCAAATTGCCGTTTAACGTAATCATAGTGAAACTCATACATCAATTGCTTGCTGATATCTAAGATGAACGGTCCGAGATAACAGGGTTTGTCGAACTTCAGGTACGTCTTTTGCATGTGAACGTCCACTAGATTTTCGTTGAATATGGTTCGGTGTTTGTAATTGGGTTTTGCCACTAATTTTTTAGCTCTTTTCTCGGACGTGATGAGTCGAACGTCAGTTCTCTTCCTGATGTTTTCCATCGATTTACCATACACACAGTTGTTCATGAGTTTAAAGAAATCTTTTTCGAAATCATTCTTGCCTCGAATTCTGAGATTCATGTTGAGATCGATGTATTTTTTCATCCAAGGCTCTTCGTTGAATCGAATGACGCGATGTATGTCAAGTAATTTCATCCCGTGATCGAAGTATTGTTTCAAATTCTTGCTGTAGAAGACGTACTCACGTTTGTTATATAGAATTGGGAATGAGTTTTTTGTCGTCTCCTTCAACCAGTTCCATTCGTTCGGGAGCCAGCGGATAATCATTGTGCAGGTCGTGTAACTGTTCCGGATAGTTCAAACCGACTTCTAAAATGCAAGGATATTCTCACCATTTTTGCATCTCTGCCGGTTCCGTCACCCATTTGAAATTTCCAATTGGTAAAGGATGACTCATAGCCCAACCGTACAGATTATTAGCGTCAAAATACTGTATGTATTTATTCGGCCATTCCGAATCGAAACCTTCTTTCATGTAGGGATTGTTGGCTTCAGAATATCTGTGGGAGGTCATCGAGACACCACCTCTCGCGGCCTTTTCGAACATGAGCAACATGTCCACGTCAGATAATAATTCCAATTGGACTTCGGTGGTCTTCAACAGAGCGTCCCATGTCAGACCACCTGCGGTGAAATACCAAGCCGGATCCAGATCGTAATTTCGATGACAGACGTCTCGAAAATTTTCGAACACGTCTGCCAGGAGTAGAACGTTGGACTTCAGATAAAGATCATGATAATCTCTCTTGGTTTTCATATCAAATGATTTCCACTCGTTTTCGGCATGCTCGTAATCCTCGTCGGAAATGTCGGATTCGTATAATTTTGAATAAAAATCTTTTTTCGAAGGTAGTGCGGTGTCGTCGAATCTCTTTAGATCGTTCATGTAATCAACTAATTTTTCCAGACCGGTCGACATGAATTTAAAACTGTCGATTAAGCATATGGTTCTACGAACGGATTTTGTTTCTTCTTCCAATGTCTCTTTGAAGATTACTCTTTTCTTCTCCACAACCTTCCATTTTGTGAAGGAAATGTATCTTTCTTCACTGTTCACGATGCAGTTTAATTCTTCGTGGGAGGTACCGAGAGTTTTCACGAACAGATGACTGTCATAACCCGAGAGATTGTGAAATATCACCGGATAGAAAGTGGCGTCTTGCTATCTTAAATTACACCCGCTGTGGGCTGGACCATGATACAGACCCATGTAATGATCATGGTCTCTGACCTTCTTCTTTTCCCGCGTATTCTTGTCCAGCGAGTGTCTGCATATGTGACATTCAGTGGCTCTGTTATTTTCGTCCTGTTGCTCTTGCATGATGATCATTTTCGCTGGAGTTTTGAATTTGTCATATAAAATTTGAATTTTCGATTCTAACTCTTCCATGAATCTTCGAGCCTCGTCGTCTTCAGACCTATTTGGATAGGTGAAGGGACCCATGTCGTGTGGCGAGTGTTGCGAGTCGAAAGTGCATTTCACATAAATACAATAGCCCAAAGGCATGTGTTATTGATATCTTTCGGCGTAACTTCAAAGAGCATTGGGTTGGCAGGAACTCATTTTCACGGTGAAGCATTCAAAATTGGTGTACATGATGAATGGCACTTTTAACCTTCTATTGTGATTGCAAAAGTTCATGAAGGTGTTGGGTTTGGACATTTCAACAGCAAGCCTTGATTTTCGTTGCAATATTCCTGATGTTTCGCTAACGATTTTTCGCTGTGAAACGTGTTCATGCAGTTGCAACATCAATATATCTCACCATTATGTTTACTACTCTGGCTCGACAGTAGTCGGCTCAGATGTTTAACCCAACAATAATGGCGATTGTCACCATTTGAAATCAATAATAAAATAATCGTCTTTTCTCTTCCGAGATACGAAGTCTGTCTGAGAAGATAGATCATTCGTTTTCCCTCATCGTATCCCAAGACATTCACTGCTATGGCGGGATTTTGAGCTTTCAAAAGTTCGATGTCTTTTAACGGCATTGGAAAAGTTACTCCAGTACAATCGAGATTTTTACAAGTCTACTTGTAATGAGAAACTCTCTTGGAGTTGATTTTGACGGGGTATAAAGCAGAGGTAACTGCCCATTCAAAACACTGATCATCTTTATTTCTCACGTTGACCACAGCGTTTTTTTTAGCTAGGAAATATGGTATTCCATGAAGGAAGATGCTTTCAACGGATCGTTTTTGGTCACGTGAATTTCGAGATTCAACATCTCTTTGAACATCCAATTACTACCTCCCTTTTGATAATTCGTGAGAGACGTCAACATCTTGTCTTTCATTATTTCGAAAACGTCCAATAATTCGGAACCTCGAAATACGGTCAGGACCAGGGACCAGTCTAGAGGGTAATTTGAGGGAGAAGTCACTTCTCCCTCCACTGACTTTAGGGAGAAGTCAGATGAAACAGGGAGAAGTGAGAAGAAAATGTAGAGCGATGATGCTGCATTCGCATGATCTACCGGTATATTATATTTTCATCTCTCACAAAAATAAATCACTACAAATGGGCAATAACACATCTCTATGTGTAAATTTATTTGTACAAAGAATTGTTTACGAGAAAAAAACATGCCCCTCTGTATTAATTTATTTATAAAAAGAAAAGTTTACAATTCAAATTCAAATGGGCATTTACTTTTTAGAAGAGACAGATCAACCTTGAATTAAACAATTCAAGTGTGTCCATTTCTTGGTCCAGAGTGAGTAAAAAGTAGGTCAATATAAGTAGGCTTTTGCTGCACAAAAATAAAATCCAGATTGGAATTAAAACTTCAGCTTTTACAAAAAAGTGTTGTTTTATGAAAAACTGCTCCCCAGAAAAAAAATTCTGAGTGTGAAAAATACTTAATTTAAAGATAACTTAAATAGAAAATCTTTTCTTAACTTGACGACTTGTCACCTAATTTCAATGCAGCCTAGACAGTTCGCGATTACATTATTAATCAGGCATTGTTTTTAGATGCTGATTTTATTTTTAGTTACTATGAAAATTAATCACAATAACAATTAACCCTAGCAATAATACTCTTTTCAGATGGAAATTACTATGTAAATTCTACGTGAATTCACCTAATTTCAAGGTAGGTCAATTGGGAATTTACAAATTACAGGGTGACACGATTTCGCTTTTTAGTGATGTCAGAGCGAAGTTATGCAATCCAAGGCGACTTTTTCGCCCCAGTCCCCTGGTCGGCTGGTCTCTGGTCAGGACGCCGGATCTGAAATATGCATCTCTCACGATGCTCTTGCCAGAGTTCACGTCGATTTTATTCATCATGCAATGGAGTATCATCACAATTTTTAGTCCCACATCCATGTGTTTGTGAAACAAATCCAATACTTTATTCTTCACCCGTTCCATAAACAATTTCGGATCAACTTTCTTGAACGGGGGAGGCATGTCAAAAGTTTTGAAAATGCCTTTCTACAGGAATCGATTGGAATGATTTTGTGATGATTTGTCCTACATATTCTTCTCCTTTCCCTTCGTCGATTGCTCGTTGAATTTCGTTCAATATATGTTGTTCATCTCGATTCTGAACCGCATCACTCGTTTTCGTTTTTTTAATTTTTTTTTTAAACTTGCAGTTCTTCGACGGCTTTTCATTTGATCGTCTTCTTATTTTCCACAACTGGAACGTTTTTTTTTTTACGTCGGCATTTCGATTCCCTTTGCCACCTTTTTCTTCTTATTTTTCGCAATCGGAACGTTTTTTGACGTCGTTGCTATCGTCATTTCGTTTCCGTTTTCATTGAGCAAACTACGTAACTCCTCACGTATGATCTCTCTAAGTTTTAAATCATTCTGCACTACTACCGCATTTCATTTTCTATCATCAGGTGTTACTACCATTGGCTTATTTTTCGCAGTTTGAGTTTGTTTAAGTTTGTTTACTTTCGATCTTTCGATTTCCTTTCCATAACCTCGTGAATGATACTCCTGTATGGCTTTAATTTTTTGGGATTAGGTTCTATGATTTCTGAAATTTGGAATTTTTATTTCTTTACAAATCTCGTTTAACCGGGGTATGGTATACTCATCTAAATTTTCCATTTTTTTTTTTTATTTGTTTGCTTTATTTGTAAGAATATATTTTGAATTTTGTGGGGTTTTTTGTTAAATAATAATTTTTTTTAAAGTGTTTAAAAATAGTCTCTTATATTTGTTTTTAATTCTCCTCAAAAAATGGGGTTTTTTTTGTTGTATTAATTCAATTTTTTCCTTAACGTGGAAAAAATTGAATTAATACAACAAACATAAAGGAAATTAATAATTTAAAACTTTTGTATATATATATAGAGAGAAAAAACTTTCACAAAAATTTCACATTAAAGAAAAATTAAATTTAAAATCTTTCTGTATATTTCTGGAGAGAAAAACTTTTTTACAAAAAATTATCATTTAACAAAAAAGACAAAATTCAAATATATTATTTATTTGCAATAATTCATAAAACAAAAAAAAATAAGCAACCATGAGAACAACACCTAAAAATTGCAAATTGAAATTGAAACGAGTCGAAACATGCAAGAAACTTGGTTGTAAAATTTATAGATTACAACGACATGACAGTATCGAATTGAATGGGGTTGAGATGAAGGCCCTACAGCACAAATACGACACATATAGCATGCCTTTGAAATTGGACGAAGCCGCGCTCGATTTGTTTTACGAATACCAAAGAGATCTACAGAATATCATCTTCACCAAATACAAAGAATTCGATAAGAGCGATTTGTCGTTGCCCTACGGAAGTTACATATATCCAAAAATCTCTCTCGAACTCGTAGACGAATCGGGTGGCGAGATCACATTGGCCGAATTAAAAAAACTTGCAAAAGTAAAGATAAACATTCAATGCATATGCGAAAAAGGAGAAGACACTACCGTTAACATGTTAATAACAGGCTTGGAAATATAAAAAAGACAATAGAGAGAGCGATAGTGAAGAAGAAGGGAAAAAAAATTATTTTTTTTCCCCTTCTTCTTCACTATCGCTCATATATATTGTAATAACGTTTCCCTTTCTCTTCACTTTCATTGTCGATTATTCTTTTTTTTGACATATCACGTTTTTTTATAATAACACATTCCATTCCCTTCATCATATTTATGAACGAATGTGGTGCATCTCTGCACAACACTCACATCATCATTATTCTCTTCAAAAGGTGGTGGAATATCATTATTCTCTTCAAAAGGTGGTGGTGGTGGAAAACAACTCATTCTTCTTCTTTTTAATTTCCACAATCTATCCCTATTTTTTTTTCACTTCTTTTTCCAATTCTTTCCTGAAATATCCATCATTATCATTCAAAAAAGTCTCATAATACTTTTTATCCATTTTTATATTATTTTTTTATTCTTTATATAATTTATATTTTTATACTTCATATAATTATATAATTTTTTTTATACTTTATAATAACATACTCAAAAGTGGTATATTCTTAAACAGCAAATTCGGACCAAACAGCAAACCCCTACTGAGTCGCTCCACGTTCTGTCCTCTCTTCAGATAGAGACCATTTCCACTGAAAAGGTTGCCATCTCTCACAGGTTTTAGATACAATCCTTTACCGCTGACTGTGTTGACACGACACATGACTCCTCCCTTCTTCAAAAACAGTCCGCCACCCATTAATTTCTGAGCTCCAGAACTCACAAGTCCCGAGAGAGCTCCCATGCCGAGAGCCGGCAACATGGTGTTCGTGAGAATGGGCAATACTTTTGTGGTGAGTGTTCCCAACAGCGGTAGGAAACCTCCTTTCATTTTCTTATTATAATCCACTTGAGCAGGACTCAATCTCACCGTCAACCCTCTTCCATCATGAATCGAATAGATCGTCGGTTGCATGCTACCATTCACGTAGCTTCCACCAATCATGTCCATGTTCACCAGAATACTATTGATGGCGAGAATGTCAACCATATTTTCGGATGCCGCGTGGCCTTGATACATCTTTTGATCGAATCCCAACATCTTGTCGATCGAATCGTCCGTGTTGAAATCCACTCGGAAATTATCTTCCAAATCCAATATCGTCTGTAGGGTATTAGGGTTGGGAGTGAGTCTGATCTTGTTGCTTCCCTTTCCATCCATCTTCATTCGTGTCTGAATGTAATTGTTCAAGTCATCTATGTCGTAACTTCCTTTGGGAATTCGAATCTCCAACCAATCCACTCCGTCGGAATACTTGAATGAGTTATTCTTTTTGGTGACGTTGGGAAAGGAATAATAAGTCTCCAGATTCACCATCGCCATCTCGTATCTTTTCTCCCTATTCAATTTGATGGAAGGTTCGAATTTCATCGCGAATTTAGTCGAATCGCCACTCACCATGATTTGAATGGACTGTTTTGCAGCCATATTCTCGGCTATCCGTTCTAACAATTCTCCTTGTTCGAACTTTATTTTCTATTTTTATTATTTTTTAAAAGTAAATTATTGATGATTTATTATTTTTAATTTTTGTTTTCAATCTCTATTTTATTATCATCAGAAACATAAAACTTGTCAAATCCACTCTGATATTTTCTGTGATTAAATTTGCTAGTCAAATCGATCAAGACGAAATCGTGAAGTCCTCCATCCCAAACCCTCTTGCAGAATCTCCCGAATTCTTCTCTGCTCATGTCATTTGCGATGTGATCTCTGTGGATGTGATTGAGATTCTTGAGATCCTGGCGAAAGAGACACAGGAAATTAGCGTTCTCCTTTATCGTCTGTCTGGGCAGTCGAAAATAATTCTGAGACAGGTAGAAACAGTCCACGTTGCTGTGATGACCCCTGACGTAATACGATTCGCATCGGTTCTGTGTCTCCAAAAGCAGATCATCGAAAATCATGAGATTCTTATTTTCAGATTTCAATTTTCTGGGATCCGGAACGTTGCTCGCGTTCTCGTAAAATCGACACTCGACGTTCGAAGATGCATCTCTCTTCATCAATTCCATCGCTGCACCCTCCAAAATGGTCGAAAGAGAAGCTCCGCTTTTGTTGAATTCCTCTCTTCGACGTTCTTGGGCAATCTACGATCCATGCACTCGCGAAGCAATCTGTATTTGGGTTGAAACAGGCTCTTGCCGAACATGAATAATCTGTCGTAATCCAACCAGCCGGGTCGCGACAACAGATTCATCAACAGATTGGTCTTTCCGCGATTCGATTTTTTCACTATCAAACCCCTTATGCTCTTGAGAAAGAACTCGTTGTTCGACCTCTTCGTCGCGGTGTCGTTCCAAGACGTATCTTTGACGTTCATCTTTTTTTTTAGGTTTTCAAACTCAGTTTTTTTTATGTTTTTCAAACTCGGTTTCTTCATGTTTTCAGACTCGGTTTATAAATATATATTTATGATTATTTATTTATATTACACCGTCACGGGTTCTCTTCAATCCAGATCCACTCATCATTTTGGCCAGATCTTGTATGGGTACCACAGCATCCTTAAAATCTTTCCAACTTTTCGATGATCGCTCTAACGTAGCTCGCTTCGATGGCGGGCTGATCAATTTATCAATCAATGCACCCGCCGCCCTCTTGCCCGCTACTGAAGTGATCCTACCACTAGCTTTAGAAGTGGCTTTCTTACCAGCATCCAAGGCCGTCTTCTTACTGACCTCAAGCACAGTCGATGCGAGTTTTCTACCGGCATCGTTCATGAGCGCTCGCATTTTAGAATCCACGATGACAGAACCACCTTGGACGTAAGTTCTGACGTATCCCCTGCTCTTTATCACCAACATATTTTATTTTATATATATATTTTGTTTTTCACTCGTAAATCGTTTTTTTCTGTTTTAAATACTTTTATTCGTTTTAGTGTAGGTTTACTTTTATTTATCTATTTTGTTTTTTTTTCTCTACTTACTATATATCTATCCTTCAATTCGTTCATCAACCTTTTATAATCTCGTCTGTCCAAGACTTTCTGCCTCAACAATTCATCGCATATACTCACTATCTGATTATCCACCCCAGTATTACCGGCGCGCCGACTAGCCATCAACAATTTCAATCTCTCGAACAGAGCGCCGGAATCGCGTGGAAGAAAAGTGGTCGTCAAGTTGGAACTCTCAATCGTTCATCAATGATCGGATCGCACCCACCACCGTCTAGAACGCGATGATAAACTTCGAGAATTTTCATCGATTCTAATTTTTTTCCACATCTTAATTTGAGTTGGAACTCTCAACGCGTTTGCCAACGACTGATTGCACCGTCTAAAATGCGATGGCAAACGTTGGGAAAATTCGAGGTTTGATTTCTTCCGCGCAACCTGAGTTGGAATTCTCACTCGTTCGCCAACGACTGATTGAACCGTCTAAATCACGATGACAGCGATTTGCGGATTCCAACTCAAAATGTAAAAAACATGTTTTGTACATTTCTTGCACATTTTAACACTGAACTCTGTGGGCACATATACGTATATGTGTACACGATGTACATGTACACAAAAAGTCAGTTGGTACTCTCAATTTATACCTACTCCAATACACTGTTTTACTGTTCTCCCAGATCCACCAGAAAGTATTTTCCGGAAGATACAAACTTTGTTTTATAACTTTCTTTAATCAGGCAAAAATGAAAAAATTAAGCTAATAACAGTAATCAATTCAATAAAATTAAAATTTCTCGATATTAAAACATATTGCTATTCCTTAAAACTTTCTTGAATCAAAAAACGTATTGTCTCAAACCTGCTGGTCCATTAGAAGACGTTAGTTTTAGATGATTTTGAACACCACGGATGCGACAAAATTTGGCATTTACACAAAGGAAGACTTTTTAAGGTTGGGGAGCATACAAATATATTTTGGAAAAGCGTTCTAGTACTGTGGGCCTGGTCCTTACTAGCTTTAAAAGTCACCACAACCCCAGAACAAATATTTACCAAGCCTTTATTTTACAACTCACAAATAAAAGTTAATAACAAGATTTTTTTTTTATAAAGATGGTGTGAAGGCAATATTTTTTTTCATATGGCCTACTAACGGAACAAAGAACCTTTCTGTCTTTTCACTGACTTCTCCAGTAGGTTCAATCTCAGGACGCCCTTCACAACCTATCAAGGGGTGATCAATGCACTTCCCCAGCAATGGAAAGACATAACAAAACAACTCCCCCCCCCCCAATCCCTAATAATCAAACATGAATATCTTAAAAAACTAAAATCCACAAATAAAGCATGCAACACATTTTACCCAATATTTGAAAACTTAACAGCTGTTACCCCATCCAAATCGCAGGAAAAATGGGAAGAATATTTGAATATCACCTTACAGTCCGAAGACTGGGAGTTAATATACACAAATTATTTCGCAGTAAGTGATGACTCATGCTTACAAAGTCTTCAATACAAAATTTTACACAGAACAATCTATACTAACTCAAAGCTGTATAAAAGTGGATTATCGGAAACGGAGTTATGTACTTTCTGTAGTAACAATAAAGAGACGTTGTCACGTCTATTTTATGAATGCTTTTACTCTAAAACAATTCTGCTCAATCTTTGTGATAAGTTGAATCATTTATGTGCAGTGCCCTTTCCTCCGACACCCCAGTATATATTCCTCTGTACTCCGATACAGGAAGGGCAAGCAAGGCTAACAGAATTATAATATAATTATTATAATAACCACCGTGTTCCATTACCCAAAGCCGCAATCTCCGATCCGAAAATAACCACCGTGTTGCCTTTTGTCACACCAATTTATATAAGTCCTCATTTATCCCGGAAGTTACCGACCGGTGGAATAGATTACCCCCTTCAGTAAGAGAAAATTGTTCCCTCATAAACTTCAAGACGTTTTTAAATAGTGCGAACCTACGACCACCAATTTTTTACTATGGAGCCAAATCCCGTGCTGCCCAAATTTATCATTGCAGGTTGCGCCTGCACTGCAGTAATATCAACGCCCACTTATACGATAACCATCTCTCAACATCTCCACGTTGCCTGTGTGGGGATCTTGAAACTACTGAGCACTTTCTTGTGCACTGCCCAATCTATGACGATGCTCGCGATTCCACAATCAATGCTTTGCCATTTACTATTGAGCTCTCCACACTCCTATTTGGATCCGAACGACTGAATAATAATGAAAACCTTCTTGTCTTCAGAGCCGTGCAGTACTATATCATACTGAGTGGACGTTTTAATAAGTAGCAGTGCACTCTTGAACTTTTCCAGTATTTCTTGCCACACAAATGGGCCACCGTTACCGATACACCCATTGGGGCTGCCCTATTGCATATTCTTTGGTAGCGAACACTGAATTCAGGTTGTTCCCCCTGTTTCCTAGATTAACCCTTTGCCCAATGTAACGGCCAGTGTTACCCATGAACATCGTCTTTTAATTCCTTTTATATTTTCAACCTTTGTCTCGAGAACTTGGCTTATGACACCTCATTGGAATGAGCTCGACGAGTCCGTTCCAGTGAGGGATCGTGAGCTGCGTTTTTGAGACTGACATTGGAAACTTCCAGTTATTCGAAAACTTATTCTTCAAGTGTCGAGTCCTACACGTGTTGGGTAAGGGGTTAAGTTTCCTTTTTCTTTTCATTCTCTCATTCTCTCTCTCTCTCTCTCTCTCTCTCTCTCTCTCTCTCTCTCTCTCTCTCTCTCTCTCTCTCTCTCTGTTTTCTATGTTTAAACAATATTTCACTTAGTGTTTGCCGCTACTATTAAACTTTGTCAGTAATCCAAAGGAGACAGCTCATACAAGCTATAAGCTTACTGCTGAATCCTTTCAACAAATCTCGTTCTTGACTCTTTACGTTAATGCATACCATAATTACCATTGTATTGCGAACTCTGTATGACAATCATGTTGTAGTTTATTATATGTATGCATCATATTTTTTCATGAATAAATATTGTTTAAACTAGAATTATTAATACTCCTATACAAGAAATTCATATACTCCTGCAAAGTTAGAGGATGCCTGCCCGAATTCAGAAGTTTTATTGAGCAACTAAAGCTGTAAAGAACAATTGAACTTCCGTCCACCTACATGTATTATGACCAAAAAAGCAACTGCTATAAAAAACAGATGGGACAGGTCACAGTAATGTATAAATACAAAATTGGCCTGGCCCTGTATATTCCGTCAAACAGGCCAACGTCAACACTTAGCACTTCCATAAGATATATTATTGAATCATTGATAAAAGCATATCAACAACACCAACTGCACCTCTTTGTTATCATGTAATATTTTATGAGATACTACTGATTGTGATTTGTAATTTTCTTCTGAACTCTGTATATATATATATATATTTATCTGAATAAAAAATTGAAAAAGGTAGGTATCATGAGAAACATCATCTACGAAGCTACATCCCAGCCATCATATTTGACGGTGTGCAATGGTCTAGTGGTTTAGGTGTTGGACGCCTGATTGCCAGGCGGTGTTGCCGATGATTCGATTCCGGGCCGGGGATCTGAAATCAACATTAGAAATTTTTCAAAAACCGTACTGTGTCGTTCAGTACATACAGACATATACAGAGAGAGAGGGAGAGAGGGAGGGGGGGGGGGGGTAGGGAATACATATCCATTATGAGATGTAACAAGAAAGTGAAAGCATCCAATTTGCTTTCAAAACAGGGGGTGTGCCCAAAAACTCTGCTTGGGTTGAATTCCAGGCGAGGGAGAAGATAACGTAAATTCGATCTTTCAAGTTTTTGTGACATCAAATTCAAAATCAAACTAAAACAAGCGCGACAAACACATTCTTGATGACCACAATTTATTTTATGCGGTTTTCTTTTTTATTTGTTATTTTAGACGTGACAAAAATAATGTTTTCACGTTTTAGCATGCTAATGAGATAAAAGAAATGAAAAACTAAATACGTTGCTGAACGCATGTAATTCAAATGTAAAGATTTTTTTTCCAACAGATGGAAAGGATTCTATGGAATCTGACCACCTTTATAACGTTTGGCCGGACTTTTGTATGTATGATATCATAACAAGGCCTCTTTCTTACCCTAAAAATATAAGCTTGTTTCATATTTTTGAAAATGTTAACGGTCAATGCTAAATATTTTCACCTGTTTCCCAATTTATATATATTAAAGAATTATTTAAACATTCCTGAATTATTTACTTATTTATTAAATGATCATGATAATATTCTCGTGTTCGGACGTATCATATGTTATTATCCTTTCAAAATTATACAAGCTCCCTGATTGGTCAGTAACTAATGCATCCAGTGCAGTACATTTAACACCAACAGGGTGTACGAAATTCAACGGGTTGTATGAGAATATCACGTGACATCTAATCGGGGTGTAGAGACATTCTGTTGCACACTTCGCCAATTTCTCTTTCTGTTCCACCCATCACCTCATCGTCAGTAATAATAAACATTCATACTCACAAACAAACGAAGAACAACATCGTTTCATGAGAATATTCCGAAAACTTTTGAAATAAAACGTGTACATACCTCCAACGTCCGATTTTACTGTTGAGGAGAGGGATTCTGTTGTGGTGATTCTACACTACAGATCGTTGCGGATTCTAAATACAATTGTGGTACCAGACGATCTCCAGTAGGCAACCCCAATGTTCTTCAGGCGCCTTGGGAAATGACTTCACTCTCTTTGTTGAATTGGCGCACTTATACTGAGGAATTGGAACTGTTCACTTCGAAATTCGATACTTTCGACTAACCTGCTTTGCAGAGACCTGAATCTTCAGTGTAAGTGACATTATCAGGTAGGAAAATCACTACATTTGGCGTCACCAACGAAAAAATTTCGGGGAAACCCTAGATTTTTCGTAAATTAATTTTGAAATTGAAGTCACGAAATTTCGTGACAAATCATCGGACTTCATTCATCACTTTCGTTTCAAATGTTTATAATTTTCTCAATTGTTTCACCGGTTATAGCTGGAGAAGCAATGTTTTAATGTTGTTTTCTTGGAAAGTGATGACAGTCGATGAAATGTTTGGGGATTATTAAAATTTTAATTTTGATATACAAATGTTTTCTCTGTTTATAACGGCAACGTTCAGTGTAACCGTTAGGTGAGGATTAGCAAACTGGAATTCAATTTGCTCGCCGTGATTTAAATACACGCCGATATTGCACCGTGAAATAATAATACCTGCATCAACTATTCCCAATCACAACGGGTATACTGAGTATTTTCCTTTAATATGACTATGCCATTATATATATTTCTGGCAAAATTTTGCAAATTTTGAAAGTTTCAAAATATTGTAAATTCACACATCGTTCTCAGTTTTTCCCAAACTGCACTTGTTACAAACATTTTTTTCTGTATAATATTACATTGACAACAACTTAAAATTAATTCATGCACAGCAGGTCATTGTTTAACTTACTATTGTCTATTCAGGCGATCAGTGTAGCTTGAGATCAACTCACTTATACACTGTTATTTGGCTGGCAGTTACCTTGTACAAACATCGCCTTGATTGCCATTGTATGTTAAAATACAGCTACTGCCAAATCACAATTGTGCACTTGTTGAAAAATACACTTTCTTTTATTTTCTCTTTAAACGCTTTTTAAATATGGGTCGAATGACTATTCAAACCGCAGATACAGAGGAATTCCAGAAACTGAAATCTATTGATGAACAATCTGCACGTAAATTAGTGAAATGCAGAAAACGAAAGGGATTTCTGGAATTAGATGATTTACTGGAGAAAACCAGTTTAATTCTTCATGATTATTCTGTATTGTTGGCAGACGGCAGCATAACCATGCGATTGCCGACTAGCCGGGCATCATATCAACATGGAGTATCCACCGCAGGAGCGTGCACCCAAACTCCAGCTTCAGGAGAGGGGAGAACACCAAATGTGAGAAACGACCACTGGTATGAAGTGGTACAGCTTCTCAAAGAGGAAGTAAAGGACCTGGAAATGAAGTTGAAGACCCTGGAGGGAATGTGTGAAAAGAACTACTGGATGGCTGTGGATGATTCTAATAGAAAGTGGGAAGAGTTTGTGAACGAACACTACGTTTCACATGGAGAACACGAGAACGAGCTCCATAGAGTCAACAAACAGTGGAGGCAAAAGATGGACGTTTACGTAAAAGAGTACTCCATTCTGCAAGAGAAGAACGTCGATGAAATTCGGCGATTACAAGAACAATGGAAGCTCAAATACGATGAACTGGAAAGAGACTGCTTAAAATATAAGCATTTCCTTCAAGAGTTCTCTGCAATAAATAATATGACAACAGCCCTTGACGACCAAAGCTGGAAACCACTGGAAGAGGATAGTTCCACATCTGCTAAACTAACAATTACACAAGACTTGGCAGGGAAACTGGATGGAAAAATTATAGCTGGTAGTCAGTTGCATACAATCAGAGATGAGCTGGTGACGGTTAACACGGATGTCTGTATTTCAACCAGTGATGAAATATCCATGAAAACAGAATTCGAACGATTATGTTGTTTGTTTGATTCAGTGGCAGAAGAAGTGACCCAACACTACGAACTTTACATATCTGACGACAAACGTACCACACCAGCATATGAAAATATTGTAAAATCTGGTCCTGACAACTGTATTCAGTTTATATCATCCACAGACATCAGCGACAAAGCTCTGCAGCCAGAACACAGCGTGAACGTCCAACGCAAGCTGCCTGATAACACAGAGGGAGCTCCGAGGGCCGACGTTGGCAGCCTGTCAGAACCGTCTTTATTCCGGCAGCCCATACAGAGAAATGAATATAACAGTAATAATAAAAATGGTGTGTGCAGCGAACATAGATATGTCAAAGACACTGAACATTTTTTGCCGGACGAACCGGTCATGGATGCCGCTATCAAGACTCCGATTGATAACAACGAGATAATTTCAACCGCTCTCGGTTACTTTCAACGGAACACCCTTGATGGTACATACGAGGAACCCAGCCATCCACACGGAAAAGAGTCTGAAATCACTTCCAGTAAAAGCACAGAGAGGGCTCTTTTCGCTACTGACAACAAAAGAAAGGTAACGCCGAGAAAACGAAAACGTAACAAAAGAAAACACTTTTAGTTAAGGAAGGCAAACGGGTATATGATCCAACACAATTCCCAAAGGGACAACTGAACAGAACCTACATGTCAAATAAAACTACAGCTCGACAGATACCAATTATTGGTGAAAAGCAACAACACCATGTTCCACAGTATCGAAAACCCAGTACACAGACAGTTTTCGGGGCATACGATCCAGCTGTGCGAAATATATTTTGTGAGCCGCCACCTTCACAGTTTCCGGGTAATAAACACAGTGATGATGGACGACGGATTCATGGAGCTTTGTTCCAGCCAATCAAGCAGTTACCACGTTCGAACTTTGTACTGCCACATGCAAGACAATTTCCAGTTTCAGGAAATCTATATAGCTCTGGTCAACCAAATCCATCGACCGTATACGTTTGCCAATGGCCACAAATTTATGAATGGCTCCGTGCATTTGGTACATGCATTAGTTCCGACGTCTGTAATTGGACCACAGCTTCAACTGACATCCAGTCCGTCTCCAGTGTTCTATCTGATAAACACACCAGTATATTTTAAATAACCATTTACATGGATCATTTGTTGCACATTTGACCGGTACGCATCAATGTACAGTGTAAGTGAATCAGACTGTTCAGAAGCTGGACCATCTGCCGAGAAATTGTTACGATTTTTCTAAATTGTATATATTTAAATCATCGTTAACTGGAGGTGAGAGCTTTAGGTTAACGGTGGTTTCTTATCAAAAAGTCATTCATGTTGATTTTTCATCAGTGAAAATTGGAGGTTACAGCTTTAGATTTTCACTGCTTTCATATGAAGGAGATTTTCTGGTTTCTGAAAGAAAAACTACACTGTGTGATGTACAGCAACACCTAGTCAATTGACCATTCCGATATGTATGAATATCTACAAAAGTGTTCCAACACTAGGACACAAAAAGTCTCTTCTTTTATCTGTATATGTTCCTAAACCTCACAATGCACGTTTTGTTTATGTTTTCACATGCAATACGGCAAATATTTTATCACTGCTAATCTTGTTGCTCATAAAAGTATCAATGTAGCTCGACTTTGATTAGTTGCACAGGTATACTTAAGATTAGCGTTTCATGTACGAGCACACTGCAACTGATGCATTACCGATTTTGGGGCTGTCTTAGGAAGTCTCAAAATCAGTGTACTTTTGCAAATTGAACGTTACTGTTGGAAGAATGGGGATCAAAGAGGTAATCTTTGAAAACCATATTGTACAGATTTCAACATGGCAGTACCTCAATTTGCGACAACGAGTACATACATTTTAATTGTAATTATAAAAATGTAAAAATGTAAATAGACTTTTAAGTCTCTTAACAATTTTAATTATTCGGCCAAAAACCTTCTACACACTTGTCTCAAAACTCAACATTTACAAGTTGAAAAATCAACACCATTGTGTCCAGCTTCCACATTTTTTCAGAGTTAGCAATATAAACAGAATTTGTAAAGACTGATTTTAGAATTACTGCAAGTACATTTGTACTTATTTCTATCAGTGGGGATTGGAGGTTATAGCTTTAGATCACCACTGATCTTATACCCTTTCGCAATATCAGAATAAAAATGCATCTTATTAAATACAAGTGATGATTGGATCAACACTCAGGGTTTTCTTTTGCTAAAGATGATTTTAGAACATTGTGAATTTTAAACTGATATATGCTGGACACAAAGGCTGGTTTTAGATTACTCTTAATTTCTTTTAAAACCTTACTTTTTATTTTACGAAACGGGGAGGAATGTGGTAGCAGACGGTCTCCAGTAGGCAACCCCAATGTTCTTCAGGCGCCTTGGGAAATGATTTCACTCTGTTTGTTGATTTGGCTCACTTATACTGAGGAATTCGAACTGTTCACTTCGAAATTCGATACTTTCGACTAACCTGCTTTGCAGAGACCTGAATCTTCAGTGTAAGTGACATTATCATGTAGGAAAATCACTACACAATCAATCTCATTATATGAATTGTTTCTTCTGTGCAACTTATTAAAGCACTTGTACAAGTTTAAATACAGTGTCATCGATTCTCCAAGACGCACAATGCACCACTGTATGTATTGAATGAAACAATAATAATCAACTTGTGCCCCACAATAATAACGACGCGTCATTTCCCAATATCCTTGAACTGAAGTCTCCCAATTGTTTGAGTTCAATCGAAGGGAAATAACTCCAAATCAAATAACATTCTTTCGTCTGCTTGTCAAAATCATTTTTCAGCAGAAATAGACTATTGCAGTTTACCGACTGACATGTTCAATTTGTTTTAGGCTTCAACTATTCCTTTCCAGTATACCGGTTGACATTTTCAAGTTGTTATGGGTTTCAACTATTCTTTTCCGAAGTTTTATCGTTCTTATTGAATAATAAAGAAACGTGAGTTTCTTTCAGTTTTTCCAACTTTTTTTAAAACGGTTTTCGTCACTGGGATGCCGTTTGTGGATTATATAACAAAACAAAACTCGACACACTGAAGAGGCAGGGTAATAAAATTCGTCACACGGCGTTTCAGCAGGGTGCACGGGACTGTACTACCATTCTGAGATCCGCATTTCCTTCGGCTTTCAGCCTCAGGAAATACGGATCTCAGAAGGGTAGTGCAGTTCCATACACCCTGCCGTTCCATCGTGTAACTAATATTATTACCCTTTTAGAATTATACAAGCTTCCTGATTGGTCAGTAACCAATACATGCAGTGAGGTACATGTCACTCCAGCGGGGTGTACGAAGTTCAACGGGGTGTATGAGAATATCACGTGACATCTAAACAAGGTGTACGGACATTGTGTTGTACACTTCGCCGATTTCCATTTCACCCATCGCCTCAAACATTTTCGACGTCCGATTTTCGAGAAGAGGGATTATGTTGTGGTGTTTCTACACTACAGGTCGTTGCGGATTCTAAAAACATGCAATCTCGTTATATGAATTGTCTCTTCCGTGAAACCTATTAAAGCATTTGTACTAGTTTGAGTATGGTGTCCACGATTCTCCAAGTCGCACAATGTACCAATGTATGCATCGAATAAAACCCTAATAATCAGCTTGTGCCCATAGTAATAACGACGCATCATTTCCCAATGTCCTTGAATAGAAGACTCCCAAATGTTTGAGTTCAATCGAAGGGAAATAACTCCAAATCAAATAAAATTCTTTCGTCTGCTTGCCCAAATCATTTTTCATCAGAATTAGACTGTTTCAGTTTACCGGTTGACATGTTCAAGTCGGTTGACATGTTCAAGTCGTTCCAGGCTTAAACTATTCCTTTCCAGTTTACCGATTGACATTTTCAAATTGTTTTAGGTTTCAACTATTCCTTTCCGAAGTTTTATCGTTCTTGTTGAACAATAAAGAAACGTGTTTCTTTCAGTTTTTCAAGGTTTTCGTCGCTGGAATGCCGTTTGTGGATTATATAACAAAACAAAATTCGGTACACTGAAGGGGTGGGGTAATAAATTCGTCACACGGCGTTTCAGCAGGGTTTACGGGACTGTATTCTGAGATTCGTATTTCCTTCGGTTTTCAGCCTTAGGAAATACGGATCTCAGAAGGGTAGAACCGTAGGTTCGCTTTTCCAACAAGCTTAAATATTCCAAACGAGTGAACCTAAACATTTAAGTGCTAGACTGGTTCCGGACCATAACAGCGTCGAATTCATTACATAATTTGACGCATAACTCGAGTATATAGATTTGAAAACAAGGGTTACGCAAAGCGTGGGCCGTTGCTTCCGACCCGTACGCATGTTCGAAGTAGACTGGAGTAGCCTTAAAGGTATTGTGGGACAGAAAAATTGTCTAAGTCGAAGGAGTGAAAAGGGCCATAGATCTTGGGAAAATTAAAAATTCCCGATGGACGGACCTGTTCCTTGTGCATATCCATTCCCTATGAACATACCAAAGGAGATCCAAATCCGACCGATGGCTTTGAATTTACAATTCAAAACGTTTCTACGGACAGGCGGACGGACTACGAGCGGAGGTCCCCACTAGATACCCCTAAACCTCCTTCGGAGGTCTGGGGCATAATAACGAGATGGCAACTAACGCCCTCCTTGAATGAGGCTCACACTGATACTTCTTGGGTCGTATTGCTGAAGTTAAACCTTCACAGTCTGGGTACTTGAGCCTTTAAAATACTCCGGTAGGAATGAAAAGTTAATTGTTTTCTCCTGGGAGATCCTGTACTGCCATCTAGACTCCACCTTGTGGTGAACATATCTATCATCGGAGATTCCCAAATTTTAGAGAGCGAAGAATACTCTCTTGTTGAGCAACCAGTTCGTCAGTAGAATCCTCCCGTGCCTGGGAAGAGCGTCGGCGATTCCGCTGAGGTGCCCAGAAATGTGGCGCTCTGACAGGCGTATGTTCCGCTGTTGAGCAATAAAAAAATCTGTTTCGTAAGTAATACACGATACATCTAACGAGAGAGTGTTCCTTTCTGATTCCTGATAAAAGCTGTACTCTAAAATCAATTGGGTTAAAAATCAAGCCAAATCTACTGGATGGAGTTGATAGTAGCCCAATTGGGTTCATATTTACTCGATCCAGTTGATCTGGTTTAATTCTTAATCCATCTGAATTTAGAGTGTACTACTAAGTTGCCTGAGAGAATGTGAACAAAAGCTCCAGACAGTAGATCCGGCCAACGGCTCAAGCTGATAATATTTGCTAACATCTCCCTTTGGTTGATATGAGACCATTCTGTGACATGTTCCACGATACATAAAGATAGTATTATCCAGGATTCAATGATGTTGCCCCCGACCGAACTTCATCTGTTAACTGTCACCGGATTGGCTCTGGTGACTGGCCTGTGTGTATAAAAGCTCTAGAATTTAGAGAGCAATTAGCTCTTTGCTTTTATCGACTGGCGAGTCTGAAACTTCTCCTCCCAAAGAAAACGGTAACACGAGGTATCCTCTATATATTTTCTAAATTTTATTCCATGATGAAAATTTAATTTTAATAAATACTGTTTTAACACAGTCTGTTGTGAATTAAAATATGCAGTTAACCAGTTGTGAGGTAGGTGAGAGAGGGAGGTTCCACTCTCACACCTTTGGCATAAGTTTCTTTTACTAATTGCTATCTCTGTCCACAGCACCAATGAAATAAACTGCTGGTCAGCATAGCAAACTTTCCTTTTTCTAGTGCCTCCACTAATAATACAAGACGTGACATTGCTTTCTGAAAGGCTCTCCGTGGGAAGATGTTCAAGAATCCGTTTACGAAACTGGAATTATCAGTCAACAAAGAGCAAAAGACATCTTATTGAAGTTTTTATTTAAAAAAATGCCTTTTTTCATTGATACCATCAGCCATTATCAGCGATTTCGTCAAAGCTGGGAACAGGTCAAACTCTCAGGGACCCGATTAGTCCAGGCACATTAGACATAAAAATGAGAAAGTAAGGAAAAAAATCGGAGAAAGCTGATTTTTTTATATGTTTCCGGGACACACATTGCGGATAAAGTGTGAAAAGTCCCCGCGAATCCGAGTTGAGCTTTTTTAATTATAGCGTTTTTTTTTATGAAAAAAAAAATTTAAAAAAAATTCGACCCAGCTCCATATTTCTCATTCTTATTCGCCTTAGTAGGGTGAGAATCATAAATATCGTGCTGAATTATATTGAGAATACATATCCCCAACAGAAAATGCCAACTTTGTACCAATCCTCACACTCAATGGTGAAATATTCACGAAAATGTACAAAATTACGAAAAAAAATTTATTGATTTCATACACACAACGGTACACAACGTCCATTAAATCAAATCTACGACTACTTTGGGAGTTAAATTATATATCAAAAATTGCAGAAAAGCAGTGGCTTTATAATGATATATAACAATAGTCATTTATTCCATAATGAACTGGTGAAACGTGTGAAATATTAACCATACCCCCTAAACTCAAATTCAAACGGCATCGACTTTTCTCATTCAAATACCGTATTATAGCATCATTGTTTCAATTTCCATGTTCGATTAAATCACATAATGTGGTGTTCGCCTACACTCAAGATGCATTGGCATGTAATGTGTGCACGCCCTTGATGTGTATATATCAAAGCAGTGGAGATTGTGTCTTCGTCAGATAAGATGACAAAAGTTTTCGTTAGACTCGGCGGCTTCCATATGATTATGTCATATTTAGGGGCAATTGGTTCGATCATGGCTGGTAGCGGCTTGGATGAACTTTGGGGGACTGTTTCTGCTGGTGGGTCAATCCATCATTTGATCAGTTGTCATGCATATTCAAGAGCAGTTCGTGCCCATTTGCTAACACAAATTGCCATTACAAAACTTGTGTTTGAAGAAAGCCGAACACTAGATAACATACACTTCACAGAAGTCAATGAAATATTCTGTGGACTTGCCAGAGGTGACTGTACAACAGCTGACGCTGTCAATCAAGAAAGTGTCAACCATCTACTGTCAAAATTACACGAACTGCTCCAGAATGCGTCCGTAGGACGCACAGGAAAGCTTTGGGTACAATACTACGAGCAAATAGGTCTTCTCCAGTTGTTCTTGAGAGCAGAGCGCACAGGCGACTGGGAACTCCACACATATTGTGTTCGCAATATGATTCCAGTATTTCACGCAGGTGGTCATTTTGCATACGCAAAAAGTTCTCATCTCTATTTGCAGCAGATGAATGAGCTAACAGAAATAATGCAACAGGATGATTTGAAGTTGTTCACTGAGAAAGGTTACTTTACCATAAGGCGCTCAGATAAATTCTGGGACGGGATATATTCTGATCAGACCATAGAGCAGTGTTTAATGAGAATGTTCAAGCTCCCTGGTGGTCTCACACATGGCAGAGGAATAACCGATAGCACTGTTGCGAAATGGGTACATGGACTACCTCTTTGCCTTCCGATATGTAATGCTCTCGAAAATTTTGTTCATGTTCACACTGGTCATGGCGAACAACATCGGGATCTCCGTCAAAGTTCACAATTGACTGATGCCAATGATATCACCAAATTCTTGAACTGGCTCAGAGTGCATTCCCCCTTTCAGAATAGAGATCCACTACAATTAGTCTCTATAGCAACCGGGCTTGTGACCGACGAAACTGTGAACTGTGACCAAGTTCGCAAAATTGGTGAATGTTGCGTATCGAATGTTGTAAGCAGAACGTTCAACAGCATCAAACTACGACGTGTTGACACTGTGAAGTCTTTCGCATCGATGGCAAATAGCATCAAAGTACGTGGAAGTAAGGTAGTGATTGACCCCACAATTCTGTTCAACCGCATCACAGCATTGTTTGATTCTGCTGGAATGAGGAAGACACAGAAAAGCACGCTCGGTAAGATCCTCAAAACATACGGTTCCGAGCAAACTAAAATCCCAGAACATTCTCTGTTCGTTGTAGATGGTGGATTTTTATTGAGGGCAGTTGTATGGCCTAAACAGTCGTCATATAAGGACATATGTACATCATATTCCAATTATCTAGTGAGACATTTTGGGGCGAACGTCGTGGTTGTTTTTTGATGGTTATGCTTGTACAATGTCGACAAAGGGCATGGAACAAGCCCGTAGATCTAAAGACAGGTATTCCATTGATATCAATATCTCACCCGAGTTACCAGCCACCACACCCCAATCCGATTTCCTTGCAAATGCCAAGAACAAAACCCAACTGATCGATCTTCTAATGCAGGAGCTATCTGCTATCAATATTCAGTCCAAGCAGGCCGAGGCTGATGCTGATGTACTGATAGCCGAAACTGCACTTGACATCGCTCAAGATGACAACAATGTTGTCGTTGTGGGAACAGACACAGACTTGTTAGTCATTCTTACCTCTCGAGTTCAACCGGGATGTAATATTCACATGATGTATTCCATTACCCCAAACTTATTAGTTTCAGTTAGTGAAATAGCAACCAAAATGGGTGACCATAGAAGCAACCTCCTTGTAGCACATTCTATAAGTGGTTGTGACACTACTTCTGCACTCTTTCGAGTTGGTAAGAAAAAAGTATTCAGTACCTTTGTCTCCGATGTTACTAGCGACTCACAACAGTATGTCAACACAATTTTGGCGGATGACAGTACACCAAGTGCAGTAGCCGCTGTCGGGGAACAATTTTTCCTGATCTTATACGGGAGTAAAACTGTTTCCTCTCTCGACCAATATAGATATGTCACTTACAAGCGTTATGTAGCAAAATCTAAACTGAATAAACCCATCCACCTAGCCTCACTCCCACCAAGCAGTGATGCTGCACAACAACATGTCTACAGATGTTATCTCCAGGCCCAACAATGGCTGGGCACTTCGCTTCCTCCGACGGATTGGGGGTGGTCGCTAGACAATGGACTTCTTGTACCGACTGCAGCCACAAAGCCATGTGCCCCCGATAACCTACTGAATCTGATCAGTTGTGGTTGCAAGAGTGCTTGTACAAAAAGGTGTGGGTGTAAGAAGGCAGGACTCTCTTGCTCAGGTTTGTGTAATTGCAGTTCGGATTCTTGTAACAACCGCAGAAACACTGTCCTGTCGGAAATTTCTGAGTTCGATGAATAATATGTATATAGGTCATGTCATTTCTGTATATAGCGTTGATAATAGTCAATGTAACTTAATCCATGTTGATTGATTTGTACATTCTGTAAATATTATTTATTGATTTTTGTACATTCTGTAAATATTATTTATTGATCTAATGCTGCCAGACACAGACGTGTCTGTTCGGTCCCAAGCCCGAAAATAGTTGAGTTCTCATGCTGACGAATTTTATGCCAAAAGGGGAACTCGGCCAGAAGCAGAGGGGGTCTTCCATAATGTCTATTTTGTAAGCAACGATAAAAGTCTTCAAATGGTGGTGGATTTTTTATCGTCTGTCCAACAAACATCCCGTTCTGTACTACGACCATTTGGGCAAATCCGTTAGGAAAATCGTCATTTTTTGCGTAAATCCGATACTTTTTTGTGAATTTTCAATAATTTTTCGCAGAAATTGTCACAGAATGCACATTTTCCTCTAGGTAAATGTATATTAGACATTATGTAGCTCGAAATACGCGTAAACAAAAAATACAGTTGGATCAATTCGAGGTTACAAAGTTCGTGCGATTTTTTTATATTTTTTTCAAACGCGTTTTCGAAAAAAGGCTGTAGAAAAAAAGCTCAACTGGGATTTTAAGGGACTTTTGTCTAATCGTTCAGTGACATGTACTCGACATTCCCTGAAAAAATCAGCTTTCTCCGATTTTTTTCCCTAGTGAAATCTAATGTTCTTGGGCTAGATGTATTGTGTAAGGAATTCGACACTGTTACGGACTGTTTGTTTACCCACTTGTCGTGGAGTTTCCACGCAGACTACAGTTGATGAAAAGCTATATAATTTTTACTTAGAAAGGCATTTGATATTATTTTGTCCCCCAGTTATAGATAATCCAATCCAAGTGCATTGGGGAGTCTGGCACCTGTTCGCCATTGCTCGGTGGTTCTCTCCGGGTGCTCCGTCTTTCTCTCCACCCATAAAACTGCCCGACACGAGGTGACCCTGGCTGCCAAAAGTGTCGTTAAATTCTAAAAATAAATAAATAGAAACTACGGGGTGTAACCATAATACTACGGCACTGACGAGTTTTCATTCATTAAGTAAACAAGCATTTTAATTGGTATTCGAAATGTCATTAAATATTCGGTCAAATAAGTCTCCATTGAGTTAATTTCTTGCCTTAATTCAAAGAAAATGAACCGTAGGTTCGCTTTTTCGACAAACTGAAATATTTCAAACGAGTGACTCTAACCATTTATTTAAGTGGTAGGCTGGTGCCGGGTCATAACAGCATCGAATTCTTCGCATAATTTGACTGATAACTTGAGAGCTTGGCAGCAGGTATGTAGATTTGAAAATAACAGGATGGCAATTAACGCCCTCCTTGAATGAGGTTCAGAAGAGTGATTTCCCCATAAGTCAGTAGCAGTATTCATTTTATTACGATGGGAATCGTTGAACTATCAACTATTCTTTTAAAGATAAAAATCCATTGAGTGCAGGGGCGTATCCATGTTGGGTTTGGGGGGAAAGCCCTTCCCCCACCACCACACTTTTCTTGACAAATGTCAACCTTATATACATATGTCTCAGTCCGTATTATATTATATCAGTCCATATTTCCATGCAAAATGATATCCAGGACCGGAAATCAACAAGAGAAACGAAGGACGGGAAACTGAGAACGAGAACGAGGCTGTCAGGAGAGAAGGTCAGAGTCGGCGGGAGAAAATTGCGAGGAGAGGCGTTGTTCGTGGTGACGGTCAATGGGTTATCTTTTGTACTGTGAGTATGGCGTGTTAGTGACTGGTATAAAGGACTGGTTACATCGGGGCGGCGGCGGCGTGCTGTAATGCTAACTGTCGTCACCCCTACACTTGTAGGCTTTTCCATTTTCGCGGGTAAAATTTTCTCATACTTGTAATTTCCATCATGGCGAAAATTCGTTTAAAAAATCTCAATGTCTGAACAAGAAAAAATATATGTTTGGTTGTGGCTGATTCTCGAGCAAATAATTTTGATAACCAATCTATTTACAAAATACTAGAAAAGTTGGATTTACCTTTTGTTATTAAATGAGGGGCAACAATAATTTCTTTACAAAATGACACACGTCAGTACATAAAGAAAATTTCTTCAGATTCAAAATTGTTTTGAAAATTTGTGGTAGAATTAATGATTTATTTGAAAAAATTTCTAATGAAGGTGGCACTGAATTGAAATTATCAAATATTTCTGCTAAACAACTGTTGCAAAAATTAATTGAATTTAGAACTCAAGTAAAAACTAAATTTCCCTCAGCTTTAGTTGGCTTCATTACAATACCACCTGCAAATTTGATTCATTGTCGTCAAACACAACTGGAAAATAAAAGGGTGAAATTCTCAAACTTTTTGGAAAATGAGCTAACACAATTTCAAGATGAAGCCTGTGAAAAAAATCAATGCTATAAATAAGGAAATACAATTACTTAATAGCAATCAACAACAAGGCCATCCTCGTGGTTGTAGACAGTGACATGGGCTTATTCCATATTACATTTTCATAAAAAACGCTGTGTTAGAGCAAAGAAATTAAAATCACTTCCACGATATTTTTTCAATAATCTGCATAATGGTTTACATGCAATTTCGGAAATTAAACATGTTTGTTTCACTCTTTGATTAATGCATTCCATCATGAAATAACATACACAGAACAAAAGAAATCATTGTGCCAATCTCCATCAAAGGCAGAGGTATTAGGTATAGAATTGACTGTTGTAATATTTGCAGCATTTACTATACTATATCACCACTGTTGGTGTACACACATTTACAATGGCAGAAAGTAGACCATTGTATTTAACTAACATTCCCAAACCATTTGGGGGTAGTCAGGGTGTTGAGTTTGAAGATTGGGGAGACAGATTTGAAGTGTGGGCATCTGAGCATGCTCCTACAAGTGAAGCTAAATTAAAGAGTTTCCCAACTCTCTTGGTTACTGGGGTATTTGCGATTTATAGAGGGATACCCGCAATAGTCAAAAATGATTATGGTAGTATCATCTAGGAATTTACGAAGGCATTTGCATCTGGGACGTTGATAAGTTTGGAATAGAATTGTCATATCGAAAGAGAAAACTTGAGGAAAATCTGTTTTTTTTTGTTGGCGAAATGAGCGATTGGTCAAACGTGTATACCCCAAATATAATCAAGAGGCTCAGGAAGATGTTGTTCTTTCAAGATTTCTGGCAGGAATTTGGGAAATAGGATTCAAAGTTAAACTTAAAGATCCCAAAACTGTAACTGGCCCTAGAAAAGCAACACAATTAGAATGCCGCTTAGCTGTTGAAAGGGTTCGAGTATTCGTTGCCCAATTTACTGGTTAAGCCTGTAGCAGTTGTCGATTCTGCGACTGATGAAACAAACAAGCATATTGAAATGATGGAACGTATGTTTGAGGATATGGAAGAATTAACCCTTCACCTCAAATGAAAAGCAGCGGACACTTGCAAACAAAAGTCCTGAATAACTAATTTTTTTTCATTTTTTGTCTCAAAAATATAGGTTATGATCCCTCATTGGAACGAGCTCGACGAGCTTGTTCCAAAGAAGAGTCATAACCTATGTTTTTGAAATGAAAATATAATGAAAATTAATTGGATATTTGTGAGAATATTGCTGGCCGGTTTTGGTCGTTACGTTGGGTAAAGGGTTAAGAGTACAAGTAGTGGCATTGTCAGTGTCTGTAAACACTCAGGATGCAATGAGGGAATTGTTATCATTGTGGTAATTTTGGCCATTATATACATCATTGTCCCCATTTAGATAGGAGTGATTTCACACGGCGGGGAAGCGGGAGAATAATGCGAGGTCGTTCACAAGATAGGAGTTTCCGGGGTGGATACAGAACACCTAGACAACCGTTAAACTAAAATCTATCTAGCGCCCCAAGTGTTGATAGACAGGGACCCTGATGGGGCAGCCAAAGCAATGTTACCAACGTCAACTCCGTGTGAGATACATTTAGAAGGAATCGATTCAAAAGCTTTAATAGATGCAGGATCGAGCATTTCTGTGATAAGTGAAAGATTACGGAAAAGTTATAATGTTCTCAAATGTCATAGGTTAGATACACATTTGAATTTTCAAGCCTTTTCCGTGAACAATTTACCTGTTAAAACTCCAGGTTCCGTGCAGTTATAGGTAAAGTTGAGTTCTCAGGAAACAGAATTTTGTTTTTATGTTGCCAGAGATGTAGCCCAACCCATTTTAATTGGTTGGGACTTTTTGCAAAAAGAATATATTATTATAGACACCAAAGATAAATGTATCAAATTTGAGAGTGGTTTTGCACCCTTGTTGCCTTTGTGGAGAGTCTTTCCTCGTGTATTCTCAGTAAAAATGCATGAGTCTGTGAACATTCCAGCACGCAGTGAAATAGCAGTAGGAGTTGAACTTGATCCCGTGCATGCTTATGATATGGTACCTGATGGTTACACAGGTGTGTTGGAACCCGAAGCAGTCTTTAGGCATGGAGATGGATTGCTGACAGCAAGAACAACAGGAACGGCAAGTAATGGGTTGTCTTGCGTACGAATTATGAACATAACTGACTAAACAATAACACTGGACAAAGGAGCCCTGTGGGGTCATTTTATGCAGCGGTAACTGAAGGTGCAAAAATGACCAGAGTTGCAGTGTACGAATTTATCAATTTTAATACTGCTGATGGATGCAATATCAATAATAGAGGGCCTGATGAAGATTGGACATTGACGGATACAAACTTAACACAAGGACAACTAGAAGTACAAAAATTACTCACATCGTACAAAGATATATTTGCAGTTCCAGTAACCTTTGATGGACGGATCGCATTACACACAAAATTCGCTCTAATAATGCAGAGCCAATCAAACAGACACCTCGTCGAATTCCAGCACATCTCTTCGAACAAGTTGGTTTTCAGGTGGAAGAGATGTTATCTAATGGAATTATTGAAAAGTGTGAAGGTTCGTGGTGTTCTCCAATTGTCTTGGTGAAAAAGAAGGACTCCTCGTTAAGGTTTTGTGTAGATTATAGATGTCTGAATGCTGTAACCCACAATGATGCCCACCCTCTTCCGAGAGTAGACGATTGTTCAGACGCTTTGTCGGGGTTGACATTTTTCAGCACAATGGACTATGCAAATGGTTACTGGCAGGTTGAAGTTGGTAAAGAAGATAGGGAGAAAACTGTTTTAGAACTGGCTCAAATTTGTATCCGTTCAAGGCCATGAGTTGCGGATTAACGAATGTGCCGGTGACTTTTACAAGATTAATGGTCTTTGTTTTAAGCAGACTGCAGTGGCAAACATGTTTCGTATATCTAGATGATATAGTTGTTTTCAGTGCAACATTTGATGACCATTTACAGCTGTTAGCAGAGGTATTTCGGTGTCTGTAACAAGTGGTATTAAAGCTAAAACCCACAAAATGCCAGCTCTTCAGGGAAAATCTCAATTTTTTAGGTCACCATGAATCAAGTAAAGGCGTATCACATGATCCACAGAATATACAGAAGATGGCTGATTACCCATTACCAAAGTCGGCGGCTGAAGTAAAGTCCTTTGTGAGTCTGGCCTCCTATTACAGGTGATTCATTCAGTCTTTTGCAAGAATTGCGGCTCCTGTATACAAATTGTCTCAGAAGGATGGTGATTTTGTTTGGACGAACGAGTGTGATGATGCCTTTAAAATATTTAGAAGTGCATTGATTTTACTGCCAATTCTAAGTTTTCCAGACTTAATTAGGCCATTTACACTGTACACTGATGCATCGTCGCATGCATGCTGTTGGTGCCATGTTAGCACAGATTAAAGTCGGGGAGGAAAGAGTTGTCGCATATGCTATCTTTACACTAAAAATATCTGAATTAAACTGGTGTACGTATTTCACCACAAACTCGTATACACTTAGTTCAATAGACCATCTTTCCCTTCTACTGGTTTATCTCCTTAATGTTGAGTAATGGTTTATGATCAGTTACGACTTCAAAGTGGGCTCCGTGGCGATAAGATCGGAAGTGGTGAATAGCCCATACCACTGCCCAAAATTCCTTGTCATATATACACAGGGTGTAACCCATCTTAATGCCGATACATTATCTAGAGTACCACCAGCTGTTAAAGAAAAAGTAAATGCTAATGTAGTGTCATTTAATGAGTTAGCGAGTAGTTTGGATGTCAAGAACAACAAAAGGTGTAACTTTAGCTAAGATATTGAAATTAAAGAAAAACAACACACTGCGGCCTCACATCCAGAACTGTGATGGACCTTTGTGGAGAAGTTTATAAAATTAGTGGAATAGCTTAGTAGTGCAACGGGGAAAGTTGTACAGAAGATGTGTGGATAAAGACAGTAAAAAGGATTATTTCCAGCTAATTGTGCCTAAATCTGCAGCTCAGGATATACTATGCAAACTCCATGATTCTCCGGTTGGAGCTCATTTGGGATAGAGAAAACACTAGCATCTTAACTGAATGATGCATCTTTGATGGTAAAGAGAATCTGATGCATGCAAATCTTCTTTTCATTTTTGCAAAATTTCGTTTTGGAAATCCATTGTTCAAATGGAATAAACTTCACTGCAAAACCAGGTTCTGTTGAATTCCTCTATACACCGTCTCCAAAACAGCCAATCGACGATGAAGCAAAATGAACGCCTATGTGAACGGAGATCCCTTTGGTCGTCTAGGCTTTCATCGAACTTGCGGTTTGTTGAAGTCGACAGCCTGCTACTCTCAGAGAAATGTTCTCCACATTTAGTGTGCACGACATACCCAGTAGAGACATTGAACGTCTTGCCACGTTTGGAAGCTGCGTCCAACAGCCCCTGAATACTTCTCTTGCGCAAAGTGTCCACATCCTTCCCCTCTACAGGGAAGCCACATATAACACAATTTATCCACTCAAACCGCAATAATATAAGATACGTTTAACCCTTTATATAACAGGAAAAATAGACGACACTTGCAAAAACAATTCTTGAATAACTAATTTTTTTCATTTTTTGTCTCAAAAACATAGGTTATGACCCCTCGTTGGAACGTGCTCGGCGATGCATTCTCATCTTTTCACCAACAGTATTAAAATGTGGAATCTCTCGCACTTCAAAAATGACCCGCTGTGCTTCATTTGAACAGTTTTGAAAACAGCAATTAAAAATTTTTTACATATCACTCATGGTCATTTAGACCAGCTGCTTGTGAGATTTTTTAATTTACCGTTACCAGGGCCGTAACTAACAAAAAATATTTTTGGGGGTAGGGGTTGGGGAAGGGGGTGTAGGACGTCGGTGCCCAACGGCTCAATCATATCGCCCAACAATTTGAAACACACCTAATTGCTTTTATCAAAAACTTATATGCTACAATATACTTTCCACTGATAAATACTGTATTTTAAACATACAACAGGTGAAATATGTTGTAAAGTACTGTACCATCCTTCGCTCTAAAATCATTTGGGTTAAAAATGAACCCAATTCAACTGGGTTGAGTGAATATGAAGCTATTGGGTTCATATTCACTCAACCCAGATGATTTCGGTTAATCTTTAGCTGAACTGGCTTTAGAGTGCACATACCGGTCATCAGTCTGTTTTTTCCAAGATATTTGAGGTTTGTCTTTGAAGATAGGATTTCTCCTTGAACTTTGGAATTAAAACTGCAATTTAGAAGTTTGTCATGGTTATTTATTGATATATTGAATCTCGGCATTTTTTGCACTTTCTGATCTGTGTATCTTTTGTTGGGCAAGCAAAAGATTTTGTCCAACTGAGTACCCCAAGGCATATGCATATTTGTGTCGGACAAGCCCAACCTGGTATCTCGTAATTTCTTGCCAACACTTTGTCCAATGAAACCCATAATCGGGAGAGTTTATGTGTGTGTGTGTGTGGGGGGGGGGGGGGGGGGGGTATTTACACGAATTTACACCCCTGGCCATCTCTCACAGTTTGAACACCTTGGTTCTGTAATATTCCAAAATATGTATCGAGTGTCTTAAATTAAAAAAAAACTTACGACCAGAGAGGCTTCATCTAAACAAAACTGTTGAAACTTGTATGTGTCAAATGTGTCAGTATCTGAATCACAAGCTTGTGTGTGTATGGGGTGGGGGTGGAGGTGGGGGTGGTAGGGGTCTTAGTATCTTCCTTTTTCACCAATGTTATAACGCCAAGCCTAATGCTGCTCTTAATTTTGTTCAAGATGCTCAATTAAAAGAAAATTGAATAATGTTGGTTCTAACACTCCTGGGGAGATTTCATATAAAACAAAGAACAGTTTGTTGCCAAGTCCACATTTTCTAAGAATTTAAGCATCTGATCCCATATGGGGTCCCATTGATCATACAATCATTGATACTCCACATCAAATGGAAAATGTGTTGTACAGTTGGGGAGGCTAAAGATAATTAACTTTTGTTTCCCCCACAGCCTTGTGCCACAGTACAAGGAGGAAATTGTGAACATAAATTAAATATATGTCACACAGTCACACTAGATTTTAAAATTGGTTCCAATGATGAAATGGCTTTTGGAAGTTGAAAAATAGGAGAAGCGACATAAAATGGTGGCCCCACCGAGGAAAGCACAATTAATGCATTTGAATAAATACGAAACGACATTGCAGAACGATGCTGCATACTAAATATAAAATCTATATGGCATCATTGGAACCACTTGTTGGAGTTTTTTTAGTAGAAGCCTTTTTAAAACTTGGGGACTTCTGGACATATCCAAGTTACAGCAATTCAACTTGTGAAACAGGGACAGACATCATAAACTACATTGGCAGCTTCCCAGTGATTTTACTACAGATAAAAGCCCACGGACAACTGAATTGATAATGGATGGAAGTCCAGTGCTCGAATGGTGGTTATGATACTCACAGAAGTCAACATCCACGCAGGTGAACCGGTTACAATTCTGACATATCATTACCATGTTATACCCTGTCCTGATAGCTTTTCTCTAAAACACAGGGAGTGCCCATTTTAAAACGAGTGCCGGTTGCTACATGTATTCCAGGGTTGGATGGGCCGATCATGGTTCGGACCATCAGCAGAAACATTAGACTTTCACTTTGCAGAGGGAGTACGGTGGGCGAGTTGTTACAACATTGAACTTCTAACCGAGAGGTCCATGGTTCAATCACTGCCAGGGGTAATTGCGTTGTGTCTTTGAGGAAGGCACTTAATCGCGAATGACCATGTGGTGGCAGGGAGGTGCTGTGTATTAAGGCGTAATGCACGTCGATGGTGCACCTGTCTTCACCCAATGCTAGTACGTTGAGGAGTCGGACAGTTTCTCGCCGTTGTCCAGTGGTTCTCTTCTGCTTCCTTCTGTAAAACTGACCGACACAAGGTGACCCTGGCTTTCGAAAGTGTCGCTAAACACCAATAAATAAATTAATAAATTTACTTTGCAGAAATGCAATTTCCTGGTTTCCCAGAGGGTGCTTCACCATTTTTTCCTCCAAAATGCCGCGCCAGTAGAGTACACGGTACAAAAAGAATGCAACAATTGTTCTGTACTTCCAATTTTCTCCTGTGGGCTCGTGTGTATTCTTCCATCGCAGTATTTCAGAATACAAGTAGTTTCCGCACAATGATGTCACAGGGGCGGCTGGATCGGGCGATGGATGATCATCGGTATGAAAATTTAAAATTCCAAGGCCCCCAAACCCCCATTTCCATGCATCTGAGTGGATATTTTGAGATTTTTCAGATTTAAGATTTCACACCTTGAGAGCCGTTAAAAACGTCTGTAAAGCATACAGGTGAGGTCTATTTATCAGATTTGGTTGTAACGACAAAAGCTGATAAATAGACCTCACCTGTATGCTTTGCCAGACGTTTACAGCATTTTTTCTGTCTGTGGATTAACTTGTCTGGGGTGGATTTGGTACTTGTATGTCTGTAAGATTACGGTCTACTTCAGTTAACCGATTTATTAACAGACTGTATACATTTTATCGTTTGCTGCCACTTACTGCAAAAAAATGATCCAAAATCCATCGAAACTGAACCAGTACGAGAGAAACATAGCTGGAGAAAATATGGCGGTGGCTCTGGATCCGCCCCTTGTTCCCTTGTTTCACCAATCATTGGTTGTGTTAAAATATATGCATACCAAAAAACATGGCCCGGCAAAAAAAAGTGGAGGGGCTGAAATAATGAATATGGACCCTTCTAATTGCTGCATATGAACTGACATGGAAGATACCACCAGGGTTCAAGGATAATATGCAACATCCGCAGAATATGAAGCCTTCAAGAACCTGCACTTTAAAATGGAGACCAATATGGGCTTCCAGCACTCAACCAGTTAAAATATGTACCAGATGGGATCTTTAAACTCCGCTGGTCCCCGGCGCTCAATTTTAGTGCCAGACAGTACCGCCCAACATGAGTACATCACTGAAAGCAATGGCAGAGCCGTCTAATAAGAGTACATCCCTAAAAATGTTAACACATGATTATTTGAGACGCGAGTTTAGTACACTGCTTATCAACGGATTTGGCAGTCTGTTTGTCAATCAGCCCTCTATCTATCCAGTTATGATCCGTCAAACCCATTGATCATTTGAATAAAATATAATGCACGTAACTGAACATTATCGTAAATATGACAGCTGCGTTTAATGAAAGTGTCAATGACACTGTAGCTTAACTTGTCTGTATGTTGTGTTTGATGAAAAGGATAATGCTCAATGTTTATGAAAGGATTATGAAATAAGACAAGAATTGCGATAATTGGGAATATGTTAATTTCTGTTCCCTGTAAGCTTTGTTTTCAATAAAAACAATATGAGGTGTAGACTGTACTAAAGAATTGCGGGGTGGGTTTGTGTGGCCCTCACAGTTAATGCATGTGGCCCTCACAGTTAATGTATGTCAACAAAAGTTACCAAGTCACAGTGAAATTATTCCAAAATGAGTCACCATATCAAGTTGCAATGAAATCCCTTCAGAAATACGGCCTGTAGACTGTGTTAAAGTTTTTCGGGTTTCGGACCTGTGTAGCCATCACGGTTGACCGATCGCAACCAACATGGGATGTCCTCATCTAGACATTATTCTGAGTCATCCTACCAAGTTGCAATGAAATCCCTTTATAAATGCGACCTGTAGTGTGTGCTAAAGGTTTTCGGGTTTTGGGGTTGGGCAGCCATCATGGTTGAATGATCACGACCAAAAGGTGACGTTCTCATCTGGGCATTATCTGGAGTCATCCTACCAAGTTACAATGAAATCCCTACATAAATATGACCTGTAGCCTGTGCTAATGGTTTTCGGGCTTCGAGCCCCTGTGGCCGTCACTGTTGACCAATCACGACCAAAGGGGGACCTTATCATCTGGACATTATATGGAGTCAACCTACCAAGTTACAATGAAATCCCTCCATACATATGACCTATACTCTGTGCTAAAGGTTTTCGGGCTTTGGGCTTGGGCAGCCGTCACGACTGAATGATAGCGACCAAAAGGGGATGTTCTCATCTAGACATTATCTGGAGCCATCCTATCAAGTTACAATGAAATCCCTCCATAAATATGACCTGTAGACTGTGCTAAAGGTTTTCGGGCTTCGGGCTCCTGCAGCCGTCACAGTTGCCAATCGCGTCCAAAAGGAGACGTTTTCATCTAGACATTATATGAAGTCAACCTACCAAGTTACAATGAAATCCCTCCATAAATACGACCTGTAGACTTGCTAAAGGTTTTCAGGTTTTGCGCTCGGGTAGTCATCACAGTCGACAGTTACAATGAAATCCGTCCATATTGAATCTGTCCTGCAGACTGTGCTAACAGTTTTTGGGGGTTTCGGGCTTGGGCAGCCTTCACGGTTAACAGATGATAATGACCAAAAGGGGACGTTCTCATCTAGATATTATACAGAGGCATCCTACCAAGTTACAATGAAATCCCTTCATAAATACAATCTGTAGACTGTGCTAAAGGTTTTGGGCTCGGGCAGCCACCACGGTTGGCTGATCGCGACCAAAAGGGGACGTTCTAATCTAGACATGACCCCAAATCTGCATATGAAATTTCGTGACGATCGGACAAGAACTACGGGGTGTAGCCTGTGCTAAAGGAAAATGTGAACAGACTCACAGACAAAGACTTCCGCACGCGTGATGGCAATAGCTTATCTTGACTTTGTTAAGCTAAAAATGACATTTCACAAACTTTTGAAAAGTATAGAGGTGAAAACAATTCAGTGCGGAGAAACATTTAATTAAAATACATTTCAATTTCATGAGCAATACATCCTTGTTGGTATACCCCTCTTATTTCTCCATTTGGAACCCAGGAAGGAGAACAATGCTTATTCGATGTAGTAAACAAGATCAGTTTTACTGATATCATTTTGTGAAACTGTGACCATGACCACTAAAATCAATAGGTGTTAGAAATCTTACAAAGTTCCATACCTGTGCAAACTTTCGTGAGGAAATATGCACGCAGCTATTTTTTGTGTAGAGAGCAACCAAACATAAACATTTGCGATCCTGTGACTGTTGGCCTTCAAAAGCAATAGGTGTTCACATCTAAGAAAGTACCATTCGTGTAGACATACAAGAAATTTTGTCAAATCTTTACTTTTGACTTCCAAAAACATAGGTATTCACAGTTTACTCCATACCCTGCTTGTACAAAGGTTGATGGGAACAGGCAGCTTTTTTTATTTAGAGTGCGAAAACATACACAAACGCAAACAAGCTAGTGAAAGGTCTATCCATGCTTCAACTTTCGCAATAAGATAAAGTATTTATCTCATTCTGCCTTTGTTAATGAATAACATCCTCCTAACCTGTAAATATAAATTAAAGTGGATGAAATTACGGCCGTCCATGCAAACCTATGTCGATAGGAGTTGTATAATTTGTTTAGTATGTGGTTTTCACAAGGCACTAACTGTTGGTAATAAAATCACGGACAGCAAATGCATCTCATTGGAGTGGTGGCATTTCTCACAGGTGACTAATTTTGGGGCCCCAAAACAAAGTGTATTCAATGAAAAATGTGAGAAATTCAGTATCTAAAAAAACCCAAGTTGGCATAAATGTCGACCATCTTGCAAAAAATAAATTAACACTCATAAATGTATAGACCAACTTGATTAAATTCCGCTTGCATACCCAGTCAACATGGGCGATATAAAAATTATTATACACATGTATATTCCCATGGACAAAAACATCAAAGCAAACAGTTCACAGGGACGGTAAGTATGCATGCAAGAAACCCGCAATATACGGATATCAATTCCCCTATACCAAAGGACATCAGGAGTTATAATGTAAAATGCTCATAGGGTGTGTTTTCCAAGTGTAACAAGGGCCTTAGCTCTGGTACGTATGCATGGTGGAAACTGGCAATATGTGGATCTCCTTTCCCCCATATTGGTCTATCACTATACCAAAGTACATCAAAACATGATAACCAATGCTCGAGTTATAATGCAAAACGTCCTAACGGCCAGTTTTTTTTTTAAGTAAAATAGATCTTGCCCGTATTTGTGGACAAAAACCTCCAACATGGTGGTTATCCATTCACTTCAGATGGTCTCTCAGCATAGCAAATGACATCAAAATCCGACAACCGATACTTGAGTTATAATGCAAAACATTCGTATGGAAAGTTTTCCAAGTTCAACAAAGGTCATAACTCTGATAAGTATGCAGAGAAGAAACGCGCGATGTGTAGATATTCTTTCCTCCATTCTGGCCTCTCACCATACCAATGGATATCAAAATCTGATAACCGATGCTCGAGTTATAATGTAAGACATTCATATGGTAAGTTTTCTTTCCGTGGTGCGTGTGCATGGACGGAAACCCTCAATATGTGAATATCCTTTCCATCATGCTGGTCTTCTATACCAAAAGACATCCAAATACGACAACCGATGCTTGAGTTATAAGGCGAAACATTCGTATGGAAAGTTTTTCAAGGGATATATCTCTGGTACGTACATTGTATGCATGGACATGAACGAAACCTTGTCAATATGTGGATATCCTTTCCCCTATGCTGGTCTGTAACCATATCAAAGGACATCAAAATCTGACATTTGATGCTGGAGTTATGTAAAACGTTCTGTTTTACTGAAGAAGAAAGGCGTATGCCTCTACTATTTGCCCACAAAACATTAAACAGAGTCGGGGCACAATAAATGTATAACTAACACATCTGTGGAACTAAGGGAAGAGATAAACCTTGTAACTCAATGTCACACCTGTCAGATGCAAAGTTCGTGACAAAGGGCAATCAGTATGTGACATATGTACCAATATCATCCCAAGGAGCCACCAACACCCCCTTTCCCCACCACCACAAGTTCAAGCAAACCAAACCTCACGCAGGTTCCACTTAGGTGTTTCGGTTTGATTGTCTTGGCCCGTTTCAGATCGAAATGCTGTAAATTATGGGAGAGGGACCAATTTATGCTGATGAAGAATCTTTGAAAGAAAAAAAAATTGCACGTGGGTGGTTGTGGGGTCTGATAGGTCTACTTTTATGGAAAAAAATTAACCGTGCTGTGTCTGCAAATTTTATCCAGAACCCACCTCCCCCACAGGTTGGCAGAAAATGTGAGAATGTCGAACATGAGGTGTTATTTTCATTTGTTTTTCTTGATGCAGTGTTGATTTCACAGTATTTTGTTTAGGAAATCCATATCTGTTCACAAAAAATGCTTCTGTGATTACAGTACTGTACAAGGATTAAGAGAATTAAAAGACATTGAGACCAACTAGCGAGAACAGACAATCACGCAATACCTACTAATCCGATAGCGTCTGTTCGATGTTCTGAGAAGAGAACTTAAGAAAGGCAACTGTTTTGGATTGTAATAGCTTCTCCTCAGAAGTCTTTGGTAGAGAAGATTGTGACAAGAGGGAACCCTCGGGAAATGTGGTCTGGGCTGTCTGGTCCAAACTTTGGTTTTTGCAGTGCAGCAATTGGAATCATGCTGAAGGTGTCGGCATTATCATTTTCATCATGTGCGACATCATTGGTGTCGGAGGAAAGGCAAAGCTGTTTATCATGTTATAGTGGAACGATTGTGCGTGACTGTAAGGATAAGCAAATACTCACAGTAGAGATGAGCCTGTCTACCTGGTTGTTCATGCAGGTCTAATCGCAAATAAAAATTTCTCATTATTGGCAAATCGAGCTGATCACCTCTCCGTTCACAGTACAATCGTATACAATGGTTTGATGAACTGTGATACTGGGACAGCCAGTGGTTTGAGGTGACCCGATGGAAGCCCTGCAAGAAATGAACTTGTGAACATAGCACCAGAAGATACTAGCTTTTCACAAGTTTGTACAATGGTGAACATGTTCCCCCCGATTCCTGATGTAAGCCACTGCTGTCGAGTAGTCTATAGTCCAACACTAAGAGAACAAGGTGAATATAAGGAGTGAATATGACCAGTGCATCTTGCTCAGAAGGACCTTTAACAATATCTTTGGATTGTTATGCCGATCTGCTAGAACTGGTGACGTGTTTTGTGTCTGTGGGTTTCGGAAGAATGAGAGTCTCCCCCCCCCCCCCTCAACAATGGTCATTTATATTCTGTCAAGAAAATTTGATTCAGATTAATTTAAGAGAGTCCGGGAGTCCAGGAAAACTCCTAGTATCATCTTAAGAAAACTAATCCATTAGGATGCACAACAGACAACTGACTTGTATAATGTGATTAAGTGTTCACAACTTTGAAAAAAATATGTTTAAACTCAATTAACTGGTTGAGTACTGGAAGCCACTGCAAGGGCTTTCAAAACAAATGCAATACCAAGGTGGCAATGCTTCCCCATCCCTGCCAACCATGAGTTTCTAGTCATTTATCTTTGTTGATTTTGAATTAATAAACATCTTATCTCCATTAAACCATAGCATCAATACAGCAGGCCACCAAATGTGTCCATGGAACACTAATACCCCTGCTTTATGATAAACTATATTTTATGGAAACCCCTAGCGGACACGCCATTCGCCAATTGCCAGTCGCCAATTGCCAGTTGTCAATCCGATCGCCATTCGCCAATCGCAAGTTACGTGCGCCCTAACGGACACGCCAATAGCCATTCACTAGTCGCCGAACGCTTTTTTTTAGGCTCTGCAGACACGCTAATCGCCATTCGTCAATTGCCAATCGCTAACTGTTTTTGTCGTCAATCGCTAACTGTTTTTGTCGTCAATCGCTAATCGCTAACTGGTATTTGGACCCTGCAACGATGCCAATCGCCAATAATTAATTGCTAACCGTCAATTGTTTTTCTTGCTCATCAATCTAGGCCCATTCTTTTTAACTCCGAAATGAATTGTGAAAATTCCGCCATTATTATTCTCAGCAGGCTTGAGACGAGCGTGATGGTTGGTTGTTCGCTGATTGGCGATTGGCGAAGCGAATGGCATTTTTGTTATCGGCGATTGGTGAGTTACAAATGGCGCCTGGTTAATTTCGATTGGCGTTTGGCGAATGGCAAATGGCATTTAGAGACGAGCGAATGGCGAAAAGCGGTATAAATTTGACTATTGGCGAATGACGACTCTCGTAGTTGTCGATCGCCATTCGCGAATCGCTGGAAGATATTTGCCATTCGCTTGTGAGCTATTCTCCAATTCGTTGAGTGCTCATGTGTGGGTTAAAACATCCATGTCACAATCAACCCCAATACCTCGTATTCCAAAACCATGACACTTTTTTTCTCAACCACAGCTGATCTCAATATTGTCAAATGTATCTGCTAACAAATAACTATATATATGAAGCAATAGAACAAAAATAAAATCGTTCATGATTGGCAGTTGAACGGTTGAATTCGGTTCAAATGACATTTATTATTATCACCAAATACATACCATTTAAGCCATATCTAGGCAACATGAGAAGAATGAAATCGTTTGCCATGTACCCTAAGTTGCTCATTAGAGTGCCTAAATGTTCCGTTAATTGTATATAATAATACTTTCAGGGGGGGGGGGATAAGTATATAACATACAAATGTTACAATTCAATATCAAACAATTACATTTGACTGTCGACCCATGTTAAGATCTAAACTTAAATATAAGACCAGGTTGGACTGAGATTGTATATCATCCCATTTATTTAAATTAAACAATGTGAATGTATAAAGTTTCTACAGTTGATCAAGGGCATTAACTTGTAATGACGTACTACCTCTCCAAAAGATCATGGTTATGCGTCAGCCTAACCCACGCTTCCGACTTTCATCGAATAATACTAAAAATAAGATATCAATAACATGTAAATATGTGCGTATTGACCTGCAAAAAAAATGAAATATAGCTTTCCTCTGCTCCATGCCTTTTTGGTGGTGTTTGTGTGTGTGTGTGGGAGGGGAGGGGGGGAGGGGGTAAATGTTCGCCAGACCATGTCTACTTGCAAATTAGCCAACAAAATGCCAACAGCAAGCCAGGGGTGGCGCCAGCATATCTCCGACAAGGTGGGGGGAGGGGGGGGGGGCTTCCTTTTTCGACAGGGGGCTACACCAGGTGTCATCAGATCGACGACGCGAAGCCCCGTCGTTGCGAGCGCTGGGGGCGTGAAGAAATGAGCGGGGTGGGGGAGGGGCTGGGGCCCTTTGGGACGCACTCTGGGCAAAATTTGCCTTTTCTCATGGACCCATTTTATTTATTTATTTAATTATTGATGTTTAAGGTCACATATTTATGCACAATGGCTAATCAGGACCGTGACAATTTTACGGGTGGAGGAAGCCGGAGTACCCGGAGAGAACCACCGAGCAACGACGAGCAGCTGTCAGCTCCCCAACATCGTAACTCCGCACTGCAGCACAGGCAGGGTTAGATTGGTTGAAGACATGCGTACCGTCGACGTGCAGTACGCCTTAGTACACGGCGTCATCGTGCCCCCACGCGAGCAATGGGGATGAAGTGTCTTGCCCAAGGACACAACGCGGTTGCCGCAGGTGGGATTCGAACCGAGGACCTCTCGGCTTGCAGCCTGCACCTCTACCTACTGAGCCACCGCGCTCCCCTCATGGACCCAATATTTTTTCTCGACTCGATCTGGAATTTTGTGAAAAACTGTTAAAACTTCTGAGACCGGTACTCACAAAAGAAGAAAGAAATGTTGATTGTCGGAAAGTATTTTTTTTTGCTTTCTGGCATGCTAAAGATAGTTTGTTTCGTGGGATAACATACACTAGCGCAAACTGTGTGTGTGGAGGGGGGGGGGGGGGGGGTAACACTTGCCGATGGGAAAGGGAGCTCTAGTCCCCCCCCCCCCCCCCCCGCGGCGCCACCCCTGCAGCAGACAAATAGGCAAATGAGTATTAGAAACAAACGCAGCATACGAATCATTTAAATTGAAAGAGTTTCAATTCTCCTCTGAACACACTTCTGCCCACTTTGAACCTTTGGCAAAATGAACTTTTAGTTGTTATAGTAGCTGGCCTGAGTTGAGGTCATATATCTTCGCGTATAGGTGTTGAGAGGCATTGTGATTTTCACATAACCGTATCCCCTACCTACGCTGCCCACCCCCCCCCCCCCCAACCGACTTTCCAAACTCCTAAGAAAGCTCTTTTTAGACGTTCGAAAGTACATTGCACATCACAAGAATTTTCCAAGTAACATAAATTACCTGCACAGTTAGTTCAAGCTAAAACTCAAATCCTCAAAAAATTGAATGGCTTTGTGCGTTAAATGCATTAACAAACAAAACGAAAGTACACTGCGGGCATTGAGTACAATTTTGAACTGTGGCATAGTTAGACAAACGGCGGCGCACTGGCAGGGATTGGAAGATTACGGAGGTGGGGGGGGGGGGGGGGGCGTTTCCGGGTCGTAGGGTGAAGTCCTCTTTAATTTATTTTTCAGATGTCGTCAAAAATCGCATTTTCAATAATTCAGAGACTGATCCATGTATGAACTTCTCCCAAGATATTACTTAATTTGTTATTCTTGTAATCATAAATCCAAGTGATGAAAACCCCGTATATATGGAGGAACATCTACTCATTTTCAAAGCAGTTGTCGAGAAAGAAAGCGTTTCACGGAACCTAAACAGTAAATACAGGTGTGTCCACCTCTCTTTCACAGTTCTAAAGTCTTCTCTCCTTGCCGTTTTTTTAAAATCCGTTCCCAGAATCTCACCCGCCAAGCAGTTATGAGGAGCTTGGTGGATAAAAATAAAGTACAGGATAGATCTTGGGAAACTGTGTTACTTTATCTACTTGAGAAACCTGTCCGACAGCCGGTGGTGCAAATTGATGCTTAATACTATTTGGAACTCTAATATAGAAACAGGGTGGTCAAAACACGTGAGGGAACTAATGGACAACTACTCTTTAGAGGTCTCAGACATAGAAAAAGGGATGAAGGAAGCCAAACTGTTTGTCATAGAGCGAGTCATGGAAGACTGCAATCGAAACTGGCGAGCAAGGGTTAGCGTATAAAAATCATTGTGGGGGTTACGATATGAAGAAAAGCCAGCCTTTGAAAAGTACCTAGATGGCACATATGGGGGGGGGGGGTGGGGGGGTGGGGGGGGGGGGTCACACTGTTCAAACTAATGTCAAGATCACTTGAGCTTCGGGGTGAAATTGGAAGGGATGGAGAAAGGGAATGCCAAATGTGCACCTCCGGAGTATTGGAGACCCTGGAACATTTTCTCTTAGAATGCCCACAATATATGCCTCATAGGATAAAATTTACTGGAAGTATAATGAAGAAATGGGATGAAGGAAAAACGGATAGATGGCTGAGGGGGACACGAGGGAGAGGGTAGGAATGCTCATTGAAGAAATTGAAAACGAGGAAGTGAGGGAAACTATTTAACAGTTTATATCTGAATGCTGGGAGGAGAGGAGGTGGGGGTGCAGGGGGAATGATGGCCTTCTCTTATGAGAACCGCGACGAATCAGCGGACGGCCAAAGAATTATTATTATCATATAGACTACGTCAGTTGCCGTTCTCAAATTTGGAAATTGTTTTATGTTTCTTATTAATCGTTGTTTCATTTAATGAAATGATTATGCTGTTGGGTGACATATGCTCGTCAATCTGAGGTCGAAACGATGAAGAGCAAAATTGTGTTGTGTTGCACGTCGGTGAACACGCTTGGCGATTAGCGATTGGCGTGTCCGCCAGGGGTTTCCATAATATTTAGTAGTTAACAAAGTCCCCCAAAAGGGCCATAACTCATATAAAAATTATTGTAACACACTGAAAATCAAACCCATCAGGAACATTGTCTTCGGTAAGATGTATTCCAAGTTGGATTGAAATCGGACACCTATAACTAAAGGTACCATCTGGAAACCAATATCAGCAGGCCTTCTAATTCGGAAAACTGCCATAACGTGGCCAAAAAATATCAGACCAAACCCACTATCAATTTCAACCTGTATTATGTGGTTATAAACCTATGTACAAAATTTTGTTTCATTTTGTTCAGTCAAACCAATATCAACATGTCTTTTAAGTCAGAAAAGGTCATATCTCTGCCAAAAATTATCAGATCAAGCCCAGTATCAATCCTAACCTGTACTATGTGGTTATAAACGTGTGTATACAATTTTGTTCATTTCATTCAGTTAAACTAAAGTTTTCGTCCGGTAATCATATTGTTGACAGACATTCAGGACAAGGACCATAACTCTGCCAAAGAATATCGGTCCAAGCCCACTATCAATTTCAGTCTATATTATGTGGATATAAACGTATGCATAAAATTTTGTTTAATTTCATTCTGTCATACTAAAGTTATCATCAGGAAACCATATTCGGGACAGACATTTGGGACGTACATACCTATGTATGTACAGACGGGTGCTGGTCAAAACGTCACACGACCAAAACGTCACATTTCGAAACATACTTTTGGTCAAAACGTCACATATTTTTGGTCAAAACGTCACACACTTTTTGGTCAAAACGTCACATACTTTTGGTCATTACGTCACACACTTAGACAGCAAGATAAGTATTCCTTGTTCTGTACCCAATCAACAAATCGAATGAATGAAAGGCGCTGACGGACAATGAGCAACAGATGAGTTCGGCCTCGAATGAATAAATGAAGTTTCAGGTTCAGTTCAACCGCTTTCGACCCTACTGAGCTTGTCCCTTTTTCTTCTTTTTCCTTGGTGGTGCTCCCGATTGTGAATTTGATTTTGTTTCCTTTGCCGAAAGATTTCTCTGAATTCGAGACCCTTTGTGATCCGAATAACTTTATTTGCTTATGGACGGTGAAAATAAAACTAGAGTTCTAGCATATCCAGAGAAGCTCTTAGAGGCCTTGAAAGTCAGGGAGCGGGACTTCCACAGATACATGAAAAAAAGTACTCACCCGGAACAATAAAACCAAGAAAAAGAGCAAAAGGAGCAGACGCCATTAACCCAACCTGGCCACTTTCCTCATTTAATACGCTCATACACGTCGCTAAACCTCAAATAAACAGTGGAAGAGGGTCGAAAGGGGCTTGCCTCAAACCGTCCACGAGCACCTTCGGCGCGCGAAACCATTCATCTTCTCGTAGTGTCGTAAAGTGTATACTGTGGGGAAAATTAGCTCACTCAAAGCGCTTGTTAACTTTATACATTTATTCACATTTAGCGGCAGAGCCTCCAAGAAATATTTGAGAATTAACTATTCGAAATCCACGAGACAAGGCATTGACAAATTGATCACAAATTTACACTGAACGGCGAGGTAATTTTGTGCGTGGTCAGTTTTTTCATTACCTCGTGGATTTCTAACAGTTCTGATTCAATTCTTTGAACTCTCTTGGCTCCGTCCACTTAGCAGTTTTTGAGACCACCCACCAAAGAAAATGTTTCTCGTGTTCAATACATCGATGATACCGAAAAATATCCATTCATTCATCGGTAGCCATTGTTGATACATTTTACTGAAAAAAAAATAATGTATATTTTTGATCGATTTTACTCCAATTTATTCCATTCTCACCAGACATATCATTAGTAACCTTGCCGAAAATTTCGACATCTCATCACGTATACACTCCACACGAAACAATTATCCCAAAATCGACTTATGTGTAATTACATAATGTCAGACGTCCACTCACAAATCAGTGTTGATTGGACTGTATTGGGTAAAGATTCGCCAATTAACATATTAATTTCTGTTAACTAAATCTTTTTTTTTTTGTACCTGATACATTTTGTTTGGGAATTTTGTATATCAAATAAAATCTTTAAAGGTTCGGTAAATCCCGTTATTTTGTGTATCAATGGACTTAGCCCAATGAGCTCGTTACAGTGAGGATCATAAGCTGTGTTTTTTTTTAAAAAGAATTGAAAATATATAAAGTTTGAACGGAGAATTTTGTATTTACGGTTTTGGCAGTTACGTCGGGTAAATAGTTAACAGAAAGCTTGCTAGCAGCTTTCCAACTTTTTCCAGCATATTGGACGATTCATTTTTTAATGAATAATACATTCTCATTTTAGTTCATCTAAATTAAATCACCGGGTTTTAACTTTGAAGTGTTCGGGCACTCGGCACAGTATAGAATCCATAATCCCGTGTCGGAAAAGCTATTGCCGCAGCGAAAAGCCAGGATGTATCACCAAGACTGTCACATTGTTGTTTCAAAAACACCGTACACCCAGAACACATTTTATTCACTGAAATACTCGTTCTATTCCATAATTTCATTTACGAGAATGAATGAAGACAAGATCATTTCGGCGGAGACAATCCGACCTTCAGTTATACGGGGAAGGGTGTGGGGGGGGGGGGGGGGGGGATCCAAATCATATATCAGTGAAAACGACGGGGTATTAACAAGTGCGATTTTGTATGAAACGTACTCATAATGATGACAATTTTCTCCGCCTATAAACTCTGAGAGGCATGAATCGCTGCGGCTAATTCAGTTCTGCGTACTTCACAACATCCAAATGGTCCCGACCAACACATTTCTAATTTCAAGCCCACCCCCGCCATAAGTAAGTTGGCCACTTATAATAATAAATATAAAATGTGTGACGTTTTGACCCAAAGTATGTGACGTTTTGACCAAAAAGTGTGTGACGTTTTGACCAAAAGCATGTGACGTTTTGACCAAAAGTATGTGACGTTTTGACCAAAATATGTGACGTTTTGACCATTTTGAAATGTGACGTTTTGGTCGTGTGACGTTTTGACTTGTTCCCGTACAGACGGATGGACAAGGGTAACACTTAATGCCCCTTACATACAGATGGATGGACACACGGTATGTATGTATGTACGTACGTATGTATGGATGGACGGACGGACAGACAGATGGACAAGGGTAACACTTAATGCCCCTTCATCAAATTGGTGTAGGGCATAAAAATGAGTGTACCGAGCAAAAGCCAACGTTTTCCTTGCTCAAGTGTCCTATTCAGTCAAACTCAAATAATAGTTTGTTTATATGAATTTGTTCTATTACAAATTTCTAGAGACTGCCGGTATGAACCCAGTGACTTGGCTTGAACAAACTTGTTCTCACCCCCCTAAGGATGCTGCAAACCAAATATCAAAGATTCTGTTTGAGGGATCTGAAGAAGATTTTTAAAAAATATTCTTCATACTGCACTAATTTAAACATTTCATGTCGTGTACGGTGCCCATATGAACACAGAAATTGAGACCCCACTAATTACACTACGAGGTGGGGTCTCAAAACCCCACCACGTGACTTCAATTTGTCTATAATTAACTTGTGTTTTTTGCAAGTGCGGTAATCAGGTTTATTCTTCCACTAAAAATAGTTTCAGTTCATTGTTATTTAGTGATTGTTAGGTATTGCACTTAAGTATAAATTGAATACGTATGCTCCATACATGTTTTTTGATAATAAAAAGTATTAGTATGGCATGAAAAACGATCAAAATATGGAGTTTGAATCGTGTTTTTAATCTCGCATGAATATGTCAAACTGTGTGATGGGATGTTCGGCTGACGTCGGTTTATCTTTTGATCTCTCAGTAACCGGCTCTTAATTAGATCAAATTTTTTCACAGTCAGTGAAATATTACTTTTACTTTTACTTGAAATATTAAAAAGATAGTTCAATATTTTGAAAAATTTATTGAAAGCTATTGCGATTCGGAATGTTGTTCATCAAAATCGATTCAGAACTAGAGGAAGTACGAAAAAATAAATATTATACCGTACTGAAATCATGGATGTGAGTTGAAAAAAATATAACTTGACCAGTACAATATCTGGACATTTCCCCGACGGTCTTTTACCTAACTGTAGCTATATTGACGGGGAGAAGAATCATGTTACTGGTACTGAATTTTGAATAAATTGTGAGTTGGGGAGGAAGGGAATCCGATTTACGATTTTAAAAGTTAAATTCAGAGTGGAATGTTAAAATGTAAATGTTGAGAGTGGAATTAACATAAATAAACTACATTAACGAAAAAGGAATGCTTGTGGTGGCCCTGGGACGTTTCAGCCCAAGACGCTTCGGAATCCATATATTGAAGCGCCTGCATGCACTAGCAAGGAAAACTGGCCAAGATGGGGGGGGGGGGGGGGGGGGGGGGGGGGGGGGGGGGGTGGGCAAGCAATCAATGATATAGGCCTATTTGTGCGTGTGGGTTTTATGGGAGTCTGGGGCCCAATTGCCTCGTTTCGGGATGGGGAGGGAGGGGGGAGGGCTAATTTACTTCACCATTTAGGAGTGGTATGGAATCTATGGATGACTGAATCTTACACTGCCAAGACACTGAAATTTTTGATGTGCTGGCTGCACGCAAAGATCAGGGGTGGCGTCAGAAAATCTCCGATAGAGGAACTAAAATCTCCTGTCTGAAAGACCTATTTTAATTTTTGGGGTTTCAAGACACGTGTGGGGGGACAAAACAAAAAAAATTATAATACGAAATTTCGGGGCATGTTTGAGCTAGGGTTACGATGTATGGTGGTCTGGCTTGTCGATCGGCATGTCAATATTGGAAATAAAAAAAATATTATTTTCTATTGATTTTATTTACATATGGTTATAATTATGATTACTGAATTAATAAAAAGTAATTGAAAATATTGATTTGTCTCTTATTTTTTCTCAAGCTTGTCATGTGCAGAGGTGTTAAAACAGATGTTGGTTTGAAGGACAGCTCTGTGCTTTGTCGCACCACTCAAATGTCATTTCACACCTTGTGCAAGTGGTAGTTTAATCTACTGTACCTAATTAATCACTTCAATCACGACTACTTTTATGTAGTAGCCGTAGAATAATATTTTATTTAAGTGTCACATTTCAATACACATGCATAATATTCATACATGTAGAGTATTTTCAAAATATTTATATGAAATCCAGCTTATGGAGGCTTATGAGACACATTTTCATCAGATGTAGGTCTTTTTTACAGTAGTTTATAAAAAAACAAAAAAAAACAACAAAAAACCCAAACCCGAAATACCAAAACACATGCACGCACACCAAAATACACACCCTTGCGGACCCCCCCCCCCCCCCTCCCACACACACACAAACATCAGAGAGTAATATGCAGACATACGCCCACATGCACTTGCGTATAATTTCGTGCACTAATTTTCTTTCACTTTTTCTTACTCCCCCCCATCCCCCCCCCCCCCTCATCACGTATATCCGTCTCTCTCTATCTCTTTCCCACTGAAGCGTACTCTCTCTTAGAAGGAGGAGAACACACCGCGGCGGCGTTTTTGTTTCAATCCACGTTGAACGTACTGCAATGTTAGTTATAAGAAACCAAATGAAGTTAAAAGATTAAAAAATGACAACTCATTTATGTAAATATCAATGTGCAAAAAACAAACTTATTTATGTTAATATCTATGTGCAGTGTATTATGTTTCTGTAGTTTATTGCTCGTTGAAAGTTAGAACACTTGAATGAAATAAAATATATCAAAGCCAATGTTCCTGTTATTGTTGCTCTGTTGTCAATGAAGATAAGTAATTAATTATACACGCCCACTCATAAATAGTTCCTCTATAAATAGACAGCACTAATCTAAATTTAGCATCAATAACTGGGGTATTTATTGACCAGTCTCATATGGGTACTGTACACGTAATGTGGACTCCCATAGAGAGCCCAAATATGGACCCTGGGAATTGATTTCAACAAACCTGTGAAACAGTCCTCCAAAGATGTTATATGTGAAATTTGAAAGCTTGTGGAGCGGTGGTTTGGGAGAAAAAGTCTTAAATGTTTTCCCCATTACCCACAGTGTTCAAGTTAAAAAAAAATGCTGACTCAACATTTTTTCAAAGTCCCAAAAAACTACCCTATGATAAAACCGATAGCAATTTTTTTTACCATTCCATTCTGTTGGTCTTTAGGAAGCTTCACACCAAATAAGAATTCTTAGTGCTATGTAGTTTTGGAGATATGGGCGTTTGAAATGTTTTGAAACGAACCAAGTACTTATGATCCATTAATATTTCATATCAAATTTGGTTCAAATCGGCCTCTTGGTTTGAAAAACAGAAACTTTGGGTAGGACAAAAATTCTTGCACCTCCTGTAACAATGACAAATATTGCCCCTTGAACTTCTCTTGAACAAACTTGAGTCTACACCTCAAAAGAAAGCTGTATACTAAATATCAAGTCTCTGCTACAGCTGGTTCATGAGAAAATTTTTTAAAAAATTGGGGCATTTTGGCCCCACTCCCTCCTCAAATATATGAGCAGAAACTCAATTTGAAGAAAAACCCAAATACCCCTATATAACCACTGCTCATGTGAAATCTCATTAAAATATGGCCAGTGGTTTGTGAGAAAAAGACCCAAACACCACCTTCACGACGGACGACAGACAAAAAGTGAACAGAATACTCACCCTAACTTTCAATCAGGTGAGCTAAAAAATAACTCACAACAAATTGATACATAAATTTTTATTCAATAATTTATTTTAATAACAACTTATCAAGTGCTTCAGTGCCATAAATTACTTTCAAATAATGATCAAGTCCTGGTATATTTTTGTTTCAGCTAATAAATTGCTTTTTATATGACAAAGATTTTTAGTCTTTTCCAGGGGCATATATAGGACCCTGTGAAGCTTCAAGATTCGATTTGATTTTGAATCTTAAGTTGATATTCAATTCGATTTGATTCAAAATCAGCTGTGCCTGATTCTTTCCTTTCAAGTCTTTACACAGGCAGATAGCTTGGTATTAGTCATTGTCGTTGTCTCAAAAACCATATAGTTCAGAGGGAATTTGTACATAAATAAAGCTGAAAATAAGGATAGGGTGTAATTTCATCTGTATTAACAAAAATAGCAGCTGATTCATGCCATCTCCTATGCTATTTCCAGTCTCACTAGTCTCTTCCATTGTTGAAAACAAAGTTAAAGTTTCTAAACAATGTCGACGATGAGCTGTTGCTGGATCTACAGTTAAAACTAGAAGTCCTGTCACGAATAGTGTGTTTATCTAGGCTTAATTGCGCGTTGGAATTGCGCACAATTGCCACATCGAATGGCATCCAAAACACGGCAGGTTCTCCTGGTTACTCATAGCAGACACATGCAATGTTTCTGCCAATGAACCTCCGGGTTACCCGGAGGTCCATTGGCTGAAACATTGCTTGTGCACAGGCCATATGCACAAAATTTGATAGCTTTACTTGGGCCATAACGCGGACATTAACGCGCATATCAACGTGCTATTTGTGCGCATTTCATGACAGGACTTCTAGTTTTAACTGTAGTCCTGAGCAGTGAATATTGCTGGTAAGTCTCACACCCATTCCTGGGTAACATTCTAACTACTTATCAAGGCATGCCTTGATGATGTAGCTGGAATATTTTATCACTTGGAACATGTGCCAGCACAGTCCCAAACAATCAGGATTACATTCACCTCCCCCCCTCCCCCCACACACTCCCCTTATCTGTCATCTTCAAGATGCCCAGAATTCAATTCAAGATTCGATTTGATTACGAATAATAGACCCAAATAAATTTGAGATTTGATTTGCATCAGAAATGTGTGGCCCTAGGCATAGATACCTGGTAGGCATATCAACAAAAGCTTGGTCACAAAATTTGCAGGTTTGTTGGAAGTCCTTTTTTAAGCATGTAGTTCAAATAATTATGTGTAAGAATCAAGAAGTTTGCTTCCCAAATTTTTCATTTCAGTGAGGAGATACCTTCATTTAATATGGTGAAATTGCAATGAAATTTACTGATGCAAGACACAGAAAGAGGCTGTGCATTACTAATTTCACTTGGAAGTTTTATCGTTTAGCCACAGCACCAGAAAAATTATTTATGCTATTGGCTTTTCCAACAGGGTTTTATATATTGGTTGTGTGCTAGAAGCCACTATCAGGGCTTTCAGAAAAATGAGGGTACCAGAGCAAAAGCCTCCATTTTCCTTACTCACGTTTCATTTTTTTGTTAAATGCAAATAATATTTTGGTTATTTCAATTTGTTTTATTACAATTTATTGGAATGCCTGTGGTACTCTCCAATAATTTGTAATGAAACAAATTTTGAATAACAAATTCAGACCAACAAAAATAATTTAGTCCTCAACCAGTTAACCCTTTACCTAATGAATCGGTGGCATCTGCCCACATACTTTCCAAACTAAGTAGCTGAAAATTTTTTTTCCAAAAATTTCAATTATACCATACCATTTAACCCCTCACTGGAACAAGCTCGTTCCAATGATGGGTCACATGTGGTTTCGTTGAAGTTTTTGAATGAAAATGTCAATGACACTGTAGCTCAACTTAAGACATGTACATGTATAGTATGTGACACACCAATGACAAACATTTAGGTAATGACCTGATTACAAAGGTACATATAAAGTATTGTAACTGTCTGTACATAAATGCTGACCGTAGCCTGTAACAAATGTACAAGTAAAGTATTGTAAAGGTGGGCGACAGTTATATGCTAAACGAGAAAAGAAATCTTTGAGTCCCAGAGTGGGTCTGACTGAACCCCAAAACATTTGTTCTCATAGCACAGTGATAATAAAAGCACCCCAAAACACTTGTTCCTGTCCCAAGGTACCAAAGAATCGATTCATAAATACGGCCTCCAGCCTGAGCTATATAAAATTTGTGTACAAAAAACTGATTGGACCAAATTTCGGTACAAAATGGTCACTGGCAGCCATCTTGAATTTTGGACTGCACACAGAAAGATTTGTTCTTGTCCCAAGGTGATAACAAAGGTACCCAAGAAGTTTCGTGAAGATCGGTTCATAAATACAGCCTCCAGCCCCAACCGTATTGACATGTGCACTTACTGTGTGTAAGTAGCACTGAATAAATCAAAGTTCATCTAATTTGCATAATTTCTGCACGAGAAAAAAACCTGTATTATATGTGATGTATTCCACATTACTAAACATTCATTCAAAAATTTATTCAAATCAGAGCCTTCATATAGAAGTTCTGTACCAAAAACTGATTGCACTAATTTTGGTACAAAATGGCCACCGGCAGCCATCTTGAATTTTGGACCACACTCAAAAACACTCGTTCTCGTCCCAAGGTGATAACAAAGGTACCCAAGAAGTTTCCTAAAGATTGGTTCATAAATACGGCCTCTAGCCTGAGCCATATAGAAGTTGTGTACAAAAACTGACTGGACCTAAGTTCAGTACAAAATGGCCACTGGCAGCCATCTTGAATTTTGGATCACACCCAAAAACACTCGTTCTCATCCCAAGGTGATAACAAAGGTACCCAAGAAGTTTCGTGAAGATCGGTTCATAAATACAGCCCCTAGCCCGAACCGTATTGACATGTGCACTTACTGTGTATAAGTAGCACTGAATAAATCAAAATTCATCTAATTTGCATAATTTCTGCACGAGAAAAAAACCCGTACTATATGTGATGTATTCCATGTTACCAAACATTCATACAAAAATTTATTCCAATCAGAACTTTCATGCAGAAGTTCTGTACAAAAAACTGATTGCACTAACTAAAGTACAAAATGGCTGCTGGTGGCCATCTTGAATTTCGGACCGCACCCAAAAGCACTCGTTCTCGTCCCACGGTGATAACAAACATACTCAAGAAGTTTCGTAAAGATCGGTTCATAAATATGGCCTCTAGCCCGAGATGTATTGAATTGTTGACGGACAGATGGACGGACGACAGACGATGGCATAACCTCAAATTTGACTAACATCAAAGTTGAGCTAAATAAAGCAGAACGTAATGAAAATAACAAATTTTGATACTGTGTGCATTGGGTAAAAGGTTAATAGCTATAAGATGGGGAGACTGGATTACAGTGGAACTCTGTTAATCAAAAAGCCACTTTGCCAATGAAAATTATTCAATTAACAGGTGTATTCAATTAACAGGGATAGTGTCACTTTCCTGTATTCTAGAGATAAACTTAGCATTTATTCTATTATATCTTGTCTGACAGAGGTCCATGAGCTCTGTCAATCAAGATATAATAGATTAAATGTCTGTATTGGATGTTCTGAGCCCATATAGGTCTATTAACAAGAGGCCCCATGGGGCCTAAGGCACTCACCTGACCAAAGTTGTTTAAAGAAGGATTTAATTACCATCTATATCTGGTTAACCAAACTGTGGAATGAAGTTATTTAACTATTTTTAACTCTGCTGTCCATGCCAGATGATTTTTTTCTAGTATTGGGATGCTACCACAGTGTTAATACCCAGATTTTCAGTAATGGAAAACCAGGGATGTTGTAAACCAAATATTAAAGCATTCTGATAGGTGGATCTGAAGAAGAGGATTTTTAAAGTAATTTCCTTATATTGCACTAAGCTAAACTTTGGGCTCCAACATAAAGCCCAAATATTAACTCAAGACTCCAATTTGAAAAAACTTGAATCTGACCTGACTAGTGATGTTGCATACCAAATATCAAAACATTTCCAGTGGTGGATCTGATGAAGAAGACTTTTAAAGAATATTCTTCATAGTGCACTAAGTTAAGTTTATGCTCTAATAGAAAGCCCAAATATTAACCCAGGGGCCTGATTTGAAAAACTTGAATTTGACCCCATTAGAGATGTTGTATACCAAATATGAAACGATTCTGACTGGTGGATCTGAAAAAGAAGATTTGAAAAGAAATTTCCTCATATTGTACTAAGTTAAAATTCAGGCTACCACAGGGAACCCAAATATTAACCCAGGGATCCGATTTGAACAAATTTGAATCTGACCCCCCCCTAGAGATGTTGTATACCTACTATGAAAGCATTCTGACTGGTGGATCTGAAGAAGAAGAGTTTTAAAGATTTTTCCTCATATTGACCTGAGTTGAAAATTCGGGCTCCTGTATTGACCCCAAGAGGCTTCATTTTAACAAACTTGTATCTGCCCCCCCCCCCCCCCCCCCCCCCCCCCCCCTCATGGATGCTGTATACCAAAAATCAAAAGATTCTGATCAGTGGTTCCGGAGAAAACATTTTAAAATATTTTGGCAAATATGCTGATTCAGCATTTTTTCGATGCCCCCCTCCCCCCTCTACAAAACACCCTCACACAACTGTTGGCAATTATTTTTTACCATTCAATTCTAATTGTCCTAAGTATGCTTCATACCAAATAAGATTCTCAGTTCCGAGTAGTTTGAGAAATATGAGCGTTTGAAAGTATTTCTGTTTAGCTCCTGGGGTTCCCACGAGGACAAAGGAAAGTTGTTTTTTTTGCATGAGTCAAGTACTTATGACCCAATAATATCACAAACCAAATTTGATTTAAATCAGACCATCGGTTCAGAAAATAGAAACTTTGGGTGTGGCCAAAAATCCTGCCCCTCCCATTACAAAGGCAAATATTGCGCAACGGACTTCGTTTGAACAAACTTGATTTTACACCTCAGAAGGAAGCTACATACCAAATATCAAGCCATTGTTCCCACTGGTTCATGAGAAGATGATTTTTAAAACACTTGGAGAATTTTCCCCCATCCCATGTCTGTGGGACTGGACAAGTTGATTTGATAAAAAAAAAAAATGTGATGTCAGAACAAGCAATCACCTCAAATTTAACTAAAATTGGTTCAGCGGTTTAGGAGGGGCAGGTGCAAACACCATGTTGACAAACGACAGACGACGGACGGTGAGTGATCACTATAGCTGAACTGACTTCAGTCAGGTGAGCTTACAAAGGAAAACTGGGGAGTGTAAGGGTAATTTCTTGACAGGTTACAAGATTTTTTATTCAATTAACATGAGTTTACTCAAAAACCTATAATCAATTAACAGTCAAATTTGTACTGAAGGTAAATGGTTTTGTGCTGGGAAATTATATTCAATTAACAGGGTTATTCAGTTAAGAGATATCCAATTAACTCCACTGTATTACTGAAATAGTGTGGGGTTGATTTACCAAAGGACCAATAAATAAAGTATCGCAGAAAAAAAGCACAGAAATCTTGATGAAATTTTTAACTTACATGTATGGAACAGCAGGGGTTCAACCTGTATTTCCATCAGATGGAAGGTTGCACATGTTTCTTTCGCTTTTCACAGAATTTGTTAGGCAGTTGTGGGGTGGCAAATACGCATTATAGTGTTTTATTAGCAATCCACTCTCCCTGTAGCACAATGAAAGGATGTCTTAGTATGAGCTACAGTATTTTGGAGGCACATTTTATCCTGGCACTGAAACAGTTAACCCAACTGATGTGACACATTTTTAAATACATACCACTATTATCTCTCTTATAAAGCAATGTTTCACATACATTCTATCATATATAAAATTATTGCACTATTTTCACAGTCCAACACACAAATTTAACAAGTTGCTGGAGAAGCAACTGAAACCTCCAAAACTGTGATTACAAAAGCAGACAGGGAATTTTGACCACATCATGACCCAGTCGTGATCTGGTCAAAATTGTCTGTCTGTTATCCTCCACACAACACTGTAGAATCTCCAGTCAAAAATAAAATGCAAGAACATTGAATCTGAGATTCTATTTTTGTTCGTTTTTCTTGGTGTGGGCAGGATGTCACAGTATTTTATGAAGGAAATCTTGACCCATTAGTGTAGTATGTTGCAATCAAATTGCGATCTGATCAAAAGAGAGAAGTTTTTGTGGTCACAGTACTGTTCAGTACACAGAGATTTGATTATTCATAAAGTAGAGAGGCTTTATCATCAGAAGCAAAATACTTTTAAACACTCAACGTTTTACAGTTGAAACTAGAAGTCCAGTTACACTGTATTGTGCACTGTTTTGAAGTAATATCATGCTGAGTAAGTGTATTGTGTTCCTATCAAAGTGTACCATTAGCATAATGTAATACCTGAAGAAAAACAGCAGGCCCAAATCTATGCAATTCTATACTTAAGGACTAGTGCTTGGCTTGTCGTTTACTATGCCCATATAGTGCCCAGTGAGGTGGTGTAGTTCCCGACGCAAAGCGGAGGGAACTACACCCCTCACTGGGCACTATATGGGCGTAGTCAACGACAAGCCATGCACTAGTCCTTATATTATATCGAACAACACGAAAATGCATATTAACCAAATAATCTACAATCCAAATTGTAAACATGTAATGATGTTTTTATTTTAAACAATAAAGGAGAAATGAGAATAATGCGTGGATATTGATAATTGTTCGACACAATGATACTGTTCCTCACCTCTGCCAATGTCTCACTCCGGGTTCTAAGGGTAGATCACGACTCGTCTTCGACAAGTCGTGATCTGCCCTTAGAACCCAGAGCTTGACACGGATACATATTTTATACATCCACATTATGGTAATAATCTCTACTTATCAGAACGTATCACCTCGGAACACTTTGCGGCTATTCTTGCGACACTAAAAAAACGAAGTGTATATTTTTTATGTAAATCGAATTGTCTAATTGGTGGCCGGGATTTTCTGCCACCATTTTGGATAAATCGTTGCTTAATACGTTTTTATAACCAGAAAATGCATATAGTGCCTGTGCTAAAAATAGAAAACATATAGTGCCCGCATGTAGTGACCCTTCAGCTCTGTGCTGGACAACTACACAAAATTGGGTATCACCCTTCAGCCAATCAGAATGCAAGGAAGTCACGTGAGGTATAATATTAGTAAACGGAGATCATTAACATCATTCCTAACCTTTACTGGGATTCGTACATGTAATAACAAAAATAGATATTAAAATTTGACTGCATATACAGAATGAAGAGAATGGATTACCACTGAATTGCAGCACCATATATTCTCCACTAGGAAAGTATTTTTTATTCTTTATAATAGCACAAGAAACACTTGCAAACTTTCAGCACATGGACCACTTAGTGCAACCTTGTTCCTTGTTTTTTGTACTCAGAAATTGCAAATAACTGCCAAGTGAAAAATCTATCTCATAGCAATTTAGTAGCAATCCACTCTCCACATACTGTAGGCTCAACACTTTTTTCTGTTGATTGGTTAAGTTCATGATTTCACTTCTGAACTTGCTAATAGTGCATTATATTTTGCACTGCACAGCGAAAACATTCTTGTGTATTTCAGTTAGAGTACTTCATTCTTCTGCAGTAAGAAGCGCATTAACTGATGATCATGTTCTGTGCTCATTGTGTCAGGACTTCCAGTTTCAACTGAAGCTGAATGAACTCAGGGTTCAAACCAAGGTTCCATTGGCAGAAATTTTGCATCATGTTTTCTTTTCAAGAAAAAAGAATTATTTCCTGTTAGGAAACTCCACTCTGTAAGTGTTCTGGTGATAATTCACTCACTAATGTGGTGTGTAAGCAATTAACCTTTAATCCTTCCATCACTGGCATCCTGGATGGCATCATCTCATACAACACTGTCTACTGCAAAATGGAGGAATCATTTCTACATTTATAAGAAGGTTCAGTATTAATTTAATCCTACAGCTCTGTGGAGTTGTAGGATTAAATTATTACTCACCCTTGCTATCAATTCATTATGATGTCCGCTCATTCACTGCCAAATTTTACTTCATGCAAAAATATATGCATGCCAGGTTGAAAGGGTTAAAACAGATACAAAGCAGCAGCCATGGAAATTTCCCTCAAATTAACATTACACCCCTTCCATATGAAGGAAGGAAGGGTGCTTTGATTCTTTGCTTAGCACAGTTGAACCAAATAAATTTCCACTGGATTTTGTAGTTCCTTAGCAAATAACATTAGTGTTGACTTGGTTACAATTTGAGGGACCTACAAATATTTCAATACAATTTTTTTATCTAGACATTCACAGGGTCTGTATTCTTGGTGCTGATAGATGTAGAGCGAATCTGTCATTCTGAAATATCCCTGTAGATTTGTCAAATGAGCTCTTGTCACCCTCTGGACGCGACAACTCTTTCAAAATAGACAGCTGAAACAGAAAAGTAAGAAGTTTATTTTATTATTACTCCCTTAAATGAATCATCTATATATTTTATATTTAAACACCATGTTTCTGAAGTATGCTCAAGAATGGCAAGTGCAATTTTTTGCGCTAAATAGGGCAAAGAAATTTTTCTCCACAAAGGCAATGAAAACTTTGTACTCTTCATTGATTCACTGTCATTTCATATATGGTATTCAGGTTTGTGGTCAATCAACCTACTCCAACAGAATTCTCAAGCTGCAAAAAAGAGCCATACGAATCATAACTAGGAAAGCATGTAACTTGCACACAGACCCCCTTTTCAGAGATTGTGGCATTCTCAAATTTAAAGATCTCTACAGCCTTCATGTCTCGCTCTTTATGCATGACTGGATGAACAAAAAACTTCCTATGTCATTCAATAACACCTTTTGGGTCCACAGAAACCCTTCTGAATGAATACAAGGCAGACCAGTAAAACAGAAACACACAAACCAAGAACTCAATTTTCCGAAGAATTGCCCTTCTATTCCTTCCCAAGAACTTGGAATAGTATAGACCTGCTAACACACCAATATAGTAGACCCAAGTTCAAAAAATCTTCAACACATAAAGCTTTAAGAAGTTATTGCCGTCCAAACTCCAAGTGCAACAACCCAGCCTGTCCCAATTGTATCAGTCGTCAAAACCCTCTGGTATCTCATCCTCCTCCCAGCTTTTAATCACATCTAGCCCCATGAATCACAGATAAACTATCAGATATTCCTCTCCTTGAAAAGAAGTTTATTACACTGATGCTAAACAGACTTTATATTTACTGGAATGGCAGGAAGACATCCTTTCAGGCTATGTCATTTCCATGTTGTATACTAGTTTATGTTCTTTGCAGAATTATTTATTATTTATTTATTGGTGTTTAAGGTTACTTTTTTATGCACAATGGCTAATCATGACCGTGACAGTTTTACAGGTGGAGGAAGCCGGAGAACCCGGAGAGAACCAGCGAGCAATGGTGAGCAGCTGTCAGCTCCCCAACATACTAACTCCACACAAGCAGGGTTAGCATTAGTTGAAGACAAGTGCACCATCGACGTGCAGTACGCCTTAGTACACAACGCCACCATGCCCCCACGCAGGCAATGGAGATGAAGTGTCTTGCCCAAGGACACAATGCGGTTGCCACAGGTGGGATTCGAACCAAGGACCTCTCGGTTTGCAGCCTGCACCTCCACCTACTGAGCAACCATGCTCCCCTTGCAGAATAAAGATCTATCTGTCTGTCTGTCTGTCTGTCTGTCTGTCTGTCCATCTATTCTGACCAACATCATCTAAGGCCACACAAAGTAGATCTTCTGTTTCTCATGCCATTTTTTGTAAATGTAAAATTGCATGCGGGCAGGTTTTTTTTACTCTATTGTTTATTTTTGTAATTATTTCTTTGCCATCAAAAGTTCCTGTTCTTTGTTTGTTTTAGGTTTTTAGACACTCTGGGGACAAATTTATCAATTTTATTAACTTGGGTAAAACATCAGACCTGAACCATTTAATTTTTATTTTTTTAAGTTTGCATTGGTTATACAAAGAGTGCAAGCAGCAGCCAAAAGTACCATGCGGGCGGGCTGAGAAACAGATTTTTAACTTTTTTAGGCATTAGCCAACCATCTTAGTTATTTAAAACTTTACAAATTTGTCCCTTGAGTGGAACAAGGCATTGCAATGCTTTAGCATGGCAAAGCCTTCTTGCACTCAAGGGTCGAAATACTCCACCACCAATGCTATTCTGTAGATTATGCAGCCTAAAACATAAAACAAACCAAGAACATGAACTTTTGATGGCAAAAAAATAATTACAAAAATAAAAAATAAAATTAAACCAGAGGTTCAAGTGAGCCTAAAATGCTCACCTGGCTCAAGTTGTCAAAAGAGATAAGTGTATCAGTAAGTGATCAGCAGCAAGAGCAATTCTTTGATTTGCTATGACACAACCAAAGGCAACTTTTTTTGCCATTGATTTTGCTGGTCCTATGAAAGCTTCCTAGCAAGCTCTGTTTTGTGAAGTATTAACCGTTTACCCAACGAATCAGCCGCATCCGCCTGCGTAATATTTGTAAATGCAGTAGTTGAAAAAATATTATTTTTCAAAAATTGTCAACAAAACCATATCATGTGACCCCTCATTGGAAAGAGCTTGTCGAGCTCGTTCCAACGAGGGGCCACATGATATAGTTTTGTTGAAATTTTTTGAAAATTTTTTAAAAATGATATTTAAAATAATAAAATTTGATATCGTCTGCGTTGGGTAAAGGGTTAAAAAATAACAACCAAACAAAATTTTGTTTTGTTTTTAACTACTGTGGTTCTCTCTACCCCCCACCCTCCCCCACCCCTCCAAAAAAAAAAACTTATGACCCAGTTATATAAAACATGACAAATTTGGTTCACATCTGCCCACTGGATCTGAAAATAGAAATTTTGAGTGTAGCCCAAATTTGGGAGTTTCTTTGAAAAAAAACATGAATCTGCATCAGTAAGGTAAGTTGCAAACAAGAAATCTAAGCATTTTTGCAAGTGGCTTATAAAAAGAGGGTTTTAAAAGAATTCGAGGGTTACGAGGCATTAAACCCACCCCAAGGGATATAGTAGTTTTTGGGGGGAAAATCAGAAGAGTAAATTCCACTAGCTGAAGATGGCAGCAGCTTCATTTGAACAAAGGAGAAAAGGTTTGCTCCAAAGATGGTCTATGCCATAAATTAATGAATTAGGCTTTAAAGAATAAAAAAAATTTCAAACTAGAGAAACAGACTTTTACTGCCACCAGTAAATTCAAGTCTGTGTGAAAATGGTTGAAGAATCAAAAATTATAAATTCATAGTAATTTGTATATTTTTTTTATATTTACCAATGGCCCAGACTAGCTGGTGCTAACTCAAAAATATCTAGGGCCAAACACAAATTTTGCCCCCCTCCAATCCCCAAAATTTGCATGCAAAACTGAAAATTAAAAGTCCTATCTGGCCCTCCATACATTTACTCTCCGCACATGCGCAGACGTCAGAGAGTGACCAGAATTGGCGCCAACATCATTCGTTGTAGAAGAGAGTACTACATAATAATTTAGCGGGGAGGTATGAGTGCCCACTCACGGGAGGGCCATCTCCGTCTGGGCCATTGGTAAGTATAAAAAATATACAAATTTCTATGAATTTATAATATTTTTATACTAAAACCCAATGGCCCAGACTAGCTGAAACGTAAAAAGGTGGAGGGCCTAGGACATAATTAGTAGATCAACATAGTTCCAATCCTGTAATCCAAGATGAAAGGAAAGTTAAAAAATTTACAGTAATTTATATATTTTTTATACTTACCAATGACCCAGACTTAGCTGGTGCTAACTCTAACAAAACCAGGGCCAAACACAAATTTTGCCCCCCAATCCCCAAAATTTGCATCCAAAACAAAAAGAAATCATGTCCTAAAGGACCTCCATACTACGCCTCCACTGTGCATGCGCAGTGATGCAGACGTCCCGAAATTGGCGCCAATTATCATTCTTACTGGCAGTGCCTGGTCAGCGCTATGTACTCAGCGGGGAGGCAAGAGTTCCCAACTCCAGGGAGGGCCATCCCCGTCTGGGTCATTGGTAAGTATAAAAAATATATAAATTACTATAAATTTTTTAACATTTTTATACTGTACCAATGACCCAGACTTAGCTGAATAGTAAACAGGCTGGAGGGCCTAGGACATAGAGGAAAATCCAATAAGCTCAACTATATAGTAAAGAGGAAACTCCTTAAGGAGAAAAGGAGTATTAGGCTTTACATGTATCTTTCTTATTTAATATTAAATTAGAAAGATACACTACCCTTAATAATTGAGCACAATAACATTCATGTTCTCTATTAACATCCAGTATATCCCTTATACTAATTATTTTTAAAGCAAGCCAATAAATAAAGTAGTCCAGAGAATTGAGACTCTTTATAGTCATTTAAAAGTGTCCGAGTATTGTATATTAAAGCCCGTTTGACACTTGACATATACAAATGCTTCACACCGAGCTACACTTTAAAAATAAGACATGAATGAATTTTAACATTAATATTACACTTTAAAACCATCCCGGAAGCGACTCAGAAATACTGACTTGGAGGAGGCATTCCCTTGCTTTTCACTATAAAGCAGGTGACCTAAGGGAACACCTCCCCCCCCCTCCCACCCCCCCTTCCCCTTGCCCTGGGTCAAATAGCCCAGAGCGAAGAGGGCAGCCGGACGGAGTCACTGCCAGAACAGAAAGCCTGCATAACTATAGTTGCAACTGTTTAGTGGATGACATTCTGAGCAACAGATAACGGACCTAAACAATGCAGGTCTCCAGAAATGGACTCAATATTTCTGAGATAAAAATTCGTAAATGTGGATGGCTGAGACCAATAAGCAGCCTTCATTAAATCTGTAATAGCAACACTATTAGCATAAGCCCAGGAAGTAGAAAGAGCTCTTACTTCATGAGCAGAAATCTTAAGCACAGACTGCTGAGAAGAAGATAAATTTTCATAAGCAGTACGGATAGTTAATTGAATCCATCTAGCAATAGAATGGACCGAAATGTCCTTTCTATTAGGCATCAAAGACAGAAAGAAACGTTTCCGTCCCTTTCTGATAAACTGAGATCTCTGTTTATAGATACGTAATGCTCTAACAGGACAGAGTAAAGGCCTACGCCCGTCTGAAGACGGAAGAGCCTTAATAACAATAGGTTCCGGATATTTATTAGGAGCCTGATTCTTAGCTAAAAAACCCACATTAGTAGTGAAGGTGATAGTGTTCCCAACACTACGATAGTGAGAATCATCCACCGACAGTGCATGAAGCTCACTGACTCTTCTAGCAGGAGAGAAAGCTAAGAGAAAAGCTGTCTTATAAGATAAGAACTTGAAATCTACTGTCCCAAGAGGTTCAAATGGCTTTTCCTTCAATTTAAGAAGAACCCAAGCTAAATTCCACTTAGGAATTAATCTAAGAGTTCTGGGTCTATTTATCGAAAAGTTTCTAACCAACTTAGATAAAGAGACATTAGATCCAATTTGTAAACTATCATGATGTGCATAGGTATCAGATAACATAGATCTATAACCCTTTATAGTAACAGGCTGCAGTTTGATTTCGTCAAACAAGTATACTAGAAAGTTTGCAATGTCTGGTATAGAGGGATCGAATATATCTACAGAATGATCCCTACACCAACGACGAAAAACCTTCCACTTAGCCCCATAGTTTAGCGAAGAAGAGGTCCTCCTACAGTTAGAAATCGCGTCCACTGCTCGTCCTGTAAAGTGTTTGCCATGCAAGAAGGACCGCACAACGGAAAAACGTGAAGGTTGAGACCTTGCGGGTTGTGATGGAGTTGGCGCGATTTCCCCTGCGAAAGAAGATCCTCCCGTGGAGGAAGCTTTCGCGGTAGGTCCCACAACAGACACCTGAGTAGATTTATCCACGGTCTCTGTGGCGACAGAATCTTGCATTGAGATTGTTTTATCTTTAGCAATACTTGTTGAATTAACGGCGCTGGAGGATACGCATATCCTATCATTCCGTCCCAAGGGATCGACAGAGCGTCTACTGCAAATGCTCTTGGATCCGGACACGGAGACACATACGTCTGCAACTGATTGTTGAGATGTGTCGCAAATAAGTCTATCATTGGCCGTTCCCATTGGTAGCAAATCTGATTGAATACTTGTTTGTTGAGAGTCCACTCCGACGGCAACAAGCGACCCTTTCGTGAAAGGGAGTCTGCTAGCACATTCAGACGACCCGGTATGTGACGGACCGAAAGAAGAACATGATGTTCTAGCGCAAACAGGATTCTTTCCGTTAGATTGAACAACGGAACTGAATGAGTGCCTCCCTGATTCCGTATATACGCCACTACTGTCGTATTGTCGGATAGGATTTGGACATGAGCATTGTGAATAATGTCCATCCAGTGACGTAACGCAAGCCAAATTGACATCATTTCCTTGATGTTTATGTGCTTGCACAGGAATTGCGGATCCCAAAGACCCTGGCATCTCGAATCCGTTGGGATTAATGATGCACCCCAACCTGTTTGACTGGCATCCGTCATAATGGTAAAACTCGGATCCGGCAACTGCAGCGGAACTCCCTGAGTTAACCACTGAATGTTTGCCCAAGTCTGAATCTCTTGTTTCACTTGATCTGACAAGAGAACGTCTACATCGAGCGAATGAATTTTCACACTCCAATTCTGAGTCAAGAAAATTTGAAGAGGACGTGTGCGTAACCGCCCCATCGGAATGAGATCCGCGGCGGCTCCGCACAGCCCTATCAGTCTCATAAATTCTCTCGCCGTGACTTTGTCTGCGTGCAGACAATAGCGAGCATAACAACTGACTAATTTCGCTCTGGTTAACGGCAGACGAACGAGATTGTTGTGCGTCTCGAAGCTCATTCCCAGATGAGTGAATGACTTGGACGGCACCAGATCCGACTTCTCCTCGTTTACTATAAAACCGAGACGTCGGAGCAATAGAAGAAGATTCTGAACATCGTTCTGAAGCGTTAACTCGTTGCCGTACCTCTGAAGAATGTCGTCCAGGTAGGCCGACGTTACCGCAGACGAATGAGCTCGGAAATAGATCATTACCGAGTTCATTACCCGAGTGAAAGCCCAGGGTGCTAGATTCAATCCGAAGCACATCGCCCGGAATTGATACACCACTCCTAGGACTGCGAAGCGTAGGTACTTTCGGAATGTCGGATGTACCATGACGTGAAAGTACGCATCTTTGAGATCTATGCTCGTTGCATAATCGTTCACCCGAATACTCGCTCTGACCGACCGAATTGTCTCCATATAAAACTTCGGAGCGACGATCAGCTTGTTTATCCAGCTCAAATCTATGACTGGACGGAACGAGCCGTCTGGTTTCGGAACCAGAAACAGATGGCTGTAGAATCCCGGAGATTCCTGGTTTTCTACGACCTCTACCGCGTTCTTCATTAAAAGAGACTGCACCTCTGATAACAGAGCGTCTCTTTTCTGCGGATTTGACGGAAGATGAGTCCACTTTGGACTTCGAGTTAATGGAGGCTTTCGTTTGAAGGATATCTTTAGACCTTCCGAAGTCACTCCTCTCACCCAAGGGTCATCCGTAATCGACGCCCATTCTTGTGAAAAGCTCGACAACCTTCCGCCAACCGGTACGCGATAGAGGTTTAAGCCATCACCCCCTGGACCTGCGAGGCCTGCGGTAGGAGAAACCTCGTCCTCCACGGCCCGCACCTCGCACCGTCGACCTCGGGGCATCCGACCGATTGTCCCGGCCTGAAGGACGTCCCGAACGAGAGTCGCTACCCTGACGGTCTCTCGAATAAGACCAAGAGGACGCACCGGAACCTCTATAGGAACCTCTCTTGGACGCATTAGACCCAGAAGTGCCTGTCTTATTCGTGTCTGCTGTATCCGACTTCTTAGGAGCAGATTTCAACAACAGAGAATCCTTAGCTTTCTTTGTAATTTTATCATAAATAGCAGAAAGCTTGCCGTCAAAGAGAAGTTCTCCTGAGACCGAAGCGACTCTAAGAGAGTTCTTCACCTTAATATCCACTAGTGTGGATGTAGCTAGGGCTGTGTCATGTCTAACCAACTCCAGATTTGCCACTGAAAGGGCGGAGTTACACGTGGAATAAGCTACTGCCCTTGAAAGAAGTCTTAAAGAGGATTGTATATCCTGAAACTCTTTCCCTTGAAGGCGCAGTGATAACGCCTTAGTAAGGTGATCTGCGTAAGATAAGGCATCTAAATTGGCTCTGTTAGACGCAATAGCTGTTTCCAACACCGCGGTTGGAATAGAAGCCGACGACGGTAATGATAGCTCTAAGTCTTCCGCCTCGTCGTCCATACGCAGAGGAACTCTCGGTATACCCTGTCCTGCCGTATCGAATTTATTCCTTGCATTAATGAAAGGCAGGTTGAGAGTATTAGCGGACAAGAAACCTGCTTTCCCCGTCTTGGAAGCAAGTTTAAATATAGCGTCGTTCAATAATTCAAATGTTCTTGCAACATTATTGGACTGCGACGGAAACTCGGGAGCGATGTCCCTGAACCGCTCAAAAAATTCAGAGTCCAATGACGCTATAATCCTCTTGTCCGGAACCGCAGCAGTCTGGCCCGACGGAACAACTTGAGGGAGAAAGTGCCGGATGAAGTCCACGGCAGCTTTATGTTGTTCCGAAAGGGATAGCTCCGAGTCATCCGTATCCCTTTCACCATCCGGTCGGACCTCATGATGTTCCCGGTCGTCCGCCCCCGATGCTTCGGCGGAGCGTACCGACCCAGCGCCGTCGGATAATTCTCGATCCGACACCGTTTCTGTCGGCTGCTGGGATGCTGCGATAAGCTGTGCTATCTGCACAAGAATGTCTGGCGTCGAGACCTGCGGAGGCGCAGTCTTTCGCTGCTTCGCCGAGGGCAGCTCCGCATCAGATGGCTCCCGCATACTTTTCCTATGCGAACGTCCGGAGTCCATCGGTCTCGAATCCCTGGCTGCCGGATGGTGTGACCTGGTCGCCGAAGAATCCTTGATCGGCGAAGCTGGCAATATATCGGCGGTCACACAGCCAAGGTGCGGTCGTGTGCGCTGACGAGAAGAGGAAGCCTTAACAGTCTCCGCGGACTGCTTATACAACGGAGCATCCCGAGCGACGGACGTATGCTCCGCTAAAGACACATTCTGTACCACAACATCTGGTCCCAGATGTTGTTGTACGAGAGAGGGGCCTCTCTCGCTCGCGGCCCGGCTGGACCTGGACAAGCTAGGAACCGGACTCAAAGGCTTCCTCCGTTCTCGCTTACTATCCGCCGTCACTGGGTGTGCATCTATTATGTTTATAGTGCTCGCATCACCCAAAATTTCCTCCTGGACCGCATCGGACGAACCCGGCTGCCGAACCATTCGGTGAATGGACGCTACACCGGGCGAGCTAGCGGACGACATTTGTCTAATCTCCATGAGCACTTTTGCCGCTAGCTCTGAATTCATTTGTGACGACGGACGCACACTTGTAGAAGATAACATGGAAACATCACCCTGTTCTTGTTCCTCTGAAATAGAAACTGAGAGAGTAGAGTGACCTTGCGGAGAAAGAGCCGGCATAGCCCTTTCTCCAGAAACAACATATCGTGACACACGTTTCCAATGTTTCTCGTCCCAATATTCACATATAGGACAGGGATTAATGCGAGAACACTGACTACAATTAATACAATGATCATGAAAGTCAGAGGAAGATTTCTTCCTATTACAATTTGAACAAAGTCCCTTCATTGTGAAAGAACAACAACAAGTCCTAGTTACTCGCAAAAACCCCTGACACAAAGATACATAATAACATGATCCATTAATAAATGAAAAAACAATTACATATCAAAATAATTTTGAAAAAATATTTTTTCAGCGAAGCCCAAGTTGCTGAAAAGTAACGTTGAGCCCCGATGGATCCGATGGCAAAGTGTGGTCAAAAATTTTAAATTTATATTAAATAATTAATGAGACACTTATGGATAATATAAATGTATCTTATAATGATATAAACTACAGCAAAGGCAAACAGCCCCCCTCAAAAAAGGCTGTTGCCAATGAAAACAAACAGTGTAAAACACCAGAAAACATGACTCCAGGCACTGAAAAAACTGGCCCGGAATCAGTCATCAAATTACACTCTATCTGATGCAAAACAGAGACTCCCAGGGGAGAATCTGCAGAACATCAGATGGAAGATGCAGAACACAAACGTTATACACCCATGGGTGAAAATGTAACTATGGGGAAAACAACAGAAAACATTCTGTAACCAAGCAACTCTCCCAGGAAATTTTAGAAATGAACTTTCTCAAAAATATGCCAAAAGCATGGGAGAATTGCAAGGGGGGACTTTAGAAGGCTAGGGGAGAGGAAACACTGAATAAGCAGTGCAACATTTAGCAAGAATGACAACAAGAGGCCCGTGCCTCGAAAATAGGCAACTTAACATAATTTCATCAAAAAATTTTAAGTACAGCCCTGATTATTTTTTGTCACTTCTTTTTCCTCTCCTCCTTCTATCCTCCTTAGAATCACATTTTCTCCAAAAATTACGTGTCTGGCATCCTTTAAACTGAGATTTACAAGCACAAAGATCAGTGAGATGTTGACTGATGAAGGACCAAACAGAGAATGATAATTGGCGCCAATTTCGGGACGTCTGCGTCACTGCGCATGCGCAGTGGAGGCGTAGTATGGAGGTCCTTTAGGACATGATTTCTTTTTGTTTTGGATGCAAATTTTGGGGATTGGGGGGCAAAATTTGTGTTTGGCCCTGGTTTTGTTAGAGTTAGCACCAGCTAAGTCTGGGTCATTGGTACAGTATAAAAATATAGAATTATTAGGAATTACATGTATGTCTCTCTAAACAGTGATAGAGGAGACAAATCCTAAATAAGGAGCCCAATTTAAGTAGTTCCTTATTCTAAGCATGAGGACCATGCTAATAGGATGTAACAAGTTCCTAATTTTTAAGTCTAATCAGGACTAAGCCCCCAAAAATTAGGATGGCGTATCTGAGAATGAGAGAAAATCCCCCACAAACATATGCCATACACAATAAAACTCCAGCTGTATGCGGGATATAATTACGGACCAAACAGCTTCCTTCATAGTTACATACCTATCAAGCCAGAAGAGAGGTAAACATCACCCCCCCCCCCCCCCTTTCTTTTGAAGGAAGTCCTATCGAAATCTCCTCACCTGCATTACTAAATCATTCCTGTGTTAGTAATCAAACTAGAAGTACTGTGAGCAAACTCACAAAGTGATACCCCCCACGCCTGAAATGTATAAGTTAGATTATCTCCCCTTGGAAATGTCAGAACAGAATTATATTGCTTCATGCACATCTTCATATGGAGTTCTTCCATTGTGTAAAGTTTCATGAAAATTCTTCAAATGGTTTAGGAGGAGTTGCGCTTACAAGGACGGACAGATGGTATAAGTTAGATTATCTCCCCTTGGAAATTTCAGAATGGAATTATATTGCTTCATGCACATCTTCATATGGAGTTCTTCCATTGTGTAAAGTTTCATCAAAATTCTTCAAACGGTTTAGGAGGAGTTGCGCTTACAAGGATGGACAGACGGTATAAGTTAGATTATCTCCCCTTGAAAATGTCAGAACGGAATTATATTGCTTCATGCACATCTTCATATGGAGTTCTTCCATTGTGTAAAGTTTCATGAAAATTGTTCAAACGGTTTAGGAGGAGTTGCGCTTACAAGGATGGTCAGACAGACAGATTATCTCCCCTTGGAAATGTCAGAACGGAATTATATTGCTTCATGCACATTCCCATATGGAGTTCTTCCATTGTGTAAAGTTTCATGAAAATTCTTCAAGTGGTTTAGGAGGAGTTGCGCTTACGATGGATGGACAGACGGACAGATGGACAGACGGACGGACAAGGTGATTCCTATATACCCCCCCCAAACTTTGTTTTCAGGGGGTATAATAATATAGGAACTGCAATGGTTCCCTCAAGTCTAACCGACTCCATTATGCCACTATGGGCGGAGAAGGACGTGAAGAACAAAAACTTCCACTAATAAAGAAGGTCCTCTCGTGGAGAAAGCTTCCGGGGAATGTCCCATAACAGACACTTGAGAAAACTGATCCACGGTTTCTGTGAAGACTGAGGTGCTACAATTAGGATTCACAACGAGACTGTTTGATCTTAAACATAATCTACTGAATCAAATGAATTGGAGGATACACTTATCCTATCATCTATCCCATGAGATCGGCAGAGCGTCTACTGCATGCACTCAATGGTCTGGGCATGGCGGCACAAACGACGGCAACTGATTGTTCCGGTGCGTCACAAACTCATTTACCATGGGCCGATCCCACTGGTAGCAAAATTGTCCAAATACTTGCTTGTTGAACATCCATTCCAATTGCAACAGGCAACCTTTCCAAGATGCGAGTCTGCTAGTATGTTCAGATGACCCGGTATATGACGGATAGAAAGATGAACATGATGATACATGACGTAATAGGAAAATCTTCTCCGTTAGATGGAACGGAAATGAATAGGTGCCGCCCTGGTTCCTGATGTACGCTACCACTGTCGAGTTGTACAACATCTGAACATGTGTGTCCGCTATAATGAAACCTTTGTTGTAGTGCTAACCAAATTGAAATCATTTCTTTGATGTTTATGTGTTTCTCCAGGAACCGAGGATCCCAAAGACCCTGGCATTTCGAGTCTGTTGGGATCAGGGTCGCGCCCCAATCTTTTGATTCGCATCCGTCATAATCGTGAAAGCCGGATCCGGCAGCTGCAGTGGAACTCCTTGAGTTAACCACTGAATAACTACCCAAATCTGGACCTTTTGTTAACTAGATCCATTAAAACAATACTGGTCTCGAGTGAGTGCGTCTTCACCCTCCAGTTCTGGGTAAAGAATATCTGGAGGGGACGTGTGCGTAAGTGACCCATCAGAATAAGATCCGCAGCCACTCCGCACAACCCCATCAGTCGCATAAATTCCCTCACTGTTAATTGCGTCTGAGTGTAGACAAAAGCGAGCATAACAACTGACTAATTTCACTCTGGGTAACGGCAGACGAACCAGATTGTTGTGAGTCTTGAAGGTCAATCCCAAGTGAATGAACGACTTGGACAGAGCTAGATCCGATTTCTTCTCGTCACAATGAAGCTGAGACGTCGGAGCAAGAGAAGCAGACTCTAAACATCGTTCTGAATAGTAGTTGATGCCGTATCTCTGAAGAATGTCGTCCATGAAGCCGAAGGTTACCGCAGACGAATGAGCTCGGAAGTGAGACATTACAGAGTTCATTATTCGAGTGAACACCGAGGGCTCTAGATTCAGACCTAAGCACATCACTTGGAACCAGTGACGAATGGGAGCAAAATGGAGGCGAGTGGAAAATCGCTCACCTCAAATCAAGTTTGCGAGAGTGAAAAATGTGAGGAGAGTGATTTTGATTCAATGTTTATCTTCATTTTTTTAATACTGTTTAGGTTAAATTGAAAAATAGTAATACTGATCAATTAACACCTCTTAATATCCTCTATTATCCATACTGGCGGATGAGATAATCCCCTTCACTGTTGACTGTTAATATAGGAGGCCAAAATGTTCAGGGCCAAAACGTCCAGGGTTGAAACGTCCCAATACCATTCAAAGTGTATTTTTTTCTAAATTAAGTTAACTTAATGTTATTGTTTGCCTGTGGTTCAGAATAAAATTGCAAGCTTGAAATCTAGTGTTTGTTTATTAAATGTATTGCCAGTATTCCTGAAATGAACTTTCAGATAATCTGAAGTGAACTGTATGTTATGAAAGTACAAAAATTTACTTCGCAATTTCCATTGACATGCGTCCTTCGAAATGAATGTATGAATACAACTGAACACGGATGGAAATTTTGACGGTGAAAATATATGTAACCCACTAAAATTAGTTCTGCATTTTAAATGGCAGATTATTAAAATCGTGGAAAATGGATGTGTAAATTCCAAAGCAGGCACATTAATTCGTGTCACTGGTTAATTGGAGCAACAGGTGTCACGTGTGTAAATGAAAATAAGAAACGGGGCAACATTCCGCATGTCTTCGATAAAAAAAAAAATATAGAAGTATTAAAACATTTCTCAGATCTCAGAATGACCACCGTTTTCTATATCTGAACATGCATGTTCGTTTTCTGACAGGAGTAAGGTCTGGGCGAGTTGTCAATGTACAACCCTCTTACTGTTAGCGTGTTGTGTGTGGATTTGTAAGAGAACTACTGTGTGTCATGTTCATAACGACGAAAAAGAAATTGTTTGGAATTGTACTTTAAACGCATCAAATTGTGAGTGATTAAAAATTTCCCAGCATCAAAAATTAATTGAATGTTTCTGTTGACGCAACTCAAATGGATAAAAGACACCCAAGAACAGAGACGAGCGATTATTCGCGCACCTTGAACAATTTTTGCGTGAGTGATGGTGTGCGAGAGTGATCGCGAGCCTTTCCCATGCATCACAGCTCGGAACAGATATACTATTCCTTGAACGGAGAACCAGAGGTACTTTCTGAATGCTGGATATACCAGGACATGAAAGTATGGATCCTTAGATCTGTGCTTGCTGCATAGTCGATCACTCGAACGCTCGCCTTTACCGACTGAATGAATACCATAAATAAACTTCTAGAGCCATGATAAACTTGTTATCCAGCTCGTCTATTACCGGTCAGAACAAGCTGCCTGGCTTCGGTACAAGGAACAGGTGACTATAGCATCCTAGAGAATCTTGGTTCTCGACGACCTCTATAGCTTCCTTTGCCAAGAAAGCCTTTACCTCCGATTGGAAACTCTCTTACATCATGTTAGTGGTGGTTTCGCTCGGAAAGATAGCCATAGGCCATCCAAGACCACACTTCTTGCCTACTGGTCTTCCGTAATATATATCCAGTTTGATGTGAATCTTGATAACCTTCCGCCAGCTGTCAAGCAATAGAGATCCTGACCATCACCTGTAGTACCTGCAAGGCTTACAGGAGGAGGAACCACATCCCCCTCACGAAGATCCTTGACCCGCCAGCTTAGAGGCATCTGACCGGTAGTCTCGATCAGACCTACGCCCCCTTCCTGGGTCACTGTATTGACGATCCCTAGAGTAATTATAGGATGGTTTCCTATACCCTCGTGAGGAGTCCCCTTTAGACGATTTATGTCTAGGATGTCCTCCCTTACTCTTTTCTGCTGCTGTGGGTCGATTAGACGCCGATTTAAGGAGCAGAGTATTAACGCTTTCTTTGTAGCTTGGTCATAAACCAATAAAAGCTTATCGTCAAAAACTTAGCAACCTGTAGAGAGTTTTTCACCTTGTCATCTATTACAGATGACGATGCAAGGGCTCTGCCACGTCTGATTAACTCCAAATTAGCCACTGTTAAGGCAAAGTTATATGTGGTGAACCTAATAGCCCTGGAAAGGACTCTTCAATTCCTTTCCATTGAGACGTTGTGCCACAGCTCTTGAAGGTGATGTGCGTAAGACAATGCGTCTAAATTCGCTCTGATTGAAGAAATTGCCATCTCAATTGTGTCCGAACGAATAGTGAATGACGAAGGTAAGGACATGACTAGGTCCTCAGCCTGCTCATCCAAACGCAGAGGAACTCTCAATACATCTTCCCCAACCATTTTAAATGAACGTAGTCCAACAAACGGTAAATTACAGAAGATGATGACAAGAAACCGCCTTTCTTCTTCCCATTGGAAAGTTTGAATATGGCGTCGTCTAAATGGCCGAAGACCTGCGACACCTGTCTAGACTGAACCAGAAAATACAGGACCTCCTCCTTTGTCTGGATAAAGTCAGCTTCCGATGACGCCAGTGGTTTCTTCCTAGTAGTCGCTGCATTCTGATTAGCTGGAACAAATTCAGGGTAGTGTTGATGGATTAAATCCATCGCAACCATGTGTTGTTCCGAAAGGGAAGGGTAATCCTCCTCCGTATCCCTTTCACTATCCGACTGAATCAGTTGAAATTCACGGTCAGTGGCATCTGAATTTGCAGATGACTGGACCGACCCAGCAGCATCCGACAGCTCAGGTTCTGAGACTGCCGTCGGCTGCTTCTGCACTTGCTGGGATGCTGCGATGAGCTGCGCAATCTGCAACAGCAAGTCCATTATGGAGGCCTGAGGAGCAGCGGTCTTCTGTTTCCTGGCCACTGGCTGCTCCCGGGACGGTTTGTCCGAGACAGCTCTTTTCTGCGGACGTCCCGATAAATGAGGCCTCGTCTCCTTAGCTACCGGATGGTCTGACTTCCTGATGATGAGTGGTCCTTCACGGCGACGAAGGCTGGATACCTGAAGTCATGTAGCTAAGGTGAGGTCATGTGTGCTTGAAAGATGCTGAAGCAGAAGCCAAAACTGTAGCAGATGCCAGCTGTGATCTGAATGGAGCTTCCCGGACGTGAGACACGGATACATGTTCCGACTGATGCAAGTTCCTAATCACCACATCTGGCCCCAGATGTCCTTGGGAAAGAGAGGGGGCTCTCTTGCTCGTGGTCCATACAGACCTCACTGAGCTTCCCAATGAACTTGCCGGCTTCTTCTGTTCTGTCGTCGCTGGGTGAGTCTGTTTATATTTTAAGCTGCTCGCTCTACCCAATCCACCTCTTAGACCGCAATGGACACACCCAGTGTCACGTACCCACGGACAGAGTAACTCTCCACCGGTTGAGCTAGCTGGCGACAGGGAACTGAAACAACTGGTTTGTGGTTTATAGCCCTGTCCAATGTTCATGAGCACCTTTGCAGCTAGCTCTGTTTGACATCTGAATGCGACGATGACAGCACACTGTCTCTAGTCATCACATAAACATAAACATCACCATGTCCTTGTTCCTCTGAAATAGAAACTAAGAAACAAGAATGATTCTTTGGTGAGAGGACCGGCAGTGGCCTCCCGCCACTAACAATGTACCGTGACACCCGTCTCCAACGTTTGTCATCTCATCCGACACATATTGAGCAGGAATTAGTGGGAGTACATCGACTACAAGCAAGGCAACCAACATGTAAATCAGAGGAAAGGCTTCCTCACCTTGCATTTTGAGCAATATGTTTTCATAATGAAGCAAAATAAAGTCGATCGTACTCCCACCAACTCCACATTAAATATTAGAAAAAGATACATAATAAATAACATTCAAAATATAAATCGAAAAATAATTTACACAAAAAAAAATTTCGAAAAATTTTGACAAGAGCCCAAGTGCCCAAAGGGAATGATGGGCCCAAATGAATCCCGATAGAGCCTAAATGTGGACAAATATTATTTTATTATCCAAAAAATTAATTGCTACACTACCAGAATATTTAATGTAACTTACAACAGTCCTACCATAATAATAAATAGGAAACTACGTATATTAATAGAGCATTGTCAATGGAAACAACGTCAGTAGAAAAACCGGAAACAAGACTCCAGGCATAATAAAAAAGCCCGAAGTCAGTAACAGATTTTGAACTATCTGATGTAAAGCAAGATCTTCATCAGCAGAAAAAATGAAACATCGGATGCATGATGCATGACCAAAAACTCCTAAACACCCCTACGGTGAGGACGTAACCATGGGGATATACAGAATAAACATTCTGTGTAAAATGTCAAACTCCCAAGAAATTTATAAAAAAAAAACTCAATAAAACAAGCCAAAAAGCTTGGGAGTATAACTGGGGGGAGAGGGGGGGGGGGGGGGGGGGGGGGGCTTCAAGGAAGGATAGGGAAGGAACACTTAACAAACAGTGGAAAAATCATTAGCAAGAATACTGACGTCAGGCCCATGTCCCAAAAATGAGGAACATGAAATAATTTTTATAAAAATTATAAAGTTACAGCCCTGAACGTTTCAAGTCACCATTTCTTCCTTCCTTCATTCAGTTGTGTCCTTGGATCCACCAAATTAACCATTGATTTGTGTCTGGCATCATTAAAACTGAGATTTAAAAGCACAGATGTCAGTTTGTTGTTATCTGACTGAGGGCCAAACAAAGAATGATGTTGGTGCCAATTCTGGTCACTTCCTAACATCTGGGCATGTGCGGAGAGTAAATGTAAGGAGGGCCAGATAGGACTTTTAATTTTCAGTTTTGCATGGAAATTTGTGGGATTGGGGGTGCAAAATTTGCGTTTGGCCCTAGATATTTTCGAGTTAGCACCAGCTAGTCTGGGCCATTGGGTTTATAATATAAAAATATAAACAAAACAGAAAGAGAATTTATGGAGGCTTATTTTGGGGATTTTGGGGGTTGGGGTAAATATTTTTAAAGAAATCAGAAAAAGGTTTTCATTAATAGTATTACATGAAACAAAATCACTGAAGTCTTGAGAGGGTTAAAATAAAGATATTCATGCAGGAATCAGATACTTTTTTTCCAAGAAACCAGAAAAAAACATATGTACACAGCACTGAAAGGGTTTGATCATTGCATCAATAAAATCTTTGGAACCCACATTCCAGTCTTGAGAGGGTTAAATTAAACATATGCATACAGGAATCAGATAAATGTTTCCAAGAAACCAGAAAAAACATAAGTGCACAGCATTGAAAAGGTTCAACATGAAATAAAATCTTTGGAAAACACACTGAAGTCATGAGAGGGTTAAATTAAAGATATTCATACAGGAATCAGATCAATTTTTTCCAAGAAACCAGAAAAAACATATGTGAACAGCATTGAAAGGGTTTGATCAAGGCATCAATAAAATCTTTGGAACCCACATTGAAAGTCTTGAGAGGGTTAAATTAAAGATATTCATACAGGAATCAGATAAATGTTTCCAAGAAACCAGAAAAAAACATATATGTGCTCAGCATTGAAAGGGTTCAACATAAAATAAAATATTTGGAAAACACATCGTCTTGAGAGGGTTAAATTAAAGGTTTTTATACAGGAATCAGATAAATGTTTCCAAGAAACCAGAAAAAACATTTATGTGCAGAGCACTGAAAGGGTTAAACATAAAATAAAATATTTCGAAAACACATCATCTTGAGAGGGTTAAATTACAGGTATTCATACAAGAATCAGATAAAGTTTTCCTCTGCCACTTATGGAAGTCTTGAGAGGGTTAATCTTTGAAGAGAATTATTTCATTCAATTAAGCTAAAAATAATAGAGAACATGTGTGTTTGACAGGTGACAGGAGTTTCTCCTGTCTCTTGTTGACATAAGTGATGATAATAGTAAACAGTCTGAAGAACTCGTAACAATTTGCATGGGGAAAAATATTACTGCAAAAATGCTGACTCATCATTTTTTAATTGCCTCCCACTGCACACCCTAACATAATCAAGAGCAATGTTTTTTAACCATTCCATTCTACTGGTCCAAAGGATGCTTCATACCAAATAACAGTTCTCTGCTCTATGTGGTTTGGGAAGATGGGCTTTTGAATTTTTTTCCATTTTTAGCCCCTGGGGGTTGCCAAAGGGCTATGAAAAAAATTTGGGGGGGGGGGGGCATCAATCAATTACTTAGGACCCACTTATACTGCAGGTCAAATTTGGTTGAAATTAGCCCACCGGTTCTTAAAATAGAAATTATGGGCAAAGCCCAAGATGGATATGTCCCCACAGGGAGCCCAAATATTAACCTACCGACTTCCCTTGAACAAACTTTAATCTTCAACACCAAAGGATGTTCCATACCAAATATCAAGGCATTCTCTTTGGTGGTCATGAGAAGATTTTTAAGCTTTTGGGGCATTAACCAGAGCCCGGAGATGGCAACTGCTTTATTTGAACAAAACAGAAAGGGTATACTCCATAGATGGTTTGTGAAGTATATGTTTGAATTTGGCCTAGTGGTTGTGAAGAAGAAGTCAAATTTGCAAAAGTTAACAGCCGACGGGACGACGGATGCCAAATGATGTCAATAGCTCCCACTGACTTGCAGTCAGGTGAGCTAAAAATGATAAATTTTAAGTAATTTGTATATTTTTTATACTTACCAATGGCCCAGACTAGCTGGTGCAAACTTGATATTATCATGGGCTAAACATAAATTTTGAACCCCCCCCCCCCCCCCCCCAATCCCCAAAATTTGTATACAAAACTGAAAATTAAAAGTCCTATCTGGCCCTCCATACTTTTACTCTATGCGCATGCGCAGTGGTCAGGAAGAGACTGGAATTGGTGTCAACATCATTCTTTGTAGATGAGCGTGCTAATAATAACTCAGCAGGGAGGTATGAGCGCCCACGCATGGGAGGGCCATCCCTATCTGGGCCATTGGTAAGTATAAAAAATATACAAATTACTTAAAATTTATATTTTTATACGACAACCAATGGCCCAGACTAGCTGAATCATAAAAAGGCGGTGGGCCTAGGACTTAAGAATTAGTAGACCAAATATAGCTCCTAAGCCTGCATTCCAAGGTGAAAGGAAATAAATTTAAAAGGAATTACATGTATGTCTCTCTATACAAAAATAGAGAAGACATATCCTAAATAAGGAGCCATATCCAATTAATTCCACATTTTTAGCATGAATGATTATACTAACTAGGTGTAACAAGCCCCAAATTTATAAGGCTAGTCCGGACTAAGCCCCATAAATTAAGATGGCGTATTTGAGAGTGAGAGACTGACCCTCACAAACATACGCCATATATAAGTAATAAACAAGCTGTATCTAGGATCAGATATAATCTACAGACATAAACAGCTTCACTCATAGATACACACTTATCAAGCTGGAGGAGATTTTACAAGAAAATTCAACCTCCCCACCCCCACACTTTTTTTTGAAAGAATATTCTTCAAAACAAAGAGGGGAGCGCTTTGGAATCAGTGCAAAGCGATACTAAATAATCCAAATATATTTGCCCAATAAGCACCCTGTTATTAATTATTGGTGCTTAACGCCACTTCAGAATCTAAGGCTATTGTGCTGATCCCGATAATCAACAAAACACGCTTCTAACATATACCAGAGTCGGAATACGTAGCCAGGATGAAAACTGGTGATATAAAGTGTACGACCATACACTTGTCCAATTAATACCAATGAAAAAGTATTTGAAGAGCCAACATGCTTCTAAGGTAACCTACAAGCGACCCTGTTCATGTGTACAATTGATTCCAATAATAACACTCCAATGAACCATTCGAATATATGAGAATGTGTACTGTATCTTTATAGAAACCTGCATTAGAACATGGAACGAGCTATGATTAACAGACCCGTCACAGACTATCCCCAAAATAATTCGTTGTTCCCTAGGTCCGTAACAACCAATGAGTATTCGGAGAAGAATATATTACTGCGAATAATGATGCCAAAAAATGAGCACATATGCATAGACGGCCAATTGGCAGTTCCATAACTGATCCAAATAGCCCCAAAATTCTCATATGAGCTCTAAAAGTTTGACAAAAAATACATATCAACCCCCCGCCCCCACACACCCGCATTACTTAAATCGCTCTTGTGTTAGTCATCAAATAGAATAGGAACCGCAGGGCTCCCTCACATCTGACCGACTCCATAATGCCACTAAGGACGGAGAGGGACGTGATGAACAAATACACCATATTGACATTATCACACCAGGTAAATATGGTGTCATTAATAGAGCTTATCGCCTCATATAACTAACACCAAACCATACCGGTAGGAGAGAATAACCTCCTCTAACATACGGTATCATGCCTGATAGGACAAGCTAGCTGAAGCAGCTGAAGGTCTTCCTAAAAAGTATCTGAAGAGCCAACACGCCGAACTAAATATTTGAATTAGAAATACCTGCCTTGAAATGTTGCACTCAGAAGTGATGTAATCTCTAAAAATAAACAGCCTTGGGAAAATAAATTGTTTTAATAAACATTTGAAGCATTCTATTGACATCTTGCATTATTGATGAATATTCCAGATAAAAAAAATAGGCCGATGAAATCGTCAGATGTGTACCCATACGCGCAACTAGTAGAAAGCTGTATGATGGAGGGTCACCACGGATGCCGACATTCTGTACACCATACATGGTATTGGCACATATAGAAATGGATTGGAGGAGTGTCTAATTTGATGGATAAAGGGTTAATATCTCCGGATCAAATTATCAGATTTACATAAAAAACTATACAGCACAGCACATCAGTAACCTGAATAAATATATAATTTTCAATTTGAAGGATAAAGGGTTAATATCTCAGGATCAAATTATCAGATTTACACCAAAAACTATACAGCTTGGTACATCAGTAACCTGAACACAAATATAAAGTAACTTGACAATCCAAGCAATATTTTTCAAGTTATCGAATGCCAAAGGGATTGGAGGAATTTTCAATTTGAAGGATAAAGGGTTAATATCTCAGGATCAAAATAACAGATTTACACCAAAAACTATACAGCTCGGTACATCAGTAACCTGAACACAAATATAAAGTAACTTGACAACCCAAGCAATATTTTTCAAGTTATCGAATGCCAAAGGGATAGGAGGAATTTTCAATTTGAAGGATGAAGGGTTAATATCTCAGGATTAAATTATCAGATTTACACCAAAAACTATACAGCTTGGCACATCAATAACCTGAACACAAATATAAAGTAACTTGACAATCCAAGCAATGCTTTTAAAGTTATCGAATGCCAAAGGAATTGGAGGAATTTTCAATTTGAAGGATAAAGGGTTAATATCTCAGGATCAAAATAACAGAGTTACACCAAAAACTATACAGCTCGGCACATCAGTAACCTGAACACAAATATAAAGTAACTTGACAATCGAAGCAATATTTTTCAAGTTACCGAATGCCAAAGAAATGGATACAGACGCCGGGCGGACAGACGGACAGACAGATGGACAGACGGACAAAGGATGGACGAACGACAGATGGCCACCCCAGATGCCGGCATTATGTGTACCATACATAGTATGGGTACACATAAAAAGGGTGATTTGATAACTTTTGGACCTAAAAAATACAATTTACATTTGGTGTGTTTTTGACGGGAATTCTCTGGAAAACGTAAAAAATTTTATAGTAATTTATATATTTTTTATACTTACCAATGACCCAGACTTAGCTGGTGCTAACCCAAAAATATCTGGGGCCAAACCAGACATGTTAACTCTCCCGGAATGCCCGGGAAAATCCTGGAATTTCAGTGTAGTTCCCGGCCTCCCGGACGGGAATCAGTTTTGGATCAAAAGTCCCGGAAAACAACAGTCAAATATTTCGTTCCCGTTGTAACTTATGAAAAACGTTCGGAGTCAAATCACATGCATTTCAAACTCTGGTAAAAACTCACAAAGTAGTAAACTCTGGATTTAAGTTAAATTTATTTAAGAAAAGGCTATTTTATGATATATATATTTCAACTGTGTTCATATTTATTTCTGGGGTTTTTCTTCAGAGAATCGTGATAAATGTGCGAGTGTCAAAGTGAAAATAGGTGACTTACTTTCCGGTCCTACTATTTAACGAACACAAATGAACATAAACGAACATAAACGAACAGAAGAGAAAATAATAGGAAATACAAGGTAAAAATGGTTGAGGGTGCATATGCAGGTATATGTGGGTATATATTATTCGTTTGTAAAATTTTATTCACTTCTGATGAGTATTTTGTGGATTAATAAGGTTTATAAAATGTACGACGGTGCGAAATTCTTGTGTTCGTTAAGTAGTAGCCTGCTTGAAGCTGTCGACAAGGTGCGACAAAGGTGTGAAATCAATTAGGTGTCTATCTGAGGAAGAATGTCGCTGAGGAAAACAGCGAAATTTAGGTTTAAGAGGATGGCAAGCGCCTATTTTAATTGTGTGTAAAATTGTATCCACATCTGATGAGTATTTTAGTGATAAATAAAGATTATAGCCATTATTTGGATTGACAAACATGCATCAAACTCTCGCTTTGGATTCCGAGGATGCATCACGGCGAGTCGGGGACAAACCGTGATCTACCCTTAGAAAGCGGAGCTCTTTGATGCCTGCCCCCCCCCCCCCCCCCCCCCCACTTCACAAAACAGAAATCCAGAAAGATAAGAAAAATAACACGGTTAAAATTTACGCTCTCCAACCTTTTAAACTTATATCTCCCCCCCCCCCCCCCCTTTTTTTTTTACTTTAGCGATAATCCAACTCGGATTGACAACTGATTAATTTCACACCTGTGTCGCATCTTATAGACAGAATTCCTAAATTTATTTTGGAAAACTCATTCTTTCACATCAAATATAATTATGCTAAGGCAGTAAATTGAAAAGAAAATCAGAATATATCTACCAAAGAAGTAAATATAATAATTGTTTGGAAAACATAAAAACTCAAAATCCGCCTGATCCGACTTTGTTAAGTTCACTGGTGCCAAGCCCGGGCAAAGGATGAGGGGAGTTTAAAATTTATTGCTATTTTTTTTTTAATTTAAATAAAAAAAAACGGGATGGGGTGTATGTAGAAGACATCACCGCGAAGCAGTTACTGTATCATGGAACCCACTTCCTGGAAAGAGCCCTGGGTGTCCCCCTCGTTGGAGAGAGTCAGGGGGGGGGGGCACCCATGATTTTTTTCTCGGGTTGCGTTTCTAGGAGAGTATGGGTAGGGTTGTCCCCAATGTCGTAGCCACATGGGGCAGGGGGGGGGGGCACTTACCCCCCTCCCCAAAATCTAGCTGTGTCCTCTTTCCAAATGTTTTCCGGCATTAGAATTAGATTTTAAAATTTTTCTGGGGGAGAGAGAAACCCCCCCCCCCCCTCCGAAAAAAAATTCCTGGAGAAGGACCCCCCCAGCACCCCCGCCTTTCACGTATCTGATGGCTATAACCCCCCTCCCCCCCCCCCCCCCCCTGGAAACTTTTTCCTGGCTACGCGCCTGGTTGTCCTCTCTCATTAGTGGGAGCCCGCGTTGGTAGACGGTGAGCTTGTTCGGGGAAAGTGTTCAGGAAAGCTTAAACTGGACTTTAATGACTTATCCCCAAGATATTTTAAGATCTTTAGATTATTATCATTATGTGGGTGTACAATATGCTACATGTATCCGAGTCTTGCTCCGCTTTCTAAGGGTAGATCACGGTTTGTCCTCGACTCGAGAGAGTGATGCATGTTTGTCAATCCAAATAATGGCTATAATCTTTATTTATCACTAAAATACTCATCAGACGTGGATACAATTTTACACACGATGAAAATAGACGCTTGCCATCCTCTTAGACCTAAATTTCGCTGTTTTCCCTCAGCGACATTCTTCCTCAGATAGACAGCTAATTGATTTCACACCTTTGTCGCATCTTGTCGACAGCTTCAAACAGGCTACTACTTAACGAACACAAGAATTTCGCGCCGTCGTACATTTTATAAACCTTATTAATCATCAAAATACTCATCAGAAGTGAATAAAATTTTACAAACGAATAATATATACCCACATATACCTGCATATGCACCCTCAATCATTTTTAACTTGTATTTCCTATTATTTTCTCTTCTGTTCGTTTATGTTCGTTTGTGTTCATTAAATAGTAGGACCCTTACTTTCAAACAATTGAAAACTCCACCTTCATTTAAATGCAGTTTTTTGGAAATTAAAATATATGAAAAGGAATTAAATAATATATATTTATTTATTCCTTCATAGAATAGCTTTAATTCTCATCCCTTTTCCAAAATCAAAACGTAAACAACAACTATTTAGCACAGCTTAAAAGTAGGTTAAAGTTGCTTAGGATGCCGACAAATTATGACAGCATTTTAAAACACAATGGACTTTTTTTCTAACACAACATTTATTCTGTTGTGCTGACTACAGAACTGTTAACTGTTGGCCATCTGTAACCAGAAAATTTCGAATGGAATTAAACAAAAATGCTTCAATGATGAAAAGAAAAATTTTGTGTAGGGCACAAGCGTCCCACATGCATGAAGTTTGATAAAGATACTTTCTGAGTACTAATGTTCTTGAAGTAACTGAACATCAGGACATCTTTTCCTGTTAACATTTCCAGACTTGGGAAATTATTAGCTAAGTAGACTTTGATAACAGCAAACCACAGGTGGATGTGCTCTGTGGGACAGTGTGGGTGGGTGGGTGGGGGTGGGGGGGGCTCATGAAGAAGAGGATCCCGGGGGGGGGGGTCTAATCAACAGTTATTTTATGATTTTTTAACATAGCATGAATGCATCAGCATAGTTGACAACTAGTTCTGGATATAACCTGGTGTTAATAGTGGTCCGTGAGCTGAAAATTCACAAGTTTTTTCTTTTATTTTGCCCCGAACTTTTCCCTGAAATCCATCCCATTTCCCTGAAAATCACCCTCAGTTTCCCTGAAAAATTATTTTGGAGGTTAACATGTCTGGGCCAAACCCAAATTTTGTCCCCCAATCCCAAAATTTGCATGCAAAACCGAAAATTAAAAGTCCTATCTGGCCCTCCATACATTTTACCCTCCGCACATGCGCAGACGCCAGGAAGTCACCGAATCTGGCGCCAATAAATCATTCTTTGTAGAAAAAAGAGATTATAATAATTAAGCGGGGAGGTATGAGTGCCCAGTACTGCCCATTCATGGGAGGGCCATTCCCGTCTGGGTCATTGGTAAGTATAAAAAATATATAAGGCCACATAAAGTAGATCTTCTGTTTCTCAGGCCATTATTTGTGAAATTGCATGCGGGTGAGCAGTTTTTTTATTTTATTTTTTATTTCAGTAATTACTTCTTGGTTCAAGTTTTAGGCCTCATAATCTACAGAATAGCATGGGTGGTGGTATTGCAAAGCCTTCTTGCACTCAAGGGACAAATTCATCAATTTTTTTAACTTGGGTAAAATATCAGACATAAACCATTTAATTTTAAATTTTTTTAAGTTTAAATTGGTTATAAAAAGAGAGCATGCAGCAGCCAAAAGGACCATGCGGGAGGGCCTGAGAAACAGATTTTTTATTTTTTTAGGCCTAAATTACTATAAATTTTTTCATATTTTTATACTGTAACCAATGACCCAGACTTAGCTGAATCGTAAAAAGGCAGAGGGCCTAGAACTTCTGAAATAGTAGATCAACATAGATCAAATCCTTCAATCCAAGATGAAGAAATTAGAATTTACATGTATGTCTCTTAATACCATAATAGAAGAGACATAACCTAATATGGATCCCAATTATGTAAATCTTAAATCTAAGCATATATCATGTTAATTAGGATGTAACAAATAAACAATTTTGAGGACTAGTCTGGACTAGGCCCTAAAAATTATTATGGCATACTGAGAATGAGAGAAAATTTCCCATAAACCTACGCCACACAATAATACTTTAGCTGATCGCCGAACATAGTATGGACAAGACAGCTTCCTCAATAGTTACATACCCCATAAGGCAGAGAAGTGGACAAAATGACCCCCCCCCCCCACCCTTTTTTTGAATAAAAAAAAAAGAGGGGAGAGCTCTGGAATAAATAAACAGAACCCAGAAACGATATAAATAAATATCGATCAGGCACTCAAAAAATTACTTCATGAATAATAAATGGTGCTTAACGCCACGTCACAAGCCAAGGCTATAGCGATGATTTTGGTAAATAACATTATCCGCTACAAAATATGCACTGCAGACGCCGTATACAGGTACGACGAAATCAGTGAGAAATAAAATATAACATATACATACAAAAGCGGGATAAGATGAAAAATCTCTGCAGAGAAAACATGCTTCAAGATCATTCACAGGAGACCTCTGAATATTAAATCTGGTAAAAACGCTCTCCAACATGTACTATTTGATATCTACAACTATAAATACGTGAGAATATGCGATTTGAGAACCGACAAAATAGAGACCAGGATCTAGAAATGGAGGTGGGTATGAAAAACTGGCTCCAAAACCAGAAATTAAATACCGGAAACAAATGTAACAGAACTGCATGTATGCATATGATGGTGCCATCCAACACGACCCAGATGCAAAGTATGTATGTATTAAAAATTTTTTAAAATATGCGACAGCGTGAGTGTGTGTGTGTGTGTGTGTGTGGGGGGGGGGGGGGAAAGTCAGCCAGTTATCCTCCTCACACCACATTACTTAATCATTGCTGACGCAGACAGCAATAATATAGAGATCATAAATCTACCTCACGTCTGAATACTCCGTAATGCCACTGAGAATGGAGAATGACATTTTGAATAAAATTTCCCTTAAAGAAGAAAACTTTCTAATGGGAAAGCTTCTGGCGAATGTTCAAAAGCAGACCCCATAACCTCAATGAAATCAATAGAAACAAATGAATTGAAGGATACACATATCCTATCATTCATTCCCATGAAAACGGTTGAGCGTCAATGTATGCGCTCAAAAGCCTTATACTAACAACACAAATAATGGAAACTATTATTCCCATGCACCAAAAACGTAACTATCCTGAAGAGATCTCACATAAGATAATAATAGCCATACAGTTAGAATAAGCGCAAGATATAGCCAGCGCTTACTTATGCACTGAAATCTTAAGCATTGACTACTAATTGGATAAATAACCCAAGCAGTATGAATAGCTAACTGACTTATTCAACAATAAAATGAACATAAATGTCCCTTCTATTGAAAAATAATAAGAACAGAAGTATACTTCTTTTCTGATAAACTCTGATGTGCATAGAGAGACCTTAGGACTCGGGATAGTAACGCAATATATGAACTCACATCCGAAATAATAGAGAAAACCATAATATATGCCCAAACTTGACCTTATGTTAAAAGATTCTCTAAAACAAAACAGGTCAAGAGGGAAAAACGTCTACCACTCCAGTTAATAACTGGAGTAGACATGTGTGTAAGCGACCCATCGAAATAACATTCCAAGCCGCCCCACACCACTCCATCTGGCGCAAAAACAACTATTGCTGTTAATGTGTCAGATAACAGATAAAGCGAGCCAAACAGCTGGTTAATTCGCTCTGTGAAACAACAGATGAACCAGCCAAATGAATAGTGGGATACATGTATCCTATCATAAATCCCAATCTAAAGAACTATACTCACTACAATTGCCGAACGTTTGCTTTTCGACTGAAAGATAATCATAAATAACATAAATTATCCACTTCCAGTCAAAATCGGCTGGACCGAGTTCTTTAAGACCTTCGAACCACCGGCTCAGGGGAGTCTGATCAGTAACTCAGTCTGACAAGAAACCCCTAACCAAGTGGTAGTATAGACAAACCTGAAGAATTATGTATAGGAGAGATACCTATACCTTCGCTATGAGCCTATAAGTGAATTGAGTCTAGGACAAACTCTCCTACTCTTTTGTTGGCTGTAGTCGATTAGACCCCAACTTAAAGAGTCGAGAATTGATGCTTTCTTGTAGTATAATCCTACAATAATGAGAGGTTACCATCAAAGACTTAGGTATATCTATACCTACTATGAGTCCAAAAAGACTATTGAGTCTAGGACAACCTCTCATACTCTTTCTGCTGGTGATGGTACATTAGACCCCAGCTTAAAGAGACAAGAATAGATTCTTATCATAAAACTAGAGTTGGAAGACTAAAGCGACCTATGGCAAGTTTTCCTCCTAGTCAAAAGCAAAAATGAAGACACAAGGCTTCTTTGCATCAGCATGACTCTTATTTAACATAAGTTAAGACCGAGAAATAAAAACTATGACTGGAAAGAATTTTAAAAAGGTACAATGACCACAAAATTCCTTCCATACAGACAATGCGTCACAGTACTTTAATTAAGTACATAAGACCAAGAGACTAAATTCGCTCTGACTAAAGAAATTATCTTCTCAATTGCATCCAAGCGAACATCTAAATGAAGGTAAGGCTAAAACTAGGATCTTAGCCTGCTCAAACAATGCTGAGAAACTCTCAACGTCTTCCCCTGCTGTTTTTAAAAGTATGTGAACCATCACAAACGATTAAAAATACAGAGGAAGAAGATAAGAAACCAAATTACTTTTCCGCCAGAAGATAATATATATGGTGTCGTATACAGAATCGAAGATCTGCGACACCCATGTAGACTTAACCAGAAAGAGATCTTACTACCCAGCTCTTAACCGTAGAAGTCAGCGTTTAACTACACTAGCAGTTTCTCAAAATTGCTCGCAGCATTTTGAATCACTGGAACAAGATCAAGGAAATGATATCTATATCATCCAAGAGTTGTTCCGGAAGGAAAGTTATCCTATCCATAATATGATTAAATCAGATAGAATCACAGTCACTAGCATCTAAATAGGTAGGTGACTGGACCAAATAAGCACTATGCAACAGCTCAAAATTTAGAGATCGACGTTGAGTGCTTCTTCCTTAGCAGGAATACTGCGAATAGCTGTGCAACTGCGACAGCAAGTCCGTTACAGAGGCCTGAGGAGCAGCGGTCACAAATAGCCTCTTTGCCAGCTGCTCCTAGGACAGGGAGTCCAATATAGTTATTACTGCGGACGACCCCATGAATGAAACCTTATCTCCTTGGCTACTAGATGGTGCGACTTCTTACTAAAGATGGACCTTTGATGAAGAAGACCGGGAAACAGAGTCACTTAGCCAAGGTGCGGTTGGGAGTGCTTGATCCTCTTCTTTTCTCTTTTCCAGACATGATACCTCAGAACTTGTTGTCTTCTTCTGTCCATCAACACTAGGGGAGCATGGATTCGACCACAGTGCTGCTACACCCTATTCTATCTTGACCGCTACGGACATACCCGGCATCACATCATCCACATAGGAGTGAGATCTGCCAGATGAGCTAGCTGATTTAGACCAGGGACATAAGCCTCCGTGAAACTCAGCCCTTGTCTTTTAAAATTCAAAGAGCACTTACCCACTAGCTTTAAATACAATGCAAATGCAACACATCCAGAGTCACGGTCCAAGTATCCAATCTTAACCGTTACACTGGCGACAGGGAACTGACACTACTCATCGGGTTTTATAGCCCTGTGTAAAAATAAAGATCACTTATCCGTATGAAGAGGAAACCATAAGACTAGCCAATCTCGGACCTTATCGGTTTCCTCCTTCCGTCGTCACTGGGTGAGCATACTTGCCTATCATACAGATCGCTCCATCCTATATGATCTCACTTTTTCTATCCCGGATTGTCTACACCAGGCGTCATAGTTCTCAAGGGCTGAGTAACTACTTCACCATTGGAATTTATGTAGAGCATGAGGCAATAAGAAACTGGATTTGCCAGTCTTATAGGCTAGCTTGAATATAGTGACATATAAAGTTCAAATGTTTCCCGTGTTACATATCTGGACTGGTTCGGAAACTCAGGCGCAATATCCTTATTCTGGCCGAAAAGTCTGTGTCCAGTGACGCTATCAGTCTCTTATCGGGTATCGCAGCACTCTGGTCCGGAGGAACAACTTCTGGAAGGTGTTGTCGGATGAAATCTATGGCCACCTTATGTTGTTCAGAAAGGGAAAAATTCCAGCTCCGCTGATTCTCTTTCACCATCTGACTGGACCACATGTGAATCTCGGTAGTCCCTTTCTGACCCTGCAGGGGAGTGTACCAATCCAGCTTCCTCAGACAGTTTCTGTTCAGAAAAAGTTTCTGAAGGTTGCTGGGATGCTGGGATGAGTTGTTGAACTATCTGTGATAGCAAGTCTGTCACGGAGGCCTGTGAAGCCGCGGTCTTACGTAGTTTAGCCCCTGGAAGTTCTTGGGACGGTAATTCCTGCATACTTCTCTTATGCAAAAATCCCGACTGGTAAGGCCTTGTGTCCTTGGCTAGTGGATGGCATAACCCGGTCGATGTGGAATCCCTGGACGGCGAAGCAGGCTGGATATCTGCGGTCACATAGCCAAGGTGCGGTCGTGTGTGCTGACATGTGGATGAGGATGCCATTAGACTAACCATGCCGGACTGTCTATGCGACTGAGCGTCCCAAGCAGGAGGAGTGGACGTATGCTCCGACTCACAAATATATACGTACAACAACATCTGGGCCCAGATGTTGTTGTAAGAGAGAGGGGCCTCTCTCGCTTGCGGTCCGGGTAGACCTGGACGAGCTAGCTACCGGACTGACTGGCTTCCTCCGTTCCATCTTCCGATCCGTCGTCGCCGGGTGTGCGTGATCCGAGATTATAGTGCTCGCAACACCCCTTCTCCTCTCCTGCACCACAACAGACGAACTCGGCGTCACAACCATTTCGTGAATGATTGCTTCACCGGGGGAGCTAGCGGGTGACAAGAGACCATCGATCCTACTAGGGACCTCTTAGGCACTTGCCGCATTTCGTTGACCACTATGCCGCTAGCTCTTCATTACGATGACGGAAACACACTTTTGAAGACATCACAGAAACATCACCCTGTTCTTGTTCCTCTGAAAAAGAGACTGAAAAAACTAGTGACCCTGTGGCGAGAGGACCAGCATGGACCTCTCACCGCTAACAATATACTGTGACACACGCCTCCAACGTTTGTCATCCCAATTGGCACACACTGAGCAAGAATTAGTGCGAGTACACTGACTACAGCAAATACAATGAACATGAGAATCAGAGGAAGACTTCCTCGATTTACAATTTGAACAATATTCTTTCATTTTGAAAAAATATTAAACAGTCATCGTACTCGCACTAACCCTTGAAAAAACAAAGATACATAATAATAATATAATCCATTACAAAAATTTCGAAAAATAATTCCAAAGAAAATTTTTTTCGAAAAAATTTCAAAATGAGCCCAAGTTCCCAAAGGGAACGCTGAGCCCAAATGGATCCCAAAAAAGCCTAAGTGTGGACAAAAATTTTAATACATATCTAAAAATTAATGCTACACTTACGGACAATATTAATGTATCTGGCTATGAACAGAACCAAAGAGAAGAAAGTAATCACTGTCAGAAGAAACCGTTGTCAAAATAAACAAAAGTGAATAAAAAACGGAAACAAGACTCCAGGCACTGCAAATATGGCCCGAAATCAGTAACCAATTTTAAACACTATCCGAAGTAAAACAGAAACATCCACAGAAGAAACTGCAGTACATCGGATGGTAGATGCATGACCAAAATGCCCAACCACCCCTAGGGTGAGGACGTAACCATGGGGAAAAACAGAATAAACATCCTGTTACTAAGCTAAAAACTCCCAAGAAATTTCAGTAAAAAATATTACAAAAATTATGCCAAAAGCATTGGAGAATAGCAAGGGGGGTATCAAGGAAAGGGAGAGAGGAAACACTGAACAAACCATGGAAATTTCATAGCAAGAATGAAAACATCAGGCCCATGTCCCGAAATTAGGGAACCTGAAATAATTTTACATAAAAATTATAAGTTACAGCCCTAAACACATCCTTCCACTGTTTCTTCCTCTCATTCTCTTATTTCATCCTTAGATCCACCATTTCTTTCATGATTTTGTGTCTGGCATCATTTTAACTGAGATTATAAGCACAGATATCAGTGAGATGTTACTGATTGAAGGGCCAAACAAAGAATGATTTATTGGCACCAGATGCGGTGACTTCCTGGAGTCTGCGAATGCACAGAAGGTAAAATGGATGGAGGGCCAGATAGGACTTCTAATTTTCGGTTTTGCATGCAAATTTTGGGGACTGGGGGGCAAAATTTGTGTTTGGCCCTAAATATTTTAGAGTTAGCACCAGCTAAGTCTGGGTCATTGGTACAGTATAAAAATATCTCTTTGATAGGGGTGGGGATGATTATAGGTATCACAGAACTAAATATTTGAATAGAGCCAACACGCTGAACTAAATATTTGAATTAGAAATACCCGCCTTGAAATGTTGCACTTGGAAGTGATGTTATCTCTAAAAATAAACAGCCTTGGGAAAATAAATTGTTTCAATAAACGTTTGAAGCATTCTATTGACATCTTGCATTATTGATGAATATTCCAGATAAAAAAGAGGTTGTTTTGAAGACTTTTGGACCTAAAAAATACAATTTACATTTGGTGTGTTTTTGTAGGGAATTCCCTGGAAAATATGTGCACATAACCGGTACTTCCCTTGCTGTCAATTTTTCTCTCTTATTTGTTGCAAGACCCCCTGTTCTGGGGTCAGAAAAAGTTGTCCGAAGGGCTATACTTGACAAAGATATTTGAATGCCCAAATTAAAGTGATGCGATCATATTTTTTGTTTGCCTGAACATTATAATGGTCGCGTATGGGAAAATATTTGGTTCCATGATACCAAAAAAGCTAATAACTGCGGCCTTAGAAACTCATTAACTGGTTGAGTGCTAAATTATTTTTCAGAGGTGATTTCAAACATGGGTATTTTTTTTTTAAACTACCCTGCTACTAGCAAGAGCAGCCATAGTTTAACAAGATTTTGTACATAAATAATTGTTTTGTTACAGTTTATTGGAGAGTGCCAATAGGCACTCTCCAATAAATTGCAGCTAAACAGATTTATATATATACAAAAATTGACCACTGCTGAGCAAACTTCAAACTAATGCATCCAGTCTAAAGCCACTAATGTGGCTTCCAGCACTTTTCAATAGAACCATGATAGTGGCTTCTAGCACTCAATCGGTTAAGGTGACTTACAACACTAGCCGTAGCTTATAAGTCTTCATCTCCCTGAAAACAGATATATCAGTTTAAGTTGCGACCTTGAAGGTTCACTGAACAGAGACTTACAACTATTGTTGTGCAAGGTAGGGAATGAGGAGCCGCTATATAACAGCCCTAAAATCCAAGAGACAGCAGTCCCAAGAGAAAATAAATTCACTGTCACTGCATAATTACTGAAACAATCCCACTTATGATTCTAGCTAGGCTACTATGGTGTAAACAATAAGAATCAAGTCTATGACACCTGTGAAAACAGAGCGAAAAGCACAGTACCTTATCGGTTTTATTCCTAAAAGACAGCGGCCAGAGCTTGGCTAACGTAGCTAGAAGTCTTCCTCTCCGTGAAGACAGATAACTAGTGACTTGAAAGCTCACTAAACGAAGACTTACAACCATCGTCGTGCAAGGTAGGGAATGACAAGCCGCTATTTTAACAGCTGTAATTCCCAAAGAGACAGTAATCTCAAGGTAGTTACGCAGTTATGTGTCTTCGTCTACCTGAATACATATCTGTGTCACTTGCGGCCTTGAAAGCTCACTAAATGGAGACTTACAACATTAGCTGCAAGAAAAGACCACTGTAACAGTACATAAGGTGACTATGGCGTCCACAATGACATTAAATGTTTTGATGCCAAGGAATAGAACACTGAGCGGGAAAAGACGTACCTATTCCCTCTAACGGCTCTATTCCAAACAAGATAGCTGTCTCAGCCTATCTATGCACTATTCATCTGACTTCAGGACAAAAAACAGGTGATTTGAAAAAACTTGGAGCATATTTCGACAACCTCTATTGCTTTTCTTCAATAGGAGAGCCTATACTTCTGCAAGGAGAGATTCTCTTTGAAGAATTTGCTGGAAGATTTGACCAACACATACTTGTAGTAAGTGAAGCTTTGCTCGGACTGATAGCTGCAGGCCTGCCAAGACTACATTCTCATCCACTGATCTTCCGTAATTTTCATCCACTTTTTTGTGATGAAAATTGCAACAGAAAGCAAAAGAAGTCTATTCTCGACGACCTCTATTGCTTCCTTCAATAAGAGAGCCTGTACCTCCACTAGGAGTGACTCCCTTTTGAAAGGATCCGCCGGAAGATTTGTCCAATGCAGACATCTTGTAAGTGGGGGTTATGTTCAGAATCATAGCCATTGGCCTTCCAAGACAACACTTTTACCCAATGATCTTCTGTGACATAAATCCAGTTTCTCACGAAGATGATAACCTTCCGTCAACTGATAAGCAATAGAGGTCTTATTCATCACCTGTATGACTAACGAGGCTTACGGAAGGAGAAACTACGTCCTCCCCACAAAGAACCTCGTCCCGTCGGCTTAGGGCATCTGACCTATAGTCTGGATCAGACCTGCTCCCCTTTCCCAAGTCGCTATACTGACGACCTTCGGAGTATGTATAAGAGGGTTTATTGTACCCTCGCGAGGAGTTCCCTTAGCTGATTAAGTGGAATGGCCTCTTTTACCCCACACTGCTGAGGCGCCAACTTCAGTAGCAGTGTACTGGAAGCTTTCTTGTAGCCTGTTCATAGACTAACGAACGCTCGTCATCAGAGTATATCCGGAGACCGGAGCGACTCGGAGAGAGCTTTTCACCTTGTCATCTATAAATGATGACGATGCATGGGCAGCATACATGACTGCCCTGGAAAGAACTCTAAGTGAGGAACTAACAGCCTCAAATTTCTTCCCATTAAGACGTTGCGCCATAGCTCTGGTGAGGTGATCTGCATAGGTCATCACGTCCAGATTCGCTCTATTGGATGAAATAGCCCATTCCATCACTTCTGAGCGTATATTGAATGATGCAGGTAGGGGCATATTTCATCCCCGGCCTACTCATCTAAACGTAGAGGAGCTCCCTGGACATCTTCTCCAACTGTTTTAAATGAATGTAGTCCAAGGAACGGTATATTTATTGAAGATGTCGATAAGAAACCGCCTTCCTCTTAGCACTAGAGAGGTGAATATGGTGTCGATAACTTGGCCGAAGGCTTCCGACACCTGTCGAGACTGTTTCGGGAAGGAAAGAACATCCTCTTTCCTCCACAAGAAATCTGCTTCAGAGCCGACAGCAGTTTCTGTTCCGAAAGGGAAGGGTAATCCTCTTCCTTGTCCCTTCACCATCTGACATTCAGTCATTTGCATCTGCGTGAACAGATGACTGGACCGACCCAGCACCATCCGACAGCTCACCACCGGAGTCTGCGGGAGGTTGCTCTTGCACTGGGTTGCTGTGATCAGCTGCGCAATCTGTGACACAAAGTCCATTACCAAGGCTTGAGGAGTAGCGGTCTTCTGTTTTTTCACCGCTTGCTACACCTGGGACTAAGATCCGGAGATAGATCTCTTCTCCGAATGTCCCAACGAACAAAACCTCGGATCGCTAGCTATCGGATGGTCCGACTTCAGAGGCGAAGACTGGCTTCGTCTTCACGCAACTAGCTGGATATCCAAATTTGGGTAGCTAGCATGTGGTCATGTGTGCTTTTATAACGTAGCACAGGAAGCTCTGACTGAAGCCGACACCAGCTGCAGTCTAGATGGAGAGTCCCGAGCAGCGGGCGGACGCATGCTCCGACTCATGCAAGTTTCTCAAAACATTTGGCCCCAAATGTTGTTGGGTTAGAGAGGGACCTCTCCCGTTCGCGGTCTTATCAGACCTCGCCGAGCCTCCTGAAAAAAATGTGGTTCTGGCTTGTGCAAGTTTCTCAAAACAACATTTGGCCCCAAATGTTGTTGGGTTAGAGAGGGGCCTCTCCCGCTCGCGGTCTTATTACAACTCGCATAGCCTCCCTAAAAGAAACTTGCTGACTTCCTCCCTATTTCTGTCGTCACTGGGTGAGCTTTTGATTTTGAGGTGCTCGCTCTACCCAAATCTACACTTCCTTCAACAGCAATGGACATACCCGGTGTCACGGCCCCCACGGATGGAGCAACCATTTCACCTGTCGATCTAGCTGCTTGCAAGGGATTAAGAACTCTGACAAGAGGTCTTAACCCTTGCTTATATTCATGAGCACCTTGCAGCTAGCTCTATTTGCTCAACAGAGCCCGACGACGGCAGCACATTTTGGATGGGTGTCACAATACCATCACCATGTTCATGTTCCTCTGAAATAGAAACTGAAAAACTTAAATTATATTATGGCGAGAGTTCTGGCACAGGAACCTAAACGCCAACAACACACTGTGACACCCGTCTTGAACATCTGTCATGCCTCCAATGTACACAGTAGGATAAGAATCTGCAGGAGAGCATCGACTACAGCAGGCCTGGCGTTTTCAGGTGCGTGGTTTTTTCGTACACCTTAACATGCTCCAAGAATCATTAAGGTCCGCAAAATTTCGCTCCCCAGGGTGCACAAAGATAAGTACCGTATATGTCCGTGTATAAGTCACCCCCATGTATAAATCGCACCCCAAACTCACACTTGGAATGCCTCCCTTTTGCCTAAAGCCCATGTATAAGTCGCACCCCCATTTTTAAATATATGCAGTCAAAAAGAATTAGTTGTAAGTTACATTTTGCCAATTTGGGGCAGTTTGAGATGCAACGGAAATAGGTAAGTTTTCTCGAGTTACCACGTGGTGAATAAGATAAAAGAATAAAAGGGAAATTATTATTAATAAAGATTTAAATAATACATTTATTTGTTTTTCGTTGTTTCTTTATCACCCCAATGGCTTCATCCCTGTCAAGAAAATCCAACGCTCGTTTGTGACTGAAACTTCTTAGTTTCAGAATCAGAGCACCATTTGCGCCGTAACCTGCGCAGTTGTTGTGATTAAGTTGTTTTTTCCAGAACGTGAGAATGTTCTGGACAGACCAATAAAAATACAACAAATGCACAGGTTACAGCGCAAATTGTTTTCAAATTGTTGTCCCACTTAAGCATTGTTGGTGCTATTGAAACTAACTTTACCTGGTGCACGTGTGCGTAATTTATAACCGGACATTACACATCAGTGAATAGGAGTTCATGGAATAAATAGAAACTTCTCTCCAGGTATTGCTGGCATACATTTAAAGTGTTATTATTTATTTTTTCGTTGTTATTTTGATGATTTTGTATTTTTTATGGTTTCATCCATATTGGCCCCACAAACCTGTTGATTTCCGGTGCACACACTGATGTAAACACATAGGCCGATTGAACAACAACAACTAAATAGAATACTTCTTTATTATTATTTATGGATGAAAGCACACATAATATTTTATTGACAATTTATTTTCTGAAGAATTTAAACTGAAATAAAATGAAAAGAAAATAATTTTGGTGAATTTGCATTCAGTCAAAACCACACGATTGTACTGTCTGTTATACAATTGACAAACGGTAGGAACGATTGTCCGAAGAAGTCAGTGCCCTGAAAATTCTCTGAAACAAGTTGTACCCATCTTTAAGACGCACCCCCGATTTTGACATAACATTTCAGGTAAAAAAGTGTGACTTACATGTATACACGGACATATATGTATGTTATGTTATGTACTGTACTGCACGCTCAGGTGCAATGAACTGAAATTCAAAATTTATCTGATGGAATGAACTTGAAGGGGATGAAGTTGAACCATGATTGGCTTGTGACAGTTGTGAGTTGTCGGGACAGACGACTTCAACACAGCATTGAGTAACTTTCGAAGTAACATGTACATGAATTACAACTATCCAAATTATGCAATGCAACTTTGTGAGTAGAGCATGTCTGGTCACAGTGTTGAACTGCATTCATATGATATATCATGATTCAACGGCCTTCCATGTCAAAAAAAAATTAGGAGAGCCATTGGCTCTCTAGATCATTTCAGGAGAGCGATTTTTAGCTCCCCTGAATTTTTCAGAATGCCAGGCCTGCTACAGGCAAGGCAACAAGCTTGTAAATCTGAGGAAGACTTCCTCGCCTTGCATGTAAAGCAGTGAGCTTTCATAATTACAATCAAAAGACAAAGTCGATAGCACTCCTACAAATTCCACAACAAAATATATGATAAAGATACATGAATAATTGCAATCAAAATTAAATTCAAAAATTTATAAAAAATTTTCGAAAAACTTTTGAAAAAATGCCTAAGTTCCCAAAGGGAACATAATGAGCCCAAGGGCATCCCGATAGAGTCTAAGTGTGGACAAAATCCAAATATTATGAGCTACACTACCGGAATAATAATCAATGTATCCTAAAGTAATTCTACAGTAACATAATATGAAATACTACATATATTTGAAGATGTTGCCAATGAAAACAACGTCAAGGAAAAAAATGGAAACAAGACATCAGGCACAAAAAGGCCCAAAGTCAGAAACCAATTTAAATGCTACCAGATGCAAAGCTAGATCTTCATACGAAGAAAAAACGATACATCAGATAGAAGATGCAAGACTAAAACGACCTAAAACCCCTAGGGTGAGGACGTAACCATGGAGATAAACAGAATAAATATTCTGTAATTCACGTTAAACTCCCAAGAAATTTAATAAAAAATTTCAATAAAAAATAGCTAAAAAGCATAGGAGTTTAATAGGAAGGGTTCATGGAAGGATAGGGAAGGAATACTGAACAAACAGTGGATCAATCATTAGTAAGAATGATGAAGTCAGGTGTATATCCCAAACATGGGAAACATGAAATAATTTTTATAATTATTATAAAGTTACAGCCCTCAATGTCTGATACCACAGAAGTTCACTTCTATCATCCATTAACAGCCTTGGATCCACCAATTCTTGCATTGATTTGTGCCTGGCATTCTCAAAAAAAGGGATATTTTAAAGCACAGATGTCAGCTCATTGTTACTGACTTTAGGGCCAAACAAAGAATGATGTTTGCACCAATTCTGGTCTCTTCCTGACCACTGTGCATGCACATAGAGTAAAAGTATGGAGGGCCAGATAGGACTTTTAATTTTCGGCTTTGTATGCAAATTTTGGGGATAGGGGGGTTCAAAATTTGTGTTTGGCCCTTGATAATATCAAGTTTGTACCAGCTAGTCTGGGCCATTGGTTGTCGTATAAAAATATGCCCGCCCACATGCAATTTTACAAAAAAAATGGCCTGAGAAACAGAAAATCGACTTTGTAGGGGGGGGGGGGGGGGGGAGGGGTCCTAACGCTCACTCTATTCTTGACAAATCTGTCATCAAAACAAAATGTTAATTTATAGCAGCAAAACAAAATCTATTGAAATCTCAACATACTTTTCAGATTATCGTATAAACATTGAAAATTGAAGTAAAACGGAAAAATCAAAAGGGAATAAACGAAATCTAAACTCTGTATAAGGAAACACTCACAAGAATCAAATAAATCATATTAAAACTACAACATACAACAGTTCACCCAGTTTTTCATTTTTATGCCCTCAACCCTCTTGGGGGCATTGTTTTCACCATGTCCGTCCATCTGTCATCCAGCATCCGTTATCTATCCATTAACTTTTGGTTTCCATCCAATAACTAAAGAACCGCTTATTTGATCAAATCATAATTTTAGAGGGTTACTTGTGGATGACTAGACAATGCTTCCTTTAGATTTTGGTCTGGCTAGCCAATTCAATATGGCCATCAAGGCATCATGACGCTGTTGGGGAATATGCCATGCTTCAAACTGCTCTTGTTCTCTGCTGTTGTGACACCATGATCATTTTTAAAATATATTTTATTGTATGCTCCCATACTCCCTTTAAGGCCCAACAAACATTTTATCAAACTAATTACTCACTCTTGCTGGTGTTCTTAATGACTTCTTTATACTTTCATATGTTGCAAGGTTCTGGGTGTCTAGATTTTTCTGTAAAGAGAAAAATAAACATTCAATGAATGAGTTTCTTGTGTTATGAAGTAAGGACAGAATATTTTTAGAATTTATATGTGCAGTTGATATTATACAAAAGTATATTATGATAATCTGACTCCTAATGACAACAAGGGCAATGCAAAGTGTGGGCCAATGCACCGACCTGCATGCAAATTCGAAGTAGCCTTGAAGGTAGTGTGGGACAGAAAAATTTTCTATGTGGAAAGAGTGAAAACAGAAAAATTTTTCGAAGTCGAAAAAGGACCATAATTCTGAGAAAAATTATTGGACAGAACCCATTCCTTGTGCATATCCCTTCCTCCAGGCAGGTCGATCAGCATACCAGAGGAGATCCAAATCCCGAGTGATGGCTTTGAAGTTACAATGCAAAATGTTTGTAAAGACAGCCAATGGATAGACAGGTGGACAGACAGATGGATAGACGGACAAATGGAGTGCTTAACTAGATACCCCCGAATCCTCCTTCAGAGGTCGGGGACATAATAAAGCAAAAATGCTAAAATATACTATTAAAAAAAAGTGGGGGATATTTGATAAAAGCAAGATATATGAAGAAATATATTTATATTTTATCAAAAAGACAGTTGAGGCATTGCACTGTGACATCTGGTGAATGATTTCAGTGATAGTTGGGTGTCCGATGAGCACACAATCCACACACTGAGCTGTAGATGACATGAATGGTCAGTCAGAGAATTTACCACATTCAGTCCAAGACCTCAATACCCTGTAAATCCTTCTCGGTTCACGAGACAAGTGTGGATCCGGCGTGGCATAGTCCTCACCAAACGTCCAATATCAGCTTGACTGATGTTATTCCATTCTTCCTGCAGTGCAGCGGCAAGTTCTTGGCCATTGGCATTGTTGTAGGTGCCTGCCAAGCATATCCCAGAAGTGCTTGATTGGTGAAAGGTCTGGACTTAGTGCTGGCCAAGGCAGTGTAGTGATATTCTGCTCCTGGAGGAACTCGGTAGTGACACAGGCCCTGTATGCTGTTGCATTGTCATCTTGGAAAATGAATTGATGGCCGTGATGTCGTGCAAATGGCACCACATGAGCTGTTAATATGTCACGGTAGTACTGCCGAGTGACACGCCCTTGGATGACATGTAATGCTGATCTGCTTGTCATTGTTATGCCTCCCCACACCTTAACTGATCCACCACTAAAATGATCGTGCTGCCTAATGGTTATGTTGTGGTATCGTTTGTTCCAATGCTGCCACACTCTGTTCCGCCTGTCGTGGAAGTCAAGAGTGAACCTTGATTCATCAGAAAATATGACGTTGCTCCACCGACGATTGTCCCATCGCTGTCGTGCTCCACACCAATTATGCCTTACTGTGATGTGATGTTCAGTCAAACGAGGAATTATTTGAGGTTGTCAAGTGTATAAATTCCAGCTGTGTAGGCAATTTTGGATAGTCTGACCACTGACTCGCACATCTTTCACTTGGTGCAGCTGCTGTCCAATTTCTGAGGCACTTTGATGGCATTTACGTAATGTTGTGGTTCGGATGAAACAATCCTGGTTAGCAGTTGTTGCCCTTGGACGACCTGTGACCGACATCTGTCATCAACATTGCCTGTCTGATGGTAGCGTGACCACAACCTGCTAATCACCGATTGAGAAACATTGAGAATTTGAGCCACTGCAGTCTGCCTGCTGCCAGTCTTCGCATATCTCAAATTACGTTTTGACCAGAAACTATTGATGAACGAATTTGTACCAAGAAAAGAACGATGAAGCCCATCCAGTACAAATGAAAATTTTAAAACGTACCCCACAGACATTAATGCGGTGCTCCTGCGAAAAACCTGCACAAAGTTTTCGTGGGCTGGTGACATTCATGATTCACACTTAACTTGGTAACATATTAATGTGTCCAATCACACATATCCAATACCATTTTCCGAAAATATCAACATCAGTTTGAATATCCCCTACTATTTTTTGAATAGTATATATTCAAAGCCTATTGACTTGACAGATAATGTTCTGTGATTGCAAAGGCAGTCTTTTCCTAATCAGATCCAGGCCTTTCCATGAGAGGCATGCAACAGTTTGTGAGCTCCTCATTCTCGCCTAATTTATTTTTAGGCAAGTTCCTCATTGCTCGCCTACAGAAATTTTCATGATACTAATCCCAAATCTCAAATGGTAAACATATAGGCAAGTAACTAAAGCCATATGGTGATCACATAAACAAAATCCAAAGCAGAAACTCTGTCAACTTCCAGTAAAATTTAAAGGTACCAGTGAGAGAATGCTGACATGTGATATATTGATAGGTAATACTCCAATTTCTTGTCCATTCTCTGGGTTTCCATAATATTACATTTGTCTATTTTTTTTAATTTAATGTACCAATACACCATAGCTCAATGGGTCTCATAAATTATAAATTTACATACTGATATCACATACAGTTGCAAAAGGCTACATATTTTTTAATTTTCACTTACGCCCAAAACATTCTCTAACCAAAGCATTCCACTAAAGGGTACAAACTATCCCCTGATGATATTTGACCCAAACTGTCCTCCAGGCAAGTGACACCAAATGTTCTCTCGGTAATTTTGACGTTATTCTCTTTTTGTTTTGTTCTTGCAAACATCTTCATTCATGTTACTTAACTCTTCACATTAATTTTACGTTAATAACTACCGCATATACATGTACACAGTTGCAGATGACTTAACAGTGTTTCTACATCATAGTTGGCTGCCTGCACAGGCAGCCAACAATGATGTAAAAACACTGTCAAGGTAAATGGACCCTACCAGTAAGTTCTCAATAAAGAATACATATGGGATAACATTTTTAGAGCAATATAAGATGGGCTGTCTGTGGCTCTATGGTTTCATAAGGGTTAATCAGTAACCTATCAATTTAGTAATTTATAAATTTTATTAACTTAGGTAAAATATCAGACATAAACTAACTAGTTTTTAATTTTTTAAGTTTACACTGGTTATAAAAAAAGAGCATTCGGCAACCAAAAGGACCATGTAGGAGGGCCTGATAAACTAATTTGAAACTTTTTTAAACCTTATGCCCCCTCAACGGAACAAAGTCATACAATGTGAGGTCATATGTTTTTGAGACAAAAAATATAAAGTGTCATCTGCTCCTCGTGTTAAGTGAAGGGTTAAGTTCAAGAGGAGATAATTTGGTAAAAACTTGTGCAGCTTGAAAATCTGGCATTATGCACATGTTCACGCCTTGGTGGTCATGCCTGAGACATTTCATTTAAATTGGTATAGCATATAAATGTAGGAGAAGTTGTACGTACAAGAATTTTGGATGTTTGTCAAGTTGTAGATAAACGGACATACAGGATGATGTCAATATAGTCTCAACTTCTTGAAAGCAAAGATGCAGTAAAGTGATGAGATGTGATAAGAGCCATGCTTAGATACAAATGGACAGAACAAATTGACAGACATAGAGCTGGGCATATAAAATTGCAAATGTAAATCTTTTACCAACTTTGAAACTATGTAACTGTAATTTGCAAACCATCCAAATACTTACATTCTTATTGTGTTTTCCTTTCTCTATTCCCATACATGATAAAGACTTTTTAAAATGTGTCTGTCCTGACCGACCTTGTCTTTTACTGCTGCAGATATAGCAAGCCCATACTTCCTCTCCATCAATCATATGAACACTGCCACCAGCTCTCAGGCAACTATTATGATATGTGTGACCACATCTGTAAATGAGGTTAGCATAATATAATTTAATTTCTACATCTAGATTAAGAATAAATATATAGAGTGTCAAAATATTTTTTTTCACCTTGAGTAGTATTTCAAACAGCAAATTTTCCCATAATGCAACTAAAAATTTGGCTAAAATTCTAGTTGTATTATGGGGAAAAAATCCTTATTAAATTTCAAGATTTTGTATTCAGTGAGCAGATGGTGAAACAAAAGAAAATTCATCAAATTTAGAATGCAACTGCTGCTTAATATTTTTTTCTGACAGGTCAATTCTCTTCTGGTCTGGTTATATATAGAATAAATAGGTACTAGGGCTGGTAATCAGATTTAAACCACAAGTTGGATAAGGGTTTTAACCGCTTGGCTTGCCGAGTGGTTAAAACCCTTATTCTATGAGTGGTTTAAATCTGATTATTGGCCCTAGTGCCTATTTATTTTATTTATACCATGCTCTTAATAAACAATCCACTTTGTCATTTATTTATTTATTGGTGTTTAAGGTCACATACTTATGCACAATGGCTAATCATGACCGTGACAGTTTTACGGAGGAAGCCAGAGTATCCAGAGAGAACCACCGAGCAACGACGTGCAGCTGCAAGCTCCCCTAACATCGTAACTCTGCACTGCAGCATGGGCAGGGTTAGATTGGTTGAAGACATGCGCACCATCAACGAGCAGTACCCTTTAGTACATGGAATCATCGTGCCCCCATGTGGACAATCGGGGTTAAGTGCCTTGCCCAAGGACACAACGCGGGAGTCCAAATCGATTGCGTAGACGGTCACCCATCTGAGGACTAACCGGACTCGACATTGCTTAATTTTGGTGATCTGACGAGAATCGGTTACCGAAACGGCATCGCGCCCCACTTTGTTACTTAAAATGGAGAAAAAACGGCACTTTTTATCGCAAACACATGGGTTTGTTTTGTTTACATCTGCACCAGTGGGCAGTACTACCAGCTGCATGTGAATGCTTGACTGACAGCTAGACACATCATCAAAGTTGATTGAATTTACCTTGCTTTTTCAGTTAAATTATTAACAATTCTTAAATTTTATTTTAAATATTTAATTGTAGGTATTTTAAGCGTAATAAGCCATTGCATGAAGTAGATAATACCGCAAAACGTTAAAAAATTTATAGTAATTTATATATTTTTTATACTTACCAATGACCCAGACTTAGCTGGTGCTAACTCTAACAAAACCAGGGCCAAACACAAATTTTGCCCCCCAATCCCCAAAATTTGCATCCAAAACAAAAAGAAATCATGTCCTAAAGGACCTTCATACTACGCCTCCACTACGCATGCGCAGTGACGCAGACGTCCCGAAATTGGCGCCAATTATCATTCTTACTGGCAGTGCCTGGTCAGCGCTATGTACTCAGCGGGGAGGCAAGAGTTCCCAACTCCAGGGAGGGCCATCCCCGTCTGGGTCATTGGTAAGTATAAAAAATATATAAATTACTATAAATTTTTTAACATTTTTATACTGTACCAATGACCCAGACTTAGCTGAATAGTAAACAGGCTGGAGGGCCTAGGACATAGAGGAAAATCCAATAAGCTCAACTATATAGTAAAGAGGTAACCCCTTAAGGAGAAAAGGAGTATTAGGCTTTACATGTATCTTTCTTATTTAAAATTAAATTAGAAAGATACACTACCCTTAATAATTGAGCACAATAACATTCATGCTCTCTATTAACATCCAGTATATCCCTTATACTAATTATTTTTAAAGCAAGCCAATAAATAAAGTAGTCCAGAGAATTGAGACTCTTTATAGTCATTTAAAAGTGTCCGAGTATTGTATATTAAAGCCCGTTTGACACTTGACATATACAAATGCTTCACACCGAGCTACACTTTAAAAATAAGACATGAATGAATTTTAACATTAATATTACACTTTAAAACCATCCCGGAAGCGACTCAGAAATACTGACTTGGAGGAGGAATTCCCTTGCTTTTCACTATAAAGCAGGTGACCTAAGGGAACACCCGCCCGCCCCCCCCCCCCCCCCCCCCCCCCCTTCCCCTTGCCCTGGGTCAAATAGCCCAGAGCGAAGAGGGCAGCCGGACGGAGTGACTGCCGGAGCAGAAAGCCTGCATAACTATAGTTGCAACTGTTTAGTGGACGACATTCTGAGCAACAGATAACGGACCTAAACAATGCAGGTCTCCAGAAATGGACTCAATATTTCTGAGATAAAAATTCGTAAATGTGGATGGCTGAGACCAATAAGCAGCCTTCATTAAATCTGTAATAGCAACACTATTAGCATAAGCCCAGGAAGTAGAAAGAGCTCTTACTTCATGAGCAGAAATCTTAAGCACAGACTGCTGAGAAGAAGATAAATCTTCATAAGCACTACGGATAGTTAATTGAATCCATCTAGCAATAGAATGGACCGAAATGTCCTTTCTATTAGGCATCAAAGACAGAAAGAAACGTTTCCGTCCCTTTCTGATAAACTGAGATCTCTGTTTATAGATACGTAACGCTCTAACAGGACAGAGTAAAGGCCTACGCCCGTCTGAAGACGGAAGAGCCTTAATAACAATAGATTCCGGATATTTATTAGGAGCCTGATTCTTAGCTAAAAAACCCACATTAGTAGTGAAGGTGATAGTGTTCCCAACACTACGATAGTGAGAATCATCCACCGACAGTGCATGAAGCTCACTGACTCTTCTAGCAGAAGAGAAAGCTAAGAGAAAAGCTGTCTTATAAGATAAGAATTTGAAATCTACTGTCCCAAGAGGTTCAAATGGCTTTTCCTTCAATTTAAGAAGAACCCAAGCTAAATTCCACTTAGGAATTAATCTAAGAGTTCTGGGTCTATTTATCGAAAAGTTTCTAACCAACTTAGATAAAGAGACATTAGATCCAATTTGTAAACTATCATGATGTGCATAGGTATCAGATAACATAGATCTATAACCCTTTATAGTAACAGGCTGCAGTTTGATTTCGTCAAACAAGTATACTAGAAAGTTTGCAATGTCTGGTATAGAGGGATCGAATATATCTACAGAATGATCCCTACACCAACGACGAAAAACCTTCCACTTAGCCGCATAGGTTAGCGAAGAGGAGGTCCTCCTACAGTTAGAAATCGCGTCCACTGCTCGTCCTGTAAAGTGTTTGCCATGCAAGAAGGACCGCACAACGGAAAAACATGAAGGTTGAGACCTTGCGGGTTGTGATGGAGTTGGCGCGATTTCCCCTGCGAAAGAAGATCCTCCCGTGGAGGAAGCTTTCGCGGTAGGTCCCACAACAGACACCTGAGTAGATTTATCCACGGTCTCTGTGGCGACAGAGATGCTACCAACAGAATCTTGCATTGAGATTGTTTTATCTTTAGCAATACTTGTTGAATTAATGGCGCTGGAGGATACGCATATCCTATCATTCCGTCCCAAGGGATCGACAGAGCGTCTACTGCAAATGCTCTTGGATCCGGACACGGAGACACATACGTCTGCAACTGATTGTTGAGATGTGTTGCAAATAAGTCTATCATTGGCCGTTCCCATTGGTAGCAAATCTGATTGAATACTTGTTTGTTGAGAGTCCACTCCGACGGCAACAAGCGACCCTTTCGTGAAAGGGAGTCTGCTAGCACATTCAGACGACCCGGTATGTGACGGACCGAAAGAAGAACGTGATGTTCTAGCGCAAACAGAAGGATTCTTTCCGTTAGATTGAACAACGGAACTGAATGAGTGCCTCCCTGATTCCGTATATACGCCACTACTGTCGTATTGTCGGATAGGATTTGGACATGAGCATTGTGAATAATGTCCATCCAGTGACGTAACGCAAGCCAAATTGACATCATTTCCTTGATGTTTATGTGCTTGCACAGAAATTGCGGATCCCAAAGACCCTGGCATCTCGAATCCGTTGGGATTAATGATGCACCCCAACCTGTTTGACTGGCATCCGTCATAATGGTAAAACTCGGATCCGGCAACTGCAGCGGAACTCCCTGAGTTAACCACTGAATGTTTGCCCAAGTCTGAATCTCTTGTTTCACTTGATCTGACAAGAGAACGTCTACATCGAGCGAATGAATTTTCACACTCCAATTCTGAGTCAAGAAAATTTGAAGAGGACGTGTGCGTAACCGCCCCATCGGAATAAGATCTGCGGCGGCTCCGCACAGACCTATCAGTCTCATAAATTCTCTCGCCGTGACTTTGTCTGCGTGCAGACAATAGCGAGCGTAACAACTGACTAATTTCGCTCTGGTTAACGGCAGACGAACGAGATTGTTGTGCATCTCGAAGCTCATTCCCAGATGAGTGAATGACTTGGACGGCACCAGATCCGACTTCTCCTCGTTTACTATAAAACCGAGACGTCGGAGCAATAGAAGAAGATTCTGAACATCGTTCTGAAGCGTTAACTCGTTGCCGTACCTCTGAAGAATGTCGTCCAGGTAGGCCGACGTTACCGCAGACGAATGAGCTCGGAAATAGATCATTACCGAGTTCATTACCCGAGTGAAAGCCCAGGGTGCTAGATTCAATCCGAAGCACATCGCCCGGAATTGATACACCACTCCTAGGACTGTGAAGCGTAGGTACTTTCGGAATGTCGGATGTACCATGACGTGAAAGTACGCATCCTTGAGATCTATGCTCGTTGCATAATCGTTCACCCGAATACTCGCTCTGACCGATCGAATTGTCTCCATATAAAACTTCGGAGCGACGATCAGCTTGTTTATCCAGCTCAAATCTATGACTGGATGGAACGAGCCGTCTGGTTTCGGAACCAGAAACAGATGGCTGTAGAATCCCGGAGATTCCTGGTTTTCTACGACCTCTACCGCGTTCTTCATTAAAAGAGACTGCACCTCTGATAACAGAGCGTCTCTTTTCTGCGGATTCGACGGAAGATGAGTCCACTTTGGACTTCGAGTTAATGGAGGCTTTCATTTGAAGGATATCTTTAGACCTTCCGAAGTCACTCCTCTCACCCAAGGGTCGTCCGTAATCGACGCCCATTCTTGTGAAAAGCTCGACAACCTTCCGCCAACCGGTACGCGATAGAGGTTTAAGCCATCACCTCCTGGACCTGCGAGGCCTGCGGTAGGAGAAACCACGTCCTCCACGGCCCGCACCTCGCCCCGTCGACCTCGGGGCGTCCGACCGATTGTCCCGGCCTGAAGGACGTCCCGAACGAGAGTCGTTACCCTGACGGTCTCTCGAATAAGACCAAGAGGACGCATCGGAACCTCTATAGGAACCTCTCTTGGGCGCATTAGACCCAGAAGTGCCTGTCTTATTCGTGTCTGCTGTATCCGACTTCTTAGGAGCAGATTTGAACAACAGAGAATCTTTAGCTTTCTTTGTAATTTTATCATAAATAGCAGAAAGCTTGCCGTCAAAGAGAAGTTCTCCTGAGACTGAAGCGACTCTAAGAGAGTTCTTCACCTTAGTATCCACTAGTGTGGATGTAGCTAGGGCTGCGTCACGTCTAACCAACTCCAGATTTGCCACTGAAAGGGCGGAGTTACATGTGGAATAAGCTACTGCCCTTGAAAGAAGTCTTAAAGAGGATTGTATATCCTGAAACTCTTTCCCCTGAAGGCGCAGTGATAACGCCTTAGTAAGGTGATCTGCGTAAGATAAGGCATCTAAATTGGCTCTGTTAGACGCAATAGCTGTTTCCAACACCGCGGTTGGAATAGAAGCCGACGACGGTAATGATAGCTCTAAGTCTTCCGCCTCGTCGTCCATACGCAGAGGAACTCTCGGTATACCCTGTCCTGCCGTATCGAATTTATTCCTTGCATTAATGAAAGGCAGGTTGAGAGTATTAGCGGACAAGAAACCTGCTTTCCCCGTCCTGGAAGCAAGTTTAAAAATAGCGTCGTTCAATAATTCAAATGTTCTTGCAACATTATTGGACTGCGACAGAAACTCGGGAGCGATGTCCCTGAACCGCTCAAAAAATTCAGAGTCCAATGACGCTATAATTCTCTTGTCCGGAACCGCAGCAGTCTGGCCCGACGGAACAACCTGAGGGAGAAAGTGCCAGATGAAGTCCACGGCAGCTTTATGTTGTTCCGAAAGGGATAGCTCCAAGTCATCCGTATCCCTTTCACCATCCGGTCGGACCTCATGATGTTCCCGGTCGTCCGCCCCCGATGCTTCGGCGGAGCGTACCGACCCAGCGCCGTCGGATAATTCTCGATCCGACACCGTTTCTGTCGGCTGCTGGGATGCTGCGATAAGCTGTGCTATCTGCACAAGAATGTCCGGCGTCGAGACCTGCGGAGGCGCAGTCTTTCGCTGCTTCGCCGAGGGCAGCTCCTATGCGAACGTCCGGAGTCCATCGGTCTCGAATCCCTGGCTGCCGGATGGTGTGACCTGGTCGCCGAAGAATCCTTGATCGGCAAAGCTGGTAATATATCGGCGGTCACGCAGCCAAGGTGCGGTCGTGTGCGCTGACGAGAAGAGGAAGCCTTAACAGTCTCCGCGGATTGCTTATACAACGGAGCGTCCCGAGCGACGGACGTATGCTCCGCTAAAGACACATTTTGTACCACAACATCTGGTCCCAGATGTTGTTGTACGAGAGAGGGGCCTCTCTCGCTTGCGGCCCGGCTGGACCTGGACGAGCTAGGAACCGGACTCAAAGGCTTCCTCCGTTCTCGCTCACTATCCGCCGTCACTGGGTGTGCATCTATTATGTTTATAGTGCTCGCATCACCCAAAATTTCCTCCTGGACCGCATCGGACGTACCCGGCTGCCGAACCATTCGGTGAATGGACGCTACACCGGCGAGCTAGCGGACGACATTTGTCTAATCTCCATGAGCACTTTTGCCGCTAGCTCTGAATTCATTTGTGACGACGGACGCACACTTGTAGAAGATAACATGGAAACATCACCCTGTTCTGGTTCCTCTGAAATAGAAACTGAGAGAGTAGAGTGACCTTGCGGAGAAAGAGCCGGCATAGCCCTTTCTCCAGAAACAACATATCGTGACACACTTTTCCAATGTTTCTCATCCCAATATTCACATATAGGACAGGGATTAATGCGAGAACACTGACTACAATTAATACAATGATCATGAAAGTCAGAGGAAGATTTCTTCCTATTACAATTTGAACAATGTCCCTTCATTGTGAAAGAACAACAATAAGTCCTAGTTACTCGCAAAAACCCCTGACACAAAGATACATAATAACATGATCCATTAATAAATGAAAAAACAATTGCAAATCAAAATAATTTTGAAAAAATATTTTTTCAGCGAAGCCCAAGTTGCTGAAAAGTAATGTTGAACCCCAATGGATCCGATGGCAAAGTGTGGTCAAAAATTTTAAATTTATATTAAATAATTAATGAGACACTTACGGATAATACAAATGTATCTTATAGTGAGATAAACTACAGCAAAGGCAAACAGCCCCCCTCAAAAAAGGCTGTTGCCAATGTAAACAAACAGTGTAAAAACACCAGAAAACATGACTCCAGGAACTGAAAAAACTGGCCCGGAATCAGTCATCAAATTACACTCTATCTGATGCAAAACAGAGACTCCCAGGGGAGAATCTGCAGAACATCAGATGGAAGATGCAGAACACAAACGTTATACACCCATGGGTGAAAACGTAACTATGGGGAAAATAACAGAAAACATTCTGTAACCAAGCAACTCTCCCAGGAAATTTTAGAAATGAAATTTCTCAAAAATATGCCAAAAGCATGGGAGAATTGCAAGGGGGGACTTTAGAAGGCTAGGGGAGAGGAAACACTGAATAAGCAGTGCAACATTTAGCAAGAATGACAACAAGAGTCCCATGCCTCGAAAATAGGCAACTTAACATAATTTCATCAAAAAATTTTAAGTACAGCCCTGACTATTTTTTGTCACTTCTTTTTCCTCTCCTCCTTCTATCCTCCTTAGAATCACATTTTCTCCAAAAATTACGTGTCTGGCATCCTTTAAACTGAGATTTACAAGCACAAAGATCAGTGAGATGTTGACTGATGAAGGGCCAAACAGAGAATGATAATTGGCGCCAATTTTGGGGACGTCTGCATCACTGCGCATGCGTAGTGGAGGCGTAGTATGGAGGTCCTTTAGGACATGATTTCTTTTTGTTTTGGATGCAAATTTTGGGGATTGGGGGGCAAAATTTGTGTTTGGCCCTGGTTTTGTTAGAGTTAGCACTAGCTAAGTCTGGGTCATTGGTACAGTATAAAAATATTGTATGTTTGAATGAAAAGTCACAAAGTGTGAATCTATCGAAGTCAGCAAAATGCGTAATGTCAAAGGCTAAGTTCATTGAACTTCCTACTACAGGTGTAAACCTTTTTTAACTGCAGTAGAATCGTTACACCGTTAGTGGCGTTAAAAACTAAAATTTAACATACAGGCTTTTCACAGGTAGAAACATATGTGAGCATGGTATAAATTTCAATAATTACCAGACAAAATTTCTTGTGAAACTTAGTTCAGTCTCGCGTGATATTAGTGTGCAGAGGGTCAACACCACTCGGTGAGGAGGTTAAATAAGTAAAACAAAGAGTGAGATGAAAAATTTATTTTGACACACTATGTAATTATTTTATTTATCTCACAGGGGTCTTCTAATGTTCATGGGATAAAAGAGCAAATATTTTGACTATTAAAAGAAATTTTGTTTCTCAGGCACCTGCATCATCATTAAAATTTTGCACAAAAAAATTATTTTTTCACCTGTTATATTTTTAACCAATTAAAATCTACACTGACTAAAGCCAATTCTTTTCAAACTTTGATGTGCAATAAATATGATGGAAAAGCTGACTTGTAAAGAACAAGTGTTGAATGACTAATGATTCCCAGGAGAGTAAACATTTCAGATTTCTGAGACATTTAAAACTGTTTTCAGGGATTAATGACAAAAAACAAAAACATCTGGCGTCAAAAATTCTTTTTAAAAAGTTGCCTGAGAAACAAGGTTTCTTTTTACTAGCCTTATGATAGCAAAGTTCAAGACCTATTGCCTACTGTTTTTCTCTAAATTGGAGGCAATACGTCAAAACATCTTAGTGAAAGTGTAATTACACAAGTGATGTCACAGCTATTGCAGGCCTTGAAAAACCACACCATCCCCCACCAATAAGGTTCAGGAGAGTGGCTGTCCTTATTGTTTAATATATACCCTTGGTCAGTCTTTAATACCATCCATTGAGAGCTGCTAACCACAGAGGGCTTTAACTGAGATATTGACAAATTCTGCTTTAATGTACAGGGATTGTGGGTAGACAACCCTGACCATAATAGGTTGTTCCCATCCAGGCATGAACCTGAATATGCATATGAAATGTGATGATATCAGAAAATAACGTCATGCAGCAGACCATGCAGAGTCAATTGTAGACAGTATTGTGGATGACTGCCGTGATGGTCATTATGGGCAGTCAACTTTTACCAAGCCTGGAAATAAGCAGACTCATCTGCAGAATGAGATCCCCAGAGGGCTAATTTAGTGATGCTACCCTGCACAGCAGGGTAGCATTACTAAATTTACCCTCTGTGAACCTCAATCTGAATCACAGTCTCAGACCTAAACAGAAAGAGGTACCTAGAGCATAAATTGGCTGATTCTAACCCACTGTATGGAACAGCATCAGCAATTTCCCCCTCAGGGGGGCCTCATCCTGCAAATGACAGATTGCTTATTTCCAGACTTGACCATTACCGCAATAAGCCATTCTCAACTGCTCATATACAAAGTTATCCTGCAAAATTTTGAGAAAATTGAAGTGTACGTGTGGTGTCCAAGAAATCCATGATAGCTGTTGTGGCTGTCATTGTGGGCAGCCAACTATGACCATACTAAGATGTTTTCATCTAGGTATGAACATGAACATGTACATACAATTTTGTGATGATCTAAAAAGAACTGTGGGCTGTAGCCTGCGCTGAATGAATAATAAAAAGTGTTCAGAAGAAATTCAAGATGGATGCCATTATGGGTGATGAACCATCACCAAAACAGGACGTTCTCATCTACTCTTGATATGAAGTCACCCTGCCAAATTAAAAAAAAGTTGATACATAAATGCGACAATGTAGTATGTGAGGAAGAAATCCAAGATAGCTACAGTGGCAGCATTGTAGGCAGCCTGACCATGACTTTAATGGAATGTTTTGATCTAGACATGAACCTGAACATGCATATGACCTTTGGTCATGATCGGAAAAGAACTGCGGTCTAGAGCCAGTGCTGAATGAATTGTAGACATTGTACTGGTGAAATCTAGGCTACCATAGTGGCTATTATAAGTGGTGACCCATCACCAAAATAGGATGTTCTCATTTACTCCTCATACTAAGTCACCCTTTCAAATTTAAAAAAAATTATAAATTAAAAGTAATTTGTATATTTTTTATACTTACCAATGGCCCAGACTTAGCTGGTGCTAACTCGAAAAATATCGAGGGCCAAACACAAATTTTGCCTCCTCAATCCCCAAAATTTGCACGCAAAACTGAAAATTAAAAGTCCTACCTGGCCCTCCATACATTTACTCTCCGTGCATGCGCAGATGCCAGGAAGTGACCGGAATTGGCGCCAACATCATTCTTTGTAAAAGAGAATATTACATAATAATTCTGCGGGGAGGTATGAGTGTCCAATCATGGGAGGGCCATCTCCATCTGGGCCATTGGTAAGTATAAAAACTATACAAATTACTTTAAATTTATAATATTTTTATACTATAACCCAATGGCCCGACTCCGCTGAATCAAGAAAGGGTGGAGGGCCTAGGACTTCAGAAATAGTAGATCAACATAGATCCAATCCTGCAATCCATGATGAAAGGAAATTTGAATAATTAGGAATTACATGTATGTCTCTCTACACAGTAATAGAGGAGACATATCCTAAATAAGGAGCCCAAATTAAGTAATTCCTTATTCTAAGCATGAAGACAATGCTAATTAGGATGTAACGAGTTCCTAATTTTTAAGGCTTGTCCGGACTAAGCCCCAAAAATTAGGATGGTATATCTGAGAATGAGAGAAAATCCCTCACAAACATACACCATACAATAACACTTCAGCTGTATGCAGGATATAATTACAGATAAAACAGCTTCCTTCATAGTTACATACCCATTAAGCCAGAGAAGAGGTAAAAATCCCCCCCCCCCCACTTTCTTTTGAAGGAATCTTCAAAAGAAAGAGGGGAGACCTCTGGAATCAATAAGAGCAGTACCCAAAAACAATATAAATAATCGTCGAACAGGCACTCAGGTATTAATTAATGATTAATAAATGGTGCTTAATGCCACTTCAGAAGCTACGGCTATAGCGACAATCCTGGTAATTAATATTACCACAGACGCATACACAGATACGTCGAAAACCGGTGATATAAAATATACCATACACACTGAACGATCCCTGAAGAGAAAACACACTTAAGAGGTAATCCACAGGCGGCCTCTGTACAATAAATTCCAGTAACAACACTCTCCAATGTGTACTATCCGATATCTATGACCGTAAACACGTGAGAATATGCAATTTGAGTACTGACATAATAGAAACCTGGATCTAGAAATGGACGTAGGTATGATTAACAGGCTCCGACACGGACCGCCCCCGAAATATATTATAATTTCAAGGTCCACAAAATACAATAAAGCGTTAGCTTAATAATATAATGCACGAGAGCATTAAAATCCAGCATGTAATCATCTGAATACCAGTTAACTGGTTATGCAGCCTCTGAGGTACTCAAAGAGTAGCAATTTAATTATGATTATTTTCTAATATGCGCTTGTATATAACAAATCAACAAATAATCACAGGAATCTAATCCAACTAAAAAGCGGATGTGCTCATGAGGTCGCCATAGAACACAAACCAAATGCATATTATGTATGTATTAAATTACACGAGGCTTGCGGGAAGAAAACTACGACTTGCCTGGTAATTGCCTCTAAACACATAGGCAGTGTGTGTGTGTGTGGGGGGGGGGGGGGGGATTCGAAGTCATATCGAAATCTCCTCACCTGCATTACTTAATCAATAATATAGGGACCCGCGATGGTTCCCTCACATCTAACCGACTCCTTTATGCCACTATGGGAAGATAAGGACGTGAAGAACAAAACTTCCCCTGAAAAAGAAGGCCCTCTCTTGGTGGAAGCTTCTGGGGAGCGTCCCATAACAGACACTTGAGAATACTGATCCAAGGTTTCTGTGACAACAAAGGTGCTACTAGGATTCACAACGAGACTGTTTAATCTTAAACGTAATCTACTGACTCAAATGAATTGGAGGATACGCGTATCCTATCATTCATCCCCATGAATTCTGCAGAGCATCAACTGCATGCGCTCAATGGTCTGGGCATGGCGACACAAATGACGGTAACTAATTGTCCCGGTGCGTCGCAAACTGAACTATCATGGGGCAATCCCATTGGTAGCAAAACTGTCCAAATTCTCGCTTGTTGGGTGTCCAATCCAAATGCAACAGGTGACCTTTCCGAGGAGCAAGTCTGCTAGTACGTTCAGATGACCCAGTATATGATGGATAGAGAGATGAACATGATGATACATGACGAAATAGAAAAATCTCCTCTGTTAGTTGGCATAACGGAAATGAATGGGTGCCGCCCTGGTTCCTGATGTACGCTACCACTATCGAGTTGTCCAACAATATCTGAACATACGTGTCCGCTATAATGTGGATCCGTTGATGTAATGCTAACAATATTGACATCATTCTTTGATGTTTATGTGTTTCTCCAGGAACCGAGGGTCCCAAGACCCCTGCATTTCGAGTCTGTCGGACTCAGGGTCATGCCCCAAAATATTGACTCACATCCATCATAATCATGAAAGCCAGATCTGGCAGTTGCAGCGGAACTCTCTGTGTTAACCACTGAATATCTGCCCAAATCTGGACCTTTTGTTTACTAGATCCGTTAAAACAATACTGGTCTTGAGCGAATGCGTCTTCACACTCCAGTTCTGGGTAAAGAATAACTGAAGGGGACGTGTGCAGAAGCGACCCATCGGAATAAGATCTGTAGCCGCTCTGCACAACCCCATCAATCGCATGAAATCCCTCGGTGTTAATGAGTCTGAGTGTAGACAAAAGCGAGCATAACAACTGACTAATTTCGCTCTGTGTAACGGCAGACGAACCAGATTGTTGTGAGACATTACTGAGTTCATTATTCGAGTGAATACCCAGGGCGCTAGATTCAGACCAAAGCACATCATTTGGAACTGAAATACTATCACTTGGACGACGAATCGTAGGTACTTTCTGAATGCCGGATATACCTGGACATGAAAGAACAGATCCCTAGATCTATGCTTGCTGCATAGTCGATCACTTGAATGCTCGCTTTTACCGACTGAATGATTACCATAAATAAACTTTTAGAGCCATGGTAAACTTGTTATCCAGCTCCAGTCTATTATCGGTCAGAACAAGCTCTCTGGCTTCGGCACGAGTAACAGGTGACTGTAGAATCCTGGAGAATCTTGATTCTCAGTGACCTCTATTACTTTCATTGTCAAGAGAACCTTTACCTCTGATTAGAGAGACTCTTATGCACTCTATTCTGCTGTTGCGGGTCGATTAGACGCCGACTTAATGAGCACAGTAATGATGCTTTCTTTGTAGCTTGGTCATAAACCAATGAAAGCTTATCATCAAAAACTTAGTGTCCGGATACCGGAGTGACCCGTAGAGAGTTTTTCACCTTGTCATCTATTAAAGATGATGACGCAAGGGCTCCGTCACGTCTGATTAACTCCAAATTAGCAACTGTTAAGACAGAGTTATACGTGATAAATATAATAGCCCTGGAAAGGACTCTTAAAGAGGTACGAACATCCTCAAATTCCTTTCCGTAGAGACGTTGCGTCACAGTTCTTAAAGGTGATCTGCGAAAGACAGTGAGTCTAAATTCGCTCTGAATGAAGAAACTGCCGTCTCAATTGTGTCCGAGCGAATAATGAATGACGAAGGTAAGGCCATAACTAGGTCCTTAGCCTGCTCATCCAAACGCAGAGGAACTCTCTATACATCTTCCTCGACCGTTATAAATGAACGTAGTTCAACAATCGGTAAAATTATGGAAGATGATGACAAGAAAACGCCTTACTTCTTCCCACTGGAAAGTTGAAGATGGTGTCGTCTAAAAGGCCTAAGGCCTGCGACACCTGTCTAGACTTAACAGGAGAAGACATAACTTCCTCTTTGTCCGGATGAAGTCAGCGTCCACCAACGCTAGCGGTTTCTTCCATGTAGTCGCAGCATTCTGATTCGCTGGAACAAATTCAGGGTAGTGTTGATGGATTAAATCCATTGCAACCATGTGTTGTTCCAAAAGGGAAGGGTAACCCTCCTCCGTATCCCTTTCATCATCCGTCTGAATCAGTTGAAAGTCAAAAAATAGGGCCAAACACAAATTTTGCCCACCCCCCCCCCCCCCCAATCCCCCAAATTTGCATCAAAATCCAAAAATAGATGTTCTATGTGGTCCTCCATACTTTTGTCCACTGCACATGCGCAGTGTCCGGCAAGTACCAAAATTGGAGCCAAATCCTCATTCTTACAACCAGTGCCTGGTAAGCGTTATGTAATCAGTGGGGAGGTAAGAGTTCCCAACTCATGGGAGAACCATCCCCGTCTGGGTCATTGGTAAGTATAAAAAATATATAAATTACTATAACTTTTTTTGACATTTTTATACTGTACTAATAACCCAGACTTAGCTGAATAGAAAAAAGGCTGGAGGGCCTAGGACATAAAGGAAAATCCAATAGACTCAATTACATGTAAACAGAATTATCCCCTCAAGGAGAAGAGGAGAACAGGCTTTACATGTATTTTTCTTGTTTATACCAAAAAAGAAAGACACAATACCATTCCATAATTGAGCACAATAACATCAATGATCTCTATTAACATCCAGTATAACCCATTATACTAATCTTTTTAAAGGAAAGCCAATAAATAAAAATAGTCCAGAGAATGAAACTCTTTATACTCTTTTAAAAGTGTCCGAGGATTGTATATTAGCGCTTGTATGACACGTGACATATACAAATGTTACACTTTAAAAATATTACATAAATGAGATAGACATTAGCTTTACACTTTAAAACCATCCCGGCACCGACTCAGAATTACTGACTCCAGAGGAGGTATTCCCTTGCTTTTCACTATAAAGCAGGTGATATAAGGGAACACCATCCCCCCCCCCCCACCCCTTTCTCCTAGCTCTGGGTCAAATACCCCAGAACGAAGAGGGCAGCAGGACAGAGTCACTACCGGAACAGAAAGCCTACATAACTATAGTTGCAACTGTTTAGTGGACAACATTCTGAGCAACAGATAACGGACCTAAACAACGCAGGTCGCCAGAAATGGCCTCAATATTTCCAAGATAAAAATTTGTGAATGTGGAAGGCTGAGACCAATATGCAGCCTTCATCAAATCGGTAATAGCAATACCATCAGCATAAGCCCAAGATGTAGACGAAGATAATTTATCATAAGCAGTACAGATAGTTAATTGAATCCACCTTGCAATAGAATGGACCGTAATGTCCTTTCTATTGGGCAGCAAAGACAGAAAGAAACGCTTACATTCCTTTCTGATAAACTCAGATCTATGTTGTAAATACGCATAGCTCTGACTGGACAAAGCAAAGGCCTATGACCGTCTGGAGACGGAAGAGCCTAAACAATATGTTCAGGGTACTTATTAGGAGCCCGATTGTTAGCCAAAAATCCAACATTAGTAGTCAATGTAATAGTATTACCAGAACTACGATAGTGAGAATCATCAACAGATAGTGCATGAAGCTCACTAACTCTTCTAGCAGAAGAGAAGGCAAAGAGAAAAGCTGTCTTATAAAATAAGTATTTGAAATCCACTGTATCAAGAGGTTCAAATGGCGCTTCTTTTAGCTTCAGAAGAACCCAAGCCAAATTCCACTTATGAATTAATGTAAGGGTTCTAGGTCTATTTATCGAAAAATTTTACGCTTAGATAAAGAGGCATTAGATCCAATCTGTAAGCTATCATAATGAGGATAGGTATCCGATAGCATAGCCTTATAACCCTTAATAGTATTTGGCTGCAGTTTGATCTCTTTAAACAAGTAGACCAAAAAATTAGCAATGTCTGGAATGGAGGGATCATAATATCAACAGAATGATCCCTACACCATCGAGAGAAAACTTTCCACTTAGCAGCATAACTTAACTAAGAGGAGATCCTCCTACAGGTAGAAGTTGCGTCCACCGCTCATCCTGTAAAATGCTTGCCGTGCAAGAAGGACCGCACAACGGAAATACATGAAGGTTGAGACCTACAGGGTTGTGATGCAGTATGAACAATTTCCCCTGTGAAAGAAGGTCCTCCCGAGGAGGAAGCTTCCGCGGGATGTCCCACAACCGACACCTGAGTAGATTTATCCATGGTCTCTGAGGTGACAGAGATACTACCAATAGGATCTTGCAGTGAGATTGCTTGATTTTAGCAATATCAGCTGAATCAACAGAGCTGGAGGACGTATCCTATCATTCCGTCCCAAGAGATCGAGAGGGTGTCTCCTGCAAACGCTCGAGGATCTGGGCATGACGACACATACGTCTGCAACTGATTGTTGAGATGCATTGCAAATAAGTCTATCATAGGACGATCCCATAGGTAGCAAATCTGACTGAATACTCGTTTGTTGAGAGTCCATTCTGACGGCAACATACGACCTTTCCGAGAAAAGGGAGTCCGTTAGAACGTTCAGACGACCCAGAATATGACGGACCGATAGAAGAACTTGATGCTCTAGGACAAACAGAAGGATTCTTTCCGTTAGATTGAACAACGGAATGGAATGAGTGCCTTCCGAATATACGCTACTACTGTCAAATTGTCGGACAGAAATTGAACATGCAAATTCTGAATGATGTTCATCCATTGACGTAGCACAAGCCAATTGACATCATCTTTTGATGTGTATGTGCTTTTTAAGGAACTGCGGATCCCAAAGACCCTGGCACCTTGAATCTAATGGGCTCAAAGTTGCGCCCCAACCTGTTTGATCGCATCCGTCAATATCATAAAAATCGGATCCTGCAGTTGCAGTGGTACTCCCTGAGTTAACCACTGAATATCTGCCCAAGTCTGAATCTCATGTTTCACATGATTCGACAAGACGATGTTCGTTTCGAGCGAATGAGTCTTCACAGTGTGAAGTTCACACTCCAATTCTGAGTAAAAATATCTGGAGTGGACGAGTGCATAGCCGCCTCATTGAAATAAGATCCGCAGCGGCTCCACACAAACCTGTCAGTCTCATGAATTCTCTCGCTGTTACTACATCTGAGTGAAGACAAAAGTGAGCGTAACAACTGACTAACATCGCTCTGGTTAACGGCAGACGAACGAGATTGTTGTGCATTTCTAAGCTCATTCCCACGTGGGTGAATGACTTGGACGGCACTAGATCCGACTTCTTTTCGTTTACTATGAAACCGAGACGTCGGAGCAATTGAAGCAGACTCTGAACATCGTTCTGAAGCATTAACTTGCTGCCGTAACTCTGAAGAATGTCGTCCAAGTAGGCCGACGTTACCACAGATGAATGAGATCAGAAATGAGTCATTACCGAGATCATTATTCGAGTGAAGGCCCAGGGCGCTAGATTCAGACCAGAGCATCATTGCTTGGAACTGAAAACAACTCCTGGGACAGCGAAGGTACTTTCTAAATGCCGGATGTACCATGATGTTAATGTACACATCCTTGAGATCTATGCTCGCAGCATAATCGTTCACTCAAATGCTCGTTCTGACCGATCGGATGGTCTCCATATAAAATTTTGGAGCCACGATCAGCTTGTTTATCCAGCTCAGATCTATAACTGGACAAAACGAGCCGTCTGATCTTGGAACCAGGAACAGGTGACTGTAGAAAACTGGAGAATCCTGGTTTTCTACGACGTCTATAGCGTTCTTGTCCAGAAGAGATTGGACTTCTGATAGAAGCGAATCTCTCTTCTGAACGTTTGATGGAAGCTGAGACCAGCGTGGACTTCGAGTTAACGGAAGTTTTTCCTTGAAGGACAGTTTTAGACCTTCGGAAATAACCCCTTGCACCCATGCATCTGACCGGTTATCTCGGCCAGCATTACGACCCTTATCCGAGTCGCTACTCTGACGGTCTCCGGAGTAAGACGTAGAGGCTTTCTTAGATCCTCTATAAGAACTTCCTTTGGATGTATTCACCCCCGAAGTACCTGCCTCACTCCTCCCTGCTGAGTCCGACTTTATCAAAGCGGATTTAAAAGCAGAGAATCCAAAGCTTTCTTAGTAATCTGATTATAGATTGTAGAAAGCTTACCATCGAAGAGAAGCTCTCCTGAGACCGGAGCAACTGGAAGAGAGTTTTTCACCTTACTATCCACTCTTGTGGATGCAGCCAGGGCAGCATCACGTCTGACTAACTCCATATTGCCACTGAAAGGGCGGAGTTATACGTAGAAAATGCTATGGCCCTTGAAAGAACTCTCAAGGAAGTTTTGAACATCCTGGAATTCTTTCCTCGAGACGTAATGACAATGCTCTGGTAAGGTGATCTGTGTAAGATAATGCGTCTAAACTGATTTTTCTGTTAGATAAGATAGTCGTCACCAGCATACTGGATAAATCGACATAGACGCCGGCAATGACAATTCCAAGTCGTTTGCCTGGTCGTCTAAACGCAGAGGAACTCTCGGCATGCCCTGTCCTGCCATTTCAAATCTATTTCTATGATTGATGAAAGGCAGCTGTAGAGCATGAGATGATAAGAAACCTGATTTGCCAGTCTTAAAGGCTAGCTTGAATATAGAGTCATTAAGAAGTACAAATGTCCATGACATTTCTGGACTAGGTCGGAAAGTCAGGATCAATGTCCCTATTCTGGCCGAATAAATCTGTGTCCAGTGACACTTTCAGTTTCTTATCAGGTAATGCAGCATTTTGGTCCAGAGAAACAACTTCTAAAAGGTGTTGCCGGATGAAATCTACGGTCACCTCAAGTTGTTCGGAAAGGGAAAATTTCAACTGCGCTGATTCCCTTTTACCATCCGCCTGGGCCACATAAGAATCACGGTCGTCCCTTACTGACTCTGCAGGGGAGCGAACAGACCCAGCTTCCTCAGACAGTTTTTTTACTGAAAAAGTTTCTAATGGCTGCTGGGATGCTGCGATGAATTGAGCTATCTGTGATAGCAAGTCCGTCACAGAGGCCTGTGGAGCCGCGGCCTTACATAATTTAGCCGCTGAAAGCTCCTGGGACGTTAATTCCTGCATACTTCTCATATGCGAACGTCCCAACTGGAAAGGCCTCGTGTCCTTGGCTAGCGGATGGCGTGACCTGGTCGACGTGGACTCCCTGGTCGAAGCAGGCTGGATATCTGCGGTCACATAGCCAAGGTGCGGTCATGTGTGCTGATGTGAGGATGAGGAAGCCAATAGACAAGCTGGGTCGGACTGTCTACGCGATGGAGCGTTCCGAGCAGGAGGAGAGGACGTATGCTCCGACTAATGAACGTTATATACAACAACATCAGGGTCCAGATGTTGTTGTATGAGAGAGGGGGCCTCTCTCACTTGCGGTCTGGGTAGACCTGGACGAGCTAGCTACCGGACTGACTGGCTTCCTCCGTTCCATCCTCCGATCCGTCGTTGCCTGATCCAAGATTATAGTGCTCGCAACACCCCTTCTCCTCTCCTGGACCGCAACGGACGAACCCGGCGTCACGACCATTTCGTGAATAATTGCTTCACCAGTGGAGCTAGCGGGCGGCAAGTAACCATCAATCCTACGTGGGACCTCTTAGGCACTTGCCGCATTCCTTTGAGCACTTAGCCGCTAGCTCATTATTGCGACGACGGAAGCACACTTTTGAAGTCATCACGGAAACATCACCCTGTTCTTGTTCCTCTGAAAAAGAGACTGAAAAACTAGAGTGACCCTGTGGAGAGAGGACCTCTCACCACTAACTATACCGTGACACACGTCTCCAATGTTTGTCATCTGAATTGGCACACACTGAGCAAGAATTAGTGCAAGTACACAGACTACAACAAATACAATGAACATGAGAATCACAGGAAGACTTCCTCGATTTACAATTGAACAATATTCTTTCATTATGAAAAAATATTAAACAGTCATCAAATTTTCGAAAAAATTTCAAGATGAGCCCAAGTTCCCAATGGGAATGATGAGCCCAAATGGATCCCAAAAAAGCCTAAGTGTGGACAAAATTTTTTAAAACATGTTTAAAAATTAATGTTACACTTATGGACAATATTAATGTTGATGGCTATGAGTAGAACTAATAGAAGACAAGGAATCACTGTCAGAAGTAACCGTTGTCAGCATAAACAAAAGTGAATAAAAACTGTAAACAAGACTCCAGGCACTGAAAATATGGCCCGAAATCAGTAACCAATTTTAACACTATCCTATGTAAAACAGATGCTTCCTGAGAAGAAACTGCAGTACATCGGAAGGTAGATGCATGACCGAAACGCCTAACCACCCTAGGGTGAGGACGTAACCATAGGGAAAAACAGAATAAACATTCTGTTACCAAGCCAAAACTCCCAAGAAATTTCAGTAAAAAAATTACAAAAATTATGCCAAAAGCATGGGAGAATAGCTAGGGGGGTATAAAGGAAAAGGAGAGAGGAAACTCTGAACAAACTGGAAATTTCATAACAAGAATGTAAACATCAGGCCTATGCCCCGAAATTAGGGAACATGAAATAATTTTGCATAAAATTTATAAGTTACAGCCCTGAACACATCCTTCCACCGTTCCTTCATCTCATCCTTTTATTTCATCCTTAGATCCACCATTTCTTTCATGATTTTGTGTCTGGCATCATTTTAACTGAGATTATAAGCACAGATATCAGTGAGATGTTACTGATTGAAGGGCCAAACAAACAATGAGGATTTGGCTCCAATTTCGGTACTTCCTGGACACTGCACATGTGCAGTGGACAAAAGTATGGAGGACCACATAAGACATATATTTTTTGGATTTTGATGCAAATTTTGGGGATGGGGGGGGGGGGGGGCAAAATTTGTGTTTGGCCCTAGAATTTAAGAGTTAGCAACAGCTAAGTCTGGGTCATTGATACAGTATAAAAATATCACGGTCAGCGGCATCTAGCCTTGCAGATGACTGGACTGACCCACCACAATCAGACAGCGCAGGTTCTGAGACTGCCGTCAGCTGCCTCTGCACTTGCTTGGATGAGCTGCGCAATCTTTGACAGCAAGTCCGTTACGGAGGCCTGAGGAGCAGCGGCCTTAATGTTCCTGACTGCCGGCAGCTCCCGGGACGGTGTGTCTGAGATGGCTCTTTCGTCCGGACGTCCCAATAAATGAGGCCTCACCTCCTTAGCTACTGAATAGTGCTACTTTCACCATCCAACTGAATCAGATTAGACTCACGGTCATCGGCATCTGAATGCGCAGATGACTGGACCAACCCAGAACCATCCGTCAGCTAAAGTTCTGAGACTGCCGTCGGCTGCTTCTGCTTCTGTACTTGCTGGGATGCTGCGATGAGCTGCACAATCTGCAACAGCAAGTCCGTTATGGAGGCCTGAGGAGCAGCGGTCTTCTGTTACTTGGCCACCGGCTGCTCCTGGGACAGTGTGTCCGAGATGGCTCTTTTCTGCGGACGTCCCTGATGAATGAGGCTTCATCTCCTTGGCTACTGGATGGTGTGACTTCTTTGATGAATAGTGGACCTTTCTCGGTGATGCAGGCTGGAGAACAGAAGTCACGTAGCCAAGGTGTGGTAGTGTGTGCTTGGTAGATGCTGAAGAAGAAGCCGCAACTGTAGCCGACCCCGGCTGTGAACTGAGCGGAGCATCCCGGATGGGAGGCATGGACGTATGCTCCGACTGACGCAAGTTCCGAACCACAACATCTGGCCCCAGATGTTGTTGTGAAAGAGAGGGGGCTCTCTCGCTCGCAGTCCTTCAGACCTTGCCGAGTTTCCCGCTGAACTTGCCGGCTTCTTCCTCTCCATCATCGCAGGGTGAGCCTGTTTTTATTTTATAGTGCTCGCTCTACCCTTTCTACTCTCCTCGACTGCAATGGTCACATCCGGCATCACGGTACCCATGGATGGAGTAACCGCTTCACCGGTTGAGCTAGCTGGTGACAGGGTTGCCCTGCCTAATATTTAAGAGCACTTTTGCCGCTAACTCTGTTTGACTATCTAAATCCGATGACGGAAGCACACTCTCTGACGGTGTCACGTAAACATCACCATGTTCTTGTTCCTCTGTAAACAGAAACTAAAAAACTAGAGTGACTTTTTGGCGAGAGGACCAGCAGTGGCCTCTCACCGTGAGAGGACTGCCAGTGGCCTTTCGCCTCTAACAACAAACCGTGACACCCGTCTCCAACGTTCGTCATCCCATTCGACACATGTTCAGCTAGAATTAGTGGGAGTACATCGGCTACAAGCAAGGCAACCAACATGGAAATCAGAGGAAAGGCTTCCACGCCTTGCATTTGAGCAATATGCTTTCATAATGAGAAGCAAAATAAGTCGATCGTACTCCCACCAACTCCACATTAAATATTAGAAAAAGATACATAAATAACATTCAAAATATAAATCGAAAAATAATTGAAACAAAAAAAATTTTCGAAAAATTTTGACAAGAGCCCAAGTCCCCAAAGGGAACAATGAGCCCAAATGTATCCCAATAGAGCCTAAGTGTGGACAAAATTTTTTTTTATTATCCAAAAAATTAACTGCTACACTACTGGAATATTTAATGTATCTTACAACAGTCCTACCATAATAATAAATAGGAAACTACATATACAAATATAGCATTGTCAATGTAAACAATGTCAGAATGAAAACTGGAAACAAGACCCCAAGCAACACGGTCCGAAGTCAGTAACAGATTCTGAACTATCTGATGTAAAGCAAGATCTTCACCAGAAGCAAAAACGATACATCGGATGTATGATGCATGACCAAAATGCCTAAACACCCCTAGGGTGAGGACATAACCATGGGGATATACAGAATAAACATTCTGTGTAACATGTTAAACTCCCAAGAAATTCTTTCAAAAAATTTCAATAAGACAAGCCAAAAAGCTTGGGAGTTTAACTTGGGGGGCCTCAAGGAAGGATAGGGAAGGAACACTTCACAAACAGTGGAAAAATCGTAAGCAATTATGATGACGTCAGGCCCATGTCACAAAATTGGGGAACATGAAATAATTTTTATAAATATTATAAAGTTACACACCTGAACGTTTCAAACCACCATTTCTTCTTTCCTTCATCCAGTTGTGTCCTTGGATCCACCAAATTAACCACTGATTTGTGTCTGGCATCATTAAAACTGAGATTAAAAAGCACAGATGTCAGTTTGTTGTTATCTGACTGACGGCCAAACAAAGAATGATGTTGGTGCCAATTCCGGTCACTTCCTGGCATCTGCGCATGCGTGGAAAGTAAATGTATGGAGGGCCAGATAGGACTTTTAATTTTCGGTTTTGAATGCAAATTTTGGGGATTGGGGGGGCAAAACTTGTGTTTGGCCCTCGATATTTTTGAGTTAGCACCAGCTAAGTCTGGGCCATTGGGTTATAGTATAAAAATATTGACACATAAATGTGACCTGCAGTTTGCTGAAGAAATAAAAGATAGCAGCTGTGGCCGCCATTATAGGCAGCCCGACTGCGACCATAATGAGATGTTCTCACCTTGGCATGAACATGCATATGAAGTTTGGTGATGCTTGGACAAGAACTGTGGGCTATAGCATGTGCTGAACAAATAGTGGACAGATGTACAGACATCCATATATGCCATAACAATAGCTTACCTTGACTTTGTCTAGTTAAGCTAAAAACACAACAGCTATGTCTTACTGAAACTTTTGTCGGATTAATCCTTTACCTGACAAATCAGATGCATCCATCTGCATAAATAACAAATTAAGGATTTCAATAAACAAAATTCAGAAAATTTCTATAAAATTATATCATGTGACTCCCTCATCTGGATGACGCCAACAGAATGAGCTCATTCAAATGAGGGGGGTCACATGATATAGTTTTTGTTAAAAATTTAGGCAAAAACTGGAAAACAATAATTAAATAATAAATTCTTATATTGCGTAAAAGGTTAACTACTGGTACTTTTCTTATTCATACAATCCATAAGACAGAAATTTAATAAAATGGCACCAAAAGAGAAAGAAAGGGAACAAAACCATTGTCTTGAACATGACAAATTATTTGATATCTTCTATACCTGAACACAATAATATTCTCTACATCTGACATGGTTTGGAACATCTTATTACATAAGTAGCAAACTTCTCTTTTAGGAACAAATCCTTTGATTGCCACATTTCTCAAACCTCTCAGGTGGATGTGTAAGTCATGACTCAACAAAGTTTTACAGGTCTGCATTAGAGTCTGAAAAAAAAATTACATTGCACACTGCATTTTCCAGTACATACAACAGAACCACAGAACAAACACACATGTTCTGAAAAAAAAGTTTATTCCCATTTTCCCCCCACTTTCTGAATTTAACATCTAATGATTGCTCTTCCAGGTTCTCCCACTTTGCTTATGACAGATCTTCTTTGTTTGCATAATTTGGACACGACTCACCTTTGACAGTGGTGTTTTCATTTTATCATCAATGCATTGTGATTCAATTTGGTAAAATAAGTCTAGTTATATTATTTGCATTTTAGATTATAAATGCTTGTAAACTTGTGTGCTTCATCAAGCTTTAGGGCTGACCTTTTAACTTTAACATGACTGTCGTCTGGCCATGTTATAAATAATGTGACATCAACAGACATACATGACTGCTCCCAAACCACCAGTACTGGGAGGTTTCTTGAGTTATCTTGAAGCATGCGCAGATGGTTTTTCTCCATGGAACAATAAAGGAGAAAGATGTTGACCGTATTATATCTATGTTTCATTCCTTAAGTGCATCAAGATGCCATTTGAAATTCTAAAGCATTGCAGATGACACTTAGATGCTTACAAGGGGCGATTTACAAATAAGCTGCAACATTTTGTATATATTTGTATTTTGTCATTTATCAATATTTATTTTTATCATTTTAGATTGATATTTCCATTGTAAATTTTGTTTACACTTTGTTCAGTTTTTTGTACATTTGTAATTTTGGTGTGAACTTAATTTTATTATTGACAAAATATGCAATTTTCAATGTAAATATTGTATAACGTATGTTTGTTTTGAACAGAAGAAGAGCAATTTTTTGATTTGCTGTGATGCAACCAACTTTTTTGACCATTCATTTCTGTTGGTCCTAGGAAAGGTTCCCAGCAAGCTCTGTTCAGTGAAGTATAAAAAAACTATAACCGAACAAAATTTTGTTTTGTTTTCAACTACTGTGATTCCCTCTAGCACCCCCCACACCCCCTAAAAAAAAACAAAAAAAAAAAAAATAAGCGACTCGACTGAACAAACTTGAATTTGACACCCCTAGAGATGTTACATACCAAATATGAAAGGATTCTCACTGGTGGACCTGAAAAAGAAGAATTTTCAAGAAATTTTCTCATATTTGACAAAGTTAAATTTTGGGCTTCAATAAAAAGCCCAAATATTAACCCAGGGACCTGATTTGAACAATCTTCAATCTAACCCTTCCAGAGGTGTTGTACACCAAATATCAAAAGAATCTGACTGCCGGATCTGGAGAAGAAGATTTTTAAAGAATATTCCTCATATTGAACAAAGTTACAATTTGGGCTCCCAAAGGGAGACCAAATATGAACCCAGGGACTTGGCTTTAACAAACCTGAATCTCCCTTCCCTAAGGATGCTGTTTACCAAATATCAAAAGATTCTGACAGTTGAATTTGGAGAAGAAGATTTTTAAAGAATATCCCTCATATTGCACTAATTTGAACATTTGGGTTCCTGTAAAGTGCCCAAATAAGGACCCAGGGATTAAATTTCAACAACCATGTGAATCAATCTTCCATAGATGTTGTATGTGAAATAATATGACAATACGCAAGGCGTAAGAAGGAACCCCAAAGTATCCAACATATTGAAATATTTCATTCCGCAACCATTACTCCAAAAACATTTTGGTTTATTCAGTCGAATTCCTGCAATTGTTTAATTTCAGCCAAACATGAATACGTTTCACAGTACTAAATATTTTCCCATAAAAGACAATTATAACGTTCAGGAGAAAAAATATGGTCGCATCATTTTAAATTTAACATTCAAATATTTTTTGTCAAGTATAGCCCTTCAGACAACCTTTTTCTGATTTTTAAACATGGGTCATGCAACAAATAAAAGAAAAACTAACAGAAAGGGAAGTGCTGGTCACATGTTCATATTTCTCAGGGAATTCCCAAACAAAACACACCAATAGTCAAACAAATTTTTAGGTTCTAAAAGTCCTCAAATCATCCTCTTTCTTCATCTGGAACATTCAACAGCAATGCAAAATGTCAGTAGACTTCTTCAAATGTTTATTGAAACAATATATTTTCCCACGACTGCTTAGTTTTGGGAATTACATAATTTCCGAGCGCAACTTTTAGAGGCAGGTAAATCTAATTAAAATATTTACAACAGTTATACCTATGAGCAAACCCAACCCTACCAAAGATACATTTACCTCTTTCATGTGATGAAAGAGTCATTTCTGTAATAGAATTCAACTTTTGGCTTCTGTCTAGTAAAAAGCATGGGAAATTTGTTCTTTTGAAGAGAACTGTCCAATCTGTGTCAAATAGGCTTAAAAACTGTTATTGCCTCCGACAGAATTTCTACTCTGTTACCTAATAAGTTAGGAGGGATAAGAATTCACAGCTTTCTTTGAAACTACCCAAATCCCAAAATAAAACTAAAATCTGCATCAGCACACAAAACCGTTTCACAAAATCTGTTTTAATTAATCATTCAGCAAGATAAATAGTGCCCCACCACCATGAAACAATATGTCAATTTTGTTTCAAAATTGGGGTTGTGCAGGGCTTATAGTTCCTCTAAATTTGGGAGAATCCATTTGCATTCTTGCGGAAATAGTTACGAGAATTCAGACCTGCTATGGGCCAGGATCCTATTAGGTCAGTATGATTGAACCCCTGTTGCATACTGATAATACATGTTAACCCTTTACCCAATACAGCTTTTTAATTTTTACAACACCAACTACTGATTTTTACCCCCACCCCCCTCCCCCCAGGGGCCTTAATCGCTCACCTGACAAGGTGGTTCAGAGAAGTATTTTGGGTTAGATTCAGTTAGTCAAGGTTCATGGACACTACATACATGTAGGAATAATGTTATGAAATTATTCATAATTCTAGTGTCCATGTCAGATGATTATTAGCATAGGTCTTCCTGATTGCTTCCAATTCTGACAGCTGTAGACAAGTACTGCCAAACTTCCAAGGGTTGTTGTGTCACTGCAGCCTGAAAGGCAAATTTTATGGAAAAGCTCTAAGGAATGGGTTTGAACATTTATGAACAACCTCGAACTTAACCCAAATATTAAGCCACAGACTTGAAATGGACAAACTCAAATCTGCACCCCCCCCCCCCTCTCATTCCTGCGATACCAAATATGAAAGGGTGCTGTCTGGCAGGAACCAAACTGGAACAAATTTACATCTGACCTCCCCAGAGATGTTGTACACCAAATATTAAAGCATTAAGCTAGTGGGTCTGAAGAAAAACATTTTTAAAGAAATTTTCTCATGTTGCTTTGAGTTAATTTGCACACCCATAATGAGCCCAAATATTAACCCATAGATTTGGCTTGAACAAACATGAATCTGACCCCCTTAGAGATGTTGTAAGCCAAATATGAAAGGATTCTGACAGGTGGATCTGAAAGAATAAAATTTATAAATAAAAGTTTTAAAGAAATTTCCTCATACTGCACTAAGTTAAACTTTGGGCTTCAATAAATAGACCAAATATTAGGCCAGAGACCCGATTCAAACAAACTTCAATCTACCCCCCCCCCCCCCCTCCCCCCACAAGAGATGTTGCATTCCAAATATGAAAGCATTCTGACTTATGGATCTGAAGAAGGTTTTCAAAGAAATTTCCTCATGTTGCACTGTTGATATTTGGGTGCCCATAGGGAGCCCAAATATTAACTCAGGGGCTCGATTTGAACAAACCTGAACCCATCCCCCCTCCCCCACCCCTAGAGATGCTTTATACCAAGTATCAAAAGATTCTTATACATGGTTCTGGAGAAGATTTTTTTCAATTTTGGAAAACAATTTATGCGTGCTATCAGAGAAATGCTTGGGACCCCCTATGGGTGTGGCAACGTTATTTGAACAAACTGGAATTCATATATAAGGAACATGAATATCAAATTTGGTTCAATTCGGCTCAGTTGTTTATGAGGAGAGGTTGATAATGTAAAGTTCATGCCGGACAAGACGGACGGATGGTCGACTGACAGAAAGTCATCATTTAAGTACCCCCTGACTTACAGTCAAGTGAGCTAAAAATAAACATTATTCATCAAGCGTAATAATTATGGATGTTACTGGAACCGGCTGATGAGAGCTGGTTCCAATGACAGCCATATTTGTACAAATTTTATTGCCAGGTCATGTTAGTGTTGTATTGGTTAATTTGCTGCCTTTGTGTTAGGTAAAGCGTTAAACTGACTCAGTTCTTTTCATGTGAATCCTAGCTACAATGTTACGAGAAGCTACATGGTTTCTAACTGGTTTTGTTGCACGGATCTCTACGGGAAGCGATTCTCAGATTCTTATAAGCCCTGGCTGAGGCTATATAATTCACCAATATCAATAGAAAGTGCCATTTCATCTCAACAAACTGATGTCAAATATTCTTTTACCTAGTGATGGGATAAATTATTGCCCTGGATGTGCCCCCCCCCCCCCAAACCTCCCTGTATGCAGTTTTTCTTAAAACAAGAGGCCCACAGGGAGCCCATATATGAACCCAGGGACTTGGCTTTAACAAACTTGGATCTCACCCCCTTAAGGATGCTGCACACCAAATATCAAAACATTCTGACTGCTGAATCTGAAGAAGATTTTTAAAGAAAATTCGTCATTTTGAACCAAGTTATCATTCGAGCTCCCACAGTGAGCCCAAATATGGACCTAGGGACATGGCTTGAACAAACTTGAATCTCACCCCCCTAAGGATGCTGCTGACTGTTGGATCTGAGGTTAATGAGAAAATTCCTCATTTCGAACTAAGTTACAATTCAAGCTCCCACAGTGAGCCCAAATATGGACCTAGGGACATAACTTGAACAAACTTGAATCTCACCCCCTTAAGGATGCTGCATACCAAATATCAAAACATTCTGACTGTTGGATCTGAAGAAGATTTTTAAAGAAAATTCGTCATTTTGAACCAAGTTATCATTCGAGCTCCCACAGTGAGCCCAAATATGGACCTAGGGACATGGCTTGAAGAAACTTGAATCTCACCCCCCTAAGGATGCTGCTGACTGTTGGATCTGAAGAAGATTTTTAAAGAAAATTCCTCATTTTGAACTAAGTTATAATTCGGGTTACCACAGTGAGCCCAAATATGAACCCGGGGACTTGGCTTGAACAACTTGAATCTCACCCCCCTAAGCATGCTGCATACCCAATATCAAAAGATTCTGCTGCTGGATCATGAGAAGAAGATTTTCAAAGACATTTGCCTGAAATGCACTAAGTTCAAATTTGGGCTCCTATACTGAGCCCAAATATGAACCCAGTGGGCCGATTTGAACAAACTTGAATCAGATCCACCCCACAATGTTGCATATCAAATATCAAAAGATTCTGCCTGCTGGATCTGGAGAAGATTTTTAAAGAAATTTGCCTGAAATGCTTCTATAGTAAGCCCAAATATGAATCCAGGGGGGCTGATTTGAACAAATTTGAATCAGATCCACCCTACAATGTTGCATACCAAATATCAAAAGATTCTGCCAGCTGAATCTGGTGAAGAAGATTTTTTAAGAAATTTGCCTGAAATGCACTAAGTTTGAATTCGGGCTCCTATACTGAGCCCAAATATAAACCCAGGGGGCGGATTTGAACAAACTCGAATCAGATCCACCCTACAATGTTGCATACCAAATATCAAAAGATTCTGCCTGCTGAATCTAGAGAAGAAGATTTTTTAATGTTTTTCCCATTGCCTACAGTGTTAAAAAGTGTTTTCAAAGTCCCGAAACTGTACCCTATGATAAAACCGATAGCAATTTTTTTGGACCAATCCTTTCTGTTGGTCCTAAGGAAGCTTCACACCAAATAAAAATTCTCAGTGCCGTGCAGTTTTGGAGATATGGCGTTTTACTTTTTTTCTATTTTTAGCTCCTGCGGTTCCCACGGGGCAACAGAAAAAGAAAATTCAGCATAAATTAGGTACTTATGACCCAATAAGCCCTCACATAAAATTTGATTCAAACCAGCCTCTCGGCTCGGAAAATAGAAATTTTTGGCAGGCCAACAATTTTGTCCCTCCCATAACAACGCCAAATTTAGCCCATCAAACTTCTCTTAAAGAAATCCAAGTCTACACCTTCAAAGGAAGCTGCATACCATATATCAAGTCTCTACTACTGGTTGATGAGAAGAAGATTTTGGTGCCCCTTGGGGGCATGGCACCACCCAGGAGAAGGGGGCAACTTCATTTGAACAAATCTGAATTGGCATTAGGTAATAAACATTTACCCAACATTTGTATAATGTAAAGTTAACACCGGATGGACGGCGGACAGAATGTGATCAGTAAAGCTCCCACTGAGCTTCACTCAGGTGAGCTAAAAAACTATATTAATTTTTTAATAAATTGATGGTGACATGAATTTCCCATTATTTTTTAATCACATTCTTTCCTCTGAACACATTTCACATTGTGTTTGATATTTTGCAATCTTTGTAAGAAAAAGCCTAAGTTTTCTCAGTTAAGGCACCTCAAGTCATAAAACAGTGAATTTTTCCAACAGAATGATCAGTACCTGCTACTGTGGTGTCTCATGACACTGTTAAAATTCCTAAAATCACCAAATATTGATTCATTAGTGCTGTGCTTGTGCTGCAAATATCCACAAGTGCACTTTCACTATTTTGGTTTTAATCCCCACAGGCATGCATTCTGTCAAAGGGAGAAAAATTGTAGAAAATATGTTCACAAAGAGGACAAGTTGCAGTACAGTCGCTGTGGACGGGTTGTAATACACGCGTGGACAGTGATGTCCACTCGTGCATTTACCAGTCAATAAAAATCATCATCTATAAAATTTTAATTGAAGCACGGGGTTGTACCTGGTGCTTCATTATTTATTAAATTTATGATGATTATACCTATAGTTAGTGTTTGGCATCAAATATTATTGTATCCGTGGAAATATTGCCCATCCATGGAAAGTGAGCAGTACACAGCCACTGTACTGTATTTGTTTCAAGTATATAATATACTCTTTGATGTTTAATATATTTGTGATAGGCTGGGTCCAAAGTACTCAGTACTTGTAGTACTCGAGTACCACTTTTTTGATAAAATACTCAATACTTGCCAGCCCAGATTTGTGTGTGTGTGTGTGTGGGGGGGGGGGGGGGGGGGTGGGGGTGTGGGGGGTGGGGGTGGGGGGGGGGGGCAAATGAAAAGCAAAGAAACATTTCATCTGAAGGAAAAACAGACATGCAGTAACAAATTTGGGAAGCCTACATAAAAGTAGTGACTAACTTAAAATGAAAAATATAGATAGAAGAGCCAGGGCAATGTTGTCAAACAAAAAACAAACAAGAGCCCCCAGAGGGCCTGATGGCATTCACCTGACATGGTAGCCTAAATATCAACCCAGGGAATTTATTTGAACATTTAGTTGCATCTGCCCCTCATAAGAAAAGCTTATACAAAATATCAAAAGATTCTGACCGGTGGATCTCAAAAAAAAAGGATTTTTAAAGAATATTCCTCATACTGAACTAAGTTATAATTCGGGCTCCCACAGAGAGCCCAAATATGAACCCAAGGACTTGGCTTGAACAAATTTGAATCTCACATCCCTACGGATGCTACTATATACCAATATCAAAAGATTCTGACTACTGGATTTTAAAGAATATTCCTCTTATTGAACTAAGTTGTAATTTGGACTCCCACAGGGAGCCCAAATATGAACCTGGGGACTTGGCTCGAACAAACTTGAATCTCTCCCCTCTAAGGATGCAGCATCCCAAATATCAAAATATTCTGAAGAGTGGATCAAAAGAAGATTTTTAAAAAATTTTCCTCATATTGCACTAATCTAATCATAGAGAGTCCAAATATGGACCCAGGGATTTGATTTCAACAAACATATGAATAAATCTTCCAAAGATGTTATATGCAAAATATGAAAGCCTTTGGAGCAGTGGTATGGGAGAAGAAGATTCTTTAATGTTTTTCCCATTACTAAAATGATGACTCCACATAAGTCCTGGAAAACTTCCCTATGATAAAACTGATGGCAATTTTTTTTTACCATTCTTTTCGGCTATTGGTAAGGAAGCTTCACACAAAATAAAAATTCTCAGTGCCGTGAAGTTTTGAAGACATGGACGTTTTAAATTTTTTCTATATTTAGATCCTGCAGTTCCCACAAGGGCAACCGGAAAATGTTTTGGCATAAATTAGGTACTTACATGTACAACCCAATAAGCCCATCATATCAAATTTGCTTCAAATCAGCCTCTCAATTTGAAAAATAGAAATTTTGGTACAATTCAGGCTCCTATAGGAAGCCCAAATATGAACCCTGGGACTTGGCTTTAACAAACTTATATCTCACCTCCCTAAGGATACTGTATATATCAAAATATTCTGACTGCTGAATGTGAAGAATACTTTTGAAGAATATTCCTCATTTTGAACTAAGTTATAATTCAGGCTCCCACAGTGAGCCCAAATATGAACCCAGGGTCTTGGCGTAAACAAATTTGAATCCCCCCCCCCACCCCACCCCTCCCCCTGTAAGGATGCTGCACACCAAACATCAAAACAGTCCGACTACTGGATCTGAAAAAGTCTTTTAAAGCAAATTCCTCATTTTGAACTAAATTATAATTCAGGCTCCCACAGTGAGTCAGGGTTTCACAAATATATTTTTGTGGGATCCATTTCCAACAAGTGTCTTAATCACATGAATTATGCTTATTTATCTTCAAATACATATATTGTTAGATTGTTGAACCACCACATCAAAGGCTATTGCAGTAATCATGTTTATAGAAATTAATTAGATCTGATACGGTTAACCCATGTGTACCCATACGCGCAACTAGTAGAAAACTGTATGACGGAGGGCCACCACGGATGCCGACATTATGTACACCATACAAGGTATGGGTACATATAGAAATGGATTGGAGGAGTGTCTAATTTGACGGATAAAGGGTTAATATCTCCAGATCAAATTATCAGATTTACATAAAAAACTATACAGCACAGCACACCAGTAACCTGAATAAATATATAAAGTAACGTGACAATCGGATTGATATTTTTTGAGTTATCTCATGCCAAAGGGATTGGAGGAATTTTCAATTTGAAGGATAAAGGGTTAATATCTCAGGAGTAAATTATCAGATTTACACCAAAAACTATACAGCTCAGCACATCAGTAACCTGAACAAAAATATAAAGTAACCTGACAATCCAAGCAATATTTTACAAGTTATCGAATGCCAAAGGGATTGGAGGAATTTTCAATTTGAAGGATAAAGGGTTAATATCTTGGGATCAAATTATCAGATTAACACCAAAAACTATACAGCTCAGCACATCAGTAACCTGAACACAATTGTAAAGTAACTTGACAATCCAAGCAATATTTTTCAAGTTATCAAATCCCAAAGGGATTGGAGGAATTTTCAATTTGAAGGATAAAGGGTTAATATCTCAGGGTTAAAATAACAGATTAACACAAAAAACCAGACAGCTCGGTACATCAGTAACCTGAACACAAATATAAAGTAACTTGACAATCCAAGCAATATTTTTCAAGTTATCGAATGCCAAAGGGATTGGAGGAATTTTCAATTTGAAGGATAGTAACTAGACAATCCAAGCAATAATTTTCAAGTTATCGAATGCCAAAGGGATTGGGGGAATTTCCAATTTGAAGGATAAAGGGTTAATATCTCAGGATCAAATTATCCGATTTACACCAAAAACTATACAGCTCGGCACATCAGTAACCTGAACACAAATATAAAGTAACTTGACAATCCAAGTAATATTTTTCAAGTTATCGAATGCCAAAGGGATTGGAGAAATTTTCAATTTGAAGGATAAAGGGTTAATATCTCAGGATCAAATTATCAGATTTACACCAAAAACTATACAGCTCGGCAAATCAGTAACCTGAACACAAATATAAAGTAACTAGACAATCCAAGCCATAATTTTCAAGTTATCGAATGCCAAAGGGATTGGAGGAATTTTCAATTTGAAGGATAATGGGTTAATATCTCAGGATCAAATTATCCGATTTACACCAAAAACTATACAGCTCGGCACATCAGTAACCTGAACACAAATATAAAGTAACTTGACAATCCAAGCAATATTTTTCAAGTTATCGAATGCCAAAGAAATGGATACGGACGCCGGATGGACAGACGGACAGACATTCTAATAAATGGGTACTTAGGTGACTATTTTTACGGGACTACAATAAAATGCATGTCCATTATACTAAAACAAGTGATTTGGGGAAAAATTTTTGGGGTGGTAGCAAACCCTGACCCTACCCTTTACTGACCCTAACCCTACACCCCCACCCTCTATTCTAAACCCCACCCTAGACTAATGAAAATGGCTATTTTTTTAGGGTACATTATCATAAAATGCATGTCTATTCTATTAAAACAACTTTTGGGGAAAAAATTTTTTGGGGGTAGTAGCAAACCCTAACCCTACCCTTTACTGACCCTAACCCCACCCCACCCCAACTCTAAACCCCACCCTAGAAAATTGGGATTTACTTGTGGGACTAGCCACCTAAATCGCGGTAGTCACCTAACCCCGTTTATACCGAAAATTAGCCCCCCTAAGTAGTCATTTATGAGTGCGGATGGACAGACAGACGGACGGACAAAGGATGGACGAATGACGGATGGTCACCCCGGATGCCGGCATTCTGTGTACCATACATAGTATGGATACACATAAAAAGTAATTGATCAGTAAACCGTTACTTTTGAAGTACGGTACTATATGGCAGGGTATTTGATGGCTGGATTCACATCGCAAAATGCTATACAAAAATGTCCAATTGCTAACCATTTGTCTTTCATATTGGGTAAGCTAAAATTCACTATTTATCATCACTTTCTGAAACCAAGATGGAAACTGCTAATCAAATTTTTAAAAACAAAAAATACCCTGTATGGGTTAACTATGGAACAAACTTGCTCCAAAACAGGCAAACATTGTTACACTGGTTCACATCAATTGCATGAGACAGAGAAATGCATGCCAGTTACGTGCCAAAATACTTGTTCACTTGCATGATGATTATACTGTATCAGCTAAAAACGGTCATTCTCAACCCTTCACCAAATGCAGTAGCAGACGATACTTGCACAAGAAATTCTTGAATTACTAAAGATTTTCAATGTTTGTCTCAAAAACATAGCTTATGACCCCCCCCCCCCCCCCCCCCCTTATTGGAACAAGCTCAATGAGCTTGTTCCAATGAGGGGTCATAAGCTATGTTTTAAGACAAAAATTGAAAATATAAAATTTGAATGGACATGTTTGTATATGGCGCTGCCCGGTTTGTCCATTATGCTGAGTAAAGTTTTAATTATATAAATAGTCAATGGTACAGCAATTATTCAGCTACCTATTGGGGCAAGTGATTAATCAGTTAACCAAGGTTAACCCATGCGATTAATCAATCATGAAAACCATTTAATCGTTTCAGCTCTAAAATTAATTTAATTTTATTAAATTTTATCTGATGAAAAAATGCTTATATTTTGGGGGGAATGGTAAATATGGATCTTCTTAACAAGCATTTGCAAGAACATCACAGGAATGAAATCACCGTTCTCGCAATTTGCGAAACACTGGTGAGCAAAAATATAGGCTTGGCTTGAAGAAACTTAAATCTCACCCGCCTAATGATGGTGCATAGCAAATATCAAAAGATTCTGATTGGTGGGTCTGAAGAAAAAGATTTTTAAAGAATATTCCTCATACTGCACTAATTTCAACATTTGGACTCCCACAGAGAGCCCAAATATGGACCCAGGGATCTGATTTCAATAAACGTGTAAAAAAATCTTCCAAAGATGGTATATGTGAAATTTGAAAGGTTTTGGAGGAGTGAATTGGGTGAAGAAGAGTCTTAAATGCTTTCTCCATTACCCACAGTGTTACAGAATGCTGACTAAGCATTTTTTTCAAAGTCCCGAAAAAGTACCCCATGACAGACCTGACAGAAATTTGCTTAGACCATTTCATTCTGTTGGTCCCAAGGAAGCTTCACACCAAATAAGAATTCTCAGTGCCATGTAGTTTTGGAGATATGTGCGTTTTGAATTTTGTTCTATTTTTAGCTCCTGCGGTTCCCATGGAGGGATGGGAAAATATTTGGGGGCATAAATTAATTACTTATGATCAAATAAACCCACAAATTAAATTTGGTTCAAATCAGCCTCTTGGTTCGAAAAACAGAAATTTTGGTCGGGGCGAAAATACTTGCCCTACAATAATGAAGGCAAATAAAGACCCACAAACTTCTCTTGAACACAACTGAGTCTACACCTCAAAAGGAAGCAGCACACCACATATCAAATCTCTGCTACTCCTGGTTCACGAGAAGATTTTTTAAGATTTAGGCAAAATTTTTGGGCATGGTCCTACTGAGGGCCAGGGCAACTTGATTTAAACAAAATCAAAATGCAATGTCATAACAAACAAGCATCTCAAATTTCACCTAATGATTAATCGGTTCAGCAGTTTTGGATAAGACGCAAGCACCAAGTTCACGGACGACGGACGGCGAGTGATCAATACACCTCACCCTGACTGAAAGTCAGGTGAGCTAAAAACTCAGTGGACCATGAATGCTGCAGTTGGGCGAGACGCTTGGTTCAAGGAGAGAAGAAACTTGTAGCTGCTGGCTTTCGAAAGTGTTGTTAAAACCCAATAAATAAATAAACAAGAGGCCCCACAGGGCCTGAAGCGCTCACCTTGAACAGAACATGATATAAACAGAGAACAGAACACGATATAAGAGTCCAAGAATGAATCTACATTAAGCAATCCATCTCCATAGGATACACTGCATATCTTTGAGCCGCTCAGGAGTGACAAAAACAGTCCAAGCATCATGCCTTTTCTTTAGTTGATCATGATGTAAAATGTGGAGCTCCCCTCTCAAGCCCCTTGATACAACCTATGTAGATTACTCTTCACCTCCAGTGGGAACTGAATAAAAATTGTCTAATTCTTCAGCTACTTGGCCAATTCTGGCTCCTATAGGGAGCTCAAATATCAACCCAGACACTCGATTTGAACAAAGTTGAATCTGATCTCCTTAGAGATGCTGTATACCAAATATGAAAGCATTCTGACTGGTGGATCTGAAGCACAAAATTTTAAAGAAATTTCCTCAAACATGTATTGCACTGAGTTCAAATTTGGGCTACCATAGCGAGCCCAAAATGTGAATCCCCCCCCCCCCCCCACCCTCCCCCCTTAGAGATATTGTATACCAAATACGAAAGCATTCTGACTGGTCCATCTGGAGAAAAAGATTTTTAAAAAAACTTCCCCATATAGCCCTAAGTTAAAATTTGGACTACCAAAGGAAGCCCAAATATTAACATATGGACTTGGTTTGAACAATCTTGAATCTGACCATCATAACAATGAGGGTACCAAACCTAAAAAAATTCTCACTCATGGTTCTGAAGAAGATTTTTTAAAGCAAATTCCCCATAAAATTTGGGCTCCTGCATTGAGTCCAAATATGAATGAATGGGCTTCATTTTAACAAACTTGTATCTGACCCCTCTATGGATGCTGTACACCAAATATCAAAAGATTCTGAACACTGGTTCTTGAGAAAAGTTTTCTAAAATGTTTGCAAAAATGCTGCGCCAACATTATTCTGATGCCCTCTGCAGAACTCTCTAACAACAACAGAGGGCATTTTTTTACCATTCAATTCTACTGGTCCTAAGGATGCTTCATACCATAACAGTTCTCTGTTCCAAGTGGTTTGGGAAACATGGGAGTTTGAAAACATTTCTATTTTTCACTCCTGGGGTTCCCATGGGGATGCTGGGAGTTTTTTTTGCATGAGGCAAGTATTTATGACCCAATATTACCACATACTGAATTTCATTCAAATCAGACCATCGGTTCGGAAAATGGAAATTTTGGGTAGTAACAAAAATCTAACCACTGCCATTATAAAGCCAAATAATGCTTCACAAAGTACGTTTGAACACACGTGATTCTACATCTCAAAAGGCAGTTCCATAACGAATATCAAGTCACTGTACCCACTGGTTCATAAGATTTTAAAAAATATTTTGGGAGCATTTTACCCCACCCCCTCCCTATGGGGCTGGGCATGTATTACAAAAATGTAATACCCCTTTGGTACCATTACTCACTCTTTAACTTGAATTGACCAAAACATGGTGTTGATGGATGACAGACGGATGGACAATGGACGGAGAGTGATTAGATATGCCCTGCTTGACTTTGTCGAAGTGAGTTAAAAAAATAAAAAATTAAATGGTTCATGTCCGATATTTTACCCACGTTATTAAAATTGATAAATTTGTCACTGGAGTGCAACAAGGTTTATGCTATATATAGCATTGCAAAGCCTTCTTACACTCAAGCGATGGAATACTCCGAATACACCGCCACCCATGCTATTCTGTAGATTATCAGACCTAAAACAAACCAAAAACATGAACTTATGCATGAATATTATTACAATGAATACACTGTCTTACACAAAGGAATACCACACAATCCAGTGTAGACTGATTTCAAAAAGTCCTCCGTAGTGGAAGGGCAATTTTAACAAACATACAGGCCCAAATACGCTCCATACACAGAGTAAAAATTCCACAAAATTAATAAACATTCCTATATGTTTAATAGGAATTAGGAGTATTGTAATTAAAAGTCAATTGTGTGGTTGTTTATAAACTTATATTACTTTGTTATCAGGTGTTAAAAAATATTAATATTTGTAAACACACCCACCCATTTAGATTAGTCCCTGCTCATAGCAGTAACACAGACATACAGTACGTGGAGAGTGGATTGTAACTAAATCACCTGCAGAGTGGAGTTATCACCCAAGCTATAACTTTCAAATTTTGTGCATATCGACAAAAAACACAAGCAATGTTTCAGCCAATGGACCTCCGGGTTTAACCCGGAGGTCCATTGGCTGAAACGTTGCTTGTGCTGGTTATGTTTTGCAACAAATTTGCAATTACTGCGCGAGTGGAAACTCCACTCTGCGGGTGATTTAGTGATAATACACTCTCCACGTACTGTACAGTACAGTTGCTGGTCATAATCCTTGCATGGGCAGTGCATGATGTCCATGCATGTTTTTTCCAGGTAATAGAAAATCATCATCAATAAAATTTTAATTAATGAAGCACTGAATTGTATCCTGTGGTTCATTAATTAAATTTTTCTGATTATTGCTGTAAACAATGTTTGAAAACTAATATCATTGCATCCGCAGAAATATTGCCCATCCACGGAAAGTGACCAGTCCAAGGCAGCACAGAGTCAAGGTAATTGTGTTTTACTGTCTTTAATTTCAAATTTTTTTTTTTTTTTTTTGGGGGGGGGGGGGGGGGGGGGGAGGGTGCACCAGACCCCCTCCACTGATGAGAGGGTCACACACCCTCTTGTCCTCACTCCTATCTCACTGCTATGTGGCTCAGGTGATTCTGTGCATCATATTCTTTATGACTCCCACTAGATACATGTATTACTCTTGCCCCTACATGTAACTTAGATATCCTGGCTAAGCACCAGTATAATGGTAAACTAACATCAAATTGTGTGCTTATGTACATGTACAGTAGCTAACATATTGGAATAGTATAATGTGCTGTGTCAGAAACTTGATCAAGTATTGATGACAAACAATTTATCTTATCTTACCCTGGTGCCAGTAATAAACAGTGTAAAAATTCCACAAATGTTTACACTGTTTATTACTGGCACCAGGTTTTTTCAGCTATTGGCTAACATAAAATTGTGCGCTTCATGAAAATTATTTTGTTACTACCTGTTAAAAGTTAAAAAATTTATAGTAATTTATATATTTTTTATACTTACCAATGACCCAGACATAGCTGGTGCTAACTCTTAAAATATAGGGCCAAACACAAATTTTGCCCCCCAATCCCCAAAATTTGCATCTAAAACTAAAGAAAACATGTCCTGAAAGGCCCTCCACACTTCGCCCCTACTGCGCATAGCGCAGTGTCAAGGACGTTCCGAAATTGGCGCCATTAATCATTCTAATAACCAGTGCCTGGTAAGCGCTATGTACTCAGCGGGGAGGCAAGAGTTCCCAACTCCTGGGAGGGCCATCCCTGTCTGGGTCATTGGTAAGTATAAAAAATATATAAATTACTATAAATTTTTTAACATTTTTATACTGTACCAATGACCCAGACATAGCTGAATAGTAAAAAGGCTGGAGGGCCAAGGACATAGAGCAAAATGGAATACGCTCAATAAAATAAAATAGAGTCATCCCCTGTAGGGAAAAAGAAGTAATAGGCCTTACATGTATCTTTCTTATTTATGATAAATTAGAAAGATACAACACCTTCCAAAATTGAGCTTCATACATCCATGTACTCTATTAATATCCAATATAATCCTTATACTAATAATTTTTAAAGTAATCCAATAAATAAAGTAAGTCTAGAGAATAGAGACTCTTATACTCCTAAAAGTGTCTGAGGATTGCATAATCATGTCCGTTGACATATGCAATATTCAAAAGCTATACTTTAAAAACTAAGACTTGAATGAATTTTAAAAACCTAAACTTCTCACTAAACAACCATCCCAAGAACAGCTCAGAATTACTAACTCCGGAGGAGGTATCCCCTTGTTTTCATAGTAAAACAGGTGACCCAAGGGAACACCCTCCCCCCCCCCCCTTTTTCTTGCCCTGGGTCAAATAGCCCAGAGCGAAGAGGGCAGCCGAACGGAGACACTGCCGAAACAGACAGCCTACCTAGCTATAGTAGCAACTGTTAAGTGAATGACATTCTGAGCAGTAGATAATAGACCTAACAATAGAGGCCTCCAGAAATGGACTCGATATTTCTGAGATAAAATTCATGAATGTGGATGGCTAAGCGCAATGAGCGGCCTTCAAAAATCTATAATAGCGACACTATTAATGTAAGCCCAAGAAGTAGAAGAACTCTTACTTCATGAGCCGAAATCTTAAGCACAACTGCTAAGTCAATGATATACCATAAGCAGTACCGATAGTTAATAGAATCCATTAACAATAAAATGGAGCGCAACGTCCTTCTACTAGACATCAAAGACAGAAGAAGCTTACGCCCTTTGTAATAAACAGATATCTGTTTATAAATACATAAACTGTACCCGGAAAGAGTAAAGGCCTATGCCCATACGAAGACGGAAGGACCTTAAAATAATAGGTTCCGGATAATAGGAGCCTAACTCTTATGCAACAATCCAACCTAAATAGTAACGGAAGTATTGATTCCGAAACTATGAAAGTGAAAATCATCCATCGATAGTGCATGAAACTCACTGACTCTACAGTAAAAGAGAAACCAACAGAATTACTGTCTAAAAGGTCAGAATTTGAAAACTACTGTTTCCAGAGGCTCAAATGATTACTTAGCTAAATAAGAACCGAAGTTAAAATCCGTATAGGAATTTAATCTAAAGATTCTAAGTCTATTTATCAAAAAGTTACTAACTGACTTAGATAAAGAGACAAAAGACTCAATTGTAAACTATCGTAGAGTGCATAGGTATGAGGTAACATAAACCTATAACCTAAATAATAACAGGCTGCAGTAGATCTTGTGAAACAAGTATACTAAAAAATAGCAATGAGTAGTATGGAGGGATCAACAATATGAACATAATGATCCCTACACCACGACGGAAGAGCCTCCACTTTAGCCGCATAGAATAGCGAAGAAGAGGATCTCCTATAGTAAGAAATCGAGTCCAAAGCTCGTCCAGTACAGTGCTTACACTGCAATACGGACCACACAACGGAATACATGAAGGTTGCGACCTTGCTGGTTGTGATAAAGATGACACGATTTACCCAGTGAAAAGGATCCTCACATAGAGGAAGATTTCACGTTAAGACCCACAGTAGACAAGAGAGTAAATTACTCATGATCTCTGTGAAGATAGAGATGCTATCAACAGAAATGTATTGTGGTTGTTTATCTTAGCAATACCTGCTAAAACAACAGCGCCGGAGGATACGCGTATCCTATCATTCCGTCCTATAGATCAATAGAGCGTTAACAATATTAGCTCAGAGATCTGGACAAGCCAACATATACGTCTGCAATTGATTAGCAAGCTGTGTCATAAATAAATCATCATTGGGCGCTCCCATAGATAGCAAATCTGATTGAATACTTGTTTGCTGAGAGTCCATTCTGACAGCAACAAGCGACCCGTAAGAGAACGGGAGTCCGATAAAACAATCAGACGACCCGGAATATGACGGACCAAAACTGAACTTGGTGTACTATAACCAACAGACGGATTCTTTCCATTAAATTGAATAACGGAAACGAAAGAGTGCCTCCCTGGTTCCGGAGATACGCCACTACTGTCGAATTAAAGGACAGGAATTTGGGCATGCGTTTCTGAATAATGTTCATGCAATGACATAAAGCAAGCCTAAAAAACATTATTCCGCGGAAGAAAACTGATTGCTAAAAGACTGCGGAACCCAAAGACCCTGGCACTTCGAATCCGTAGGGATCAGTATTATATCCCAATCTGTTTGACTGGCAACCGTCATAACAGCCACACTCGGGTCCGGCAACTGCGGCGGCACTCTCTGAGTCAACCACCGAATGTTTGCCCTAGTCTGAATCTCTTGTAACACTAGATAGACAAGAGAACGTGTAAATCGAGCAATTCATGGATTGCCGAAAAGTTGCCGTCGAAGAGAAGCTCCTCCGAGAACGAAGCGACTCTGAGAGAGTTCTTAACCTTACTATCCACGCGTGTGGATGTAGCTAGGGCTGCGTCACGTCTAACTAACTCCAATCAGCTACTGAAGGGCGGAGTTATACGTGAACAAACTACTGCCCTCAAAAGAAATTACATTGAGAATAATATCCCGTAAATCTTTTCTTGAAGACGTAATGATAACGCCTCAGTAAGGCGGATTACGTATAATAAAGCGTCTAAGTTAAGTCTACTATACATAATGTCGTTCCCAACATTGAAATTGGAAAAGACATAAACGGCGAAAAAGAATATATGCAGTCTTTAATCACACCGTCTAGACGCATATGAACTCTCGGTATGCCCTGCTCTGCCAAAATAAACTATTTGTATAAATGATAAAATGGCAGAAATGAGCAACGCGGACAAGAAACTAAACTATCATGCTTAGTAGCAGGCTTGTATATATATATATATATATAGCGTCGAAAAATAAAACACATGTTGTAATGACAATATTGGACTGCGTCGGTAAGTCAGGGACAATGTCCCTGAACCGATCGAAAAAACCGAGTCCAATGACGCTATAAGTCTCTTATCCAAGATCGCAGCAATGAAGTCCGAAATAATAATCACTGGAAGATAATGCCAGAAGATATGAAAGGCATCTTCCGATACTACTAAAGGGAAAACTCGAAATCTTTCGAATCCCTTTCGCCATCCTGTCGGACCCTATAAAGCGTTCGGTCGTCCGTACCTGATGCAACCGCGGACCACACCGACCCAGCGCCGTCGGATAATTCCTGATTCGACCGAGAAACTGTCAATTGCTGGGATGCTGCGAAACAACTGTGCTAACTCGGATAGCACGTCCGTCACCGAGGCCTGAGGAGAAGCGGTCTTACAATGCATTGCCGCTGGAAGCTCCGTGATCGTTACCCCGTGCATACTACCAATATGCGAGCGAACGGAGTGTATAGGCCTCGTGTCCCTTGGCTACCGGATGGCGCGACCTATTCGCCGTGGAATTACTGAATGCCGAAACTGATCGGATACTCGAGGTCACGTAGCCAATGTGCGGTCGTGTGCCCTGCTGTGAGGATGAGGAAGCATTAAAGACAGTCTCTCGGACTGTCAATATAACGGAGCGTCCCGACCAACGGACATATGCTCCGAATGTAAAATATCTGAACCACAACATGCGGTCCCCTATGTTGTTGGGCGAGAGAGGGACCTCTCTCGCTCACAGCCCGGACGGACCTGGACAAGCCAGGAACCGGACTAACAGGCTTCCTCCGATCTGTCCTCAATCTGCCGTCACTGGGTGAGTACTAAAGTAATTAAAGTGCTCGCATCACCCAAATCTCCTTCCTAGACCGCAACGGACGAACTCGGCAGCCGAACCATTCGATGAATGTACGCTACACCGGGTGAGCTAGCGAATGTCACCCCGTAGGCGATAGACATATTCCATGAGCACTTATTGCCGCTAACTCTTCATTAACTATGACGACAGAGGCACACTTTTGAAAGACATCTCCATAACTCTTCGAACAAGAAACCAGAAATGCTTGGTTAGCAAGCATAAAATAATAATATATATAGCGTCGTTCAATAATTCGAAAGTTTGTGTGACATTATTGGACTATGTCGGAACTGAGGGACGATGTCCCTGAACCGAACCAAAAATTTCTAAGTCCACCGACGCTATCAGTTTCTTATCCGGCATCGCAGCATTCTGGTCCGACGAAAGAAGCTGTAGAAGACCAAGTCAGATGACATACACAACAGCATATGTTGTTCCGAAAGGGAAAGCTCGAAATCCTCCGAATCCCTTTCGGTATCCCGTCGGACCGGATGAAACTTTCGGACGTCCGTACCCGCTTCCGCGGAGCGTCCCGACCCAGCATCGTCGGATAAAATATATGCGACAGATTCAGTTGATGCTGGGATGCTGCGATAAACTGTGCTATTAAGGAAAGCACGTCCGTTCCCGAGGCCTGTGCACTGCAGTAGCGGTCTTACGATGCATTGCCGCCGGAAGCTCCGTGTACGTTGACTCCCGCACACTTCCTATGCGAACGTCCGGAGTCTGCAGGCCTCGTGTCCCTGGCTACCGGATGGTGTGACCTGGTCGCCGAAGAATCCTTGATCGGCGAAGCTAGTAATATATCGGCGGTCACGCAGCCAAGGTGCGGTCGTGTGCGCTGACGAGAAGAGGAAGCCTTAGCAGTCTCAGCTGACTGCCTATACAACGGAGCGTCCCGAGCGACGGACGTATGCTCCGCTTGCGACACATTTTGTACCACAACATCCGGGGCCAGATGTTGTTGAACGAGAGAGGGGCCTCTCTCGCTTGCCGTCCGGATGGACCGGAACGAGCTATGAACCGGACTAAAAGGCTTCCTGCGTTCTCCCTCCGATCCGCCGTCACTGGGTGTGCATTAGGTTAATTTATAGTGCTCGCATCACCCCAAAATTCCTTCTAGACCGCAACGGACGAACCCGGCTGCCGAACCATTCGGTGAATGGACGCTACACCGGGCGAGCTAGCGGACGTCAAAGGCCGTCGAACCTACTAGGGTCCTCTTAGGCAATTGGCGTATTTACATGAGCACTTTTCCGCTAGCCCTTCATTAATTGTGACGACGGAGGCACACTGTTGGAAGACATCACAGATACATCACCCTAATCTTGATCGTCTGAAATAGAAATTGATAAAGTAGAGTGACCCTGCGGGGAAAGGACCGGAGTGTCCAAATCCCCAACAACATACCGTGACATACGCTTCCCATATTGTCATCGAAATCATACGATACAGAACAGGAGTTAATGCGAGTACACTGACCACATATAGAATGATAATAAAGTCAGAGGAAGACTTCCTCTTAAAACAATTGATCAATATCCTTTCAATGTGAAAAGAAAACAAGTCCTGGTACCCGCACTAACCCCTGGCAATCAAAATACATAATAATAATATGATCCATTAATATAGAAAAAATAATTGAAATCAAAATATTTTGAAAAAATATTTTTTCAGAACAGCCCAAGTTTCTGAAAAGTAACGTTGAGCCCCAATGGATCCCAAGCCTAAGTGTGGACAAAAATTTTAAAAATATTTTAAACAATTTATTCAACACTTACGAACAATAATAATGTATCTAGTTATGATTAAAATAACATCAAGATATTATTTTTTAGAAATCCCCCCCTCACACAGAGGGCTGTTGTAAATGTAAACAATGAGTGTAAAAACACTAAAATAAGACTCCAGGCACCCAGGCCCGAAATCAGTTACCAAAAATACACTATCTGATGCAAAACAGAGACTTCCAGGGAAGAAACTGCAGAACATCAGATGGTAGATGCAGAACACAACGCCTAACCACCCGTAGGTGAAGACGTAAACATGGGGAAAGAACAGAATACATTCTGTTATTCAGCTAAAACTCCCAAGAAAATTTAGTAATAATAATTACAAAAACTATGCCAAAAGCATGGGAGAATAGCAAGGGGGAACTTAAAGGACAGGGAGAGAGGAAAACACTTAAAAAACAGTGTAACTAAATAATCAGAATGACAACAAAATGGCTGCTGCCTTGAAAATAGGTAACTTAACATAATTTCATTAAAAAATTTTAAGTTACAGCCCTGATAATATTCTGTCACACATTCTTTTCCTCTCCTCCTTCTCTATCCTCCTTAGAATCACCATTTCACTAATATTTATGTGTCTGGCATCATTTAAACTGAGATTTATAAGCACAAAGATCAGTCAGATGTTAACTGATGAAGGGCCAAACTTAGAATGATTAATGGCGCCAATTTCGGAACGTCCTTGACACTGCGCATGCGCAGTAGGGGCGAAGTGTGGAGGGCCTTTCAGGACATGTTTTCTTTAGTTTTAGATGCAAATTTTGGGGATTGGGGGGCAAAATTTGTGTTTGGCCCTATATTTTAAGAGTTAGCACCAGCTATGTCTGGGTCATTGGTACAGTATAAAAATATTACTGTTTCTTGTTTTGCTCTTTTAGAAAAAGAAATCACTCCTTTTCTGGCAGGCATACTAAACACCGAGGTAAACTGAGGGATACCAAGGAGAATGAAAACAGGAGAGAAATGGGTATGAGGTGGTGTGTTCTTTTTATTATTTATTTATTGGTGTTTAAAGTCACATTTATCTGCACAACAGCTTATTGTGACCATGGCAGTTTTATGGATGGAGGAAACTAGAGTACCCCAGGAGAACCACTGAGCATACTACACAAGCACGGTTAGCCTTGTTCGAAGACAGGTGCACCAAGAACATGCAGTATGCCTTAGTACACAGCATACCTTGCCCCGACATGGTGGGGGGTGAAGTGTCTTGCCCAAGGACACAAAGCTGATGCCGCAGGTGGGAATCGAACCGAGGATCTCTCAGCTTGCAGTCTGCACCTCTACCTACTGAGCTAATGCACACCTGATGGTGTATTCTGATTATGTAAATAGATTTAAGCAGTACTAGCTAGTATGTGATTGGTTTTAATGCCATATTTGAGAATTATGGTTGCTGAAGTAATAAGAGTGCACTGAAAAATCTTCCCTTTGGTATTTAGTAGGTAGCTTGGTAATGGTAAAGTGACTTCACCTCAGTAAGCAACAGTGTGAAAGCCGGCAGCCATCTTTAATATAGGGCCGAACCCCAAAACACTCGTTCTCATCCCAAGGTGACAACAAAGGTACCCAAGAAGTTTCATGAAGATCGGTTCATAAATAATGTACAGCCTCCAGCTTTAGCATATTGACATGTGCACTTACAGTGTATATGTAGCACTGAATAAATCAAAGTTCATCTAATTTGCATAATTTCTGTACAAGAAAAAAACCTGTAGTTTATGTAATGTATTCCATGTTACTAAACAATCATACACAAATTTATTCAAATCAGAACTTTCATACAGAAGTTCTGTACAAAAAACTGATTGCAGTAATTTCAGTACAAAATAGTTGCCGGCGGCCATCTAGAATTTTGGACCCCTCCCCAAAAACACTCATTCTCACCCCATGGTGATAACAAAGGTACCCAAGAAATTTTGTAAAGATTGATTCATAAATATGGCCTCTAGCCCAAGTTGTATAGAAGTTCTGTACAAAAAACTGATTGTACCTAATTTCAGTACAAAATGGCCACTGGTAGCCATCTTGAATTTTGGACTGCACCCAAAAACACTCATTCTCATCCCAAGGTGATAACAAAGGTACCCTAGAAGTTTCATGAAGATCAGTTCATAAATACAGCCTAGCCCAAGCCGTATTGACATGTGCACTTACTGGGTATACATGTAAGTAGCACTGAATAAATTAAAGTTCATCTAATTTGCATAATTTCAGCACCAGAAAAAAACGGTATTATATGTGATGTACTCCATGTTACTAAACATTCATAGAAAAATTTATTCAAATCAGAACTTTCATACAGAAGTTCTGTACAAAAATGGCGACTGCACTAATTTCTGTACAAAATGGCTGCTGGAGGCCATCTTGAATTTTGGACCGCACCCAAAAACACTTGTTCTCGCCCCACGTGATAACAAAGGTACTCAAGAAGTTTCATAAAGACCGGTTCACCAATACACCCTCTAGCCCGAACCGTATTGAATTGCTGTTCCCGAACAGGCGGAAAATGGGCCATGACATAACCTTAAATTTGACTTTGTCAAAGTTGAGCTAAAAATGGGGAGTATCCAGAGTATCACAAAACAAAAACCTATTTGTAAAGGACTCCCCCTTTCAAGGACAATAGGACAGCGTTGGCATTCACCACCATGCTGCCTTGAGGCTGCATTTTGAATTCCTGTGGTTGTTGTTCTTATGAAATATTATTTTATTATTATCAGTTATGGTACAAATACGGTACCGAGAGCACACTTTCAGGAACCGCTGATGTCTGACGGCGACTGTGTGTCAGTGCATGAGGTGCACACATACTTTTGGGGTTCTATACACCACATCCTTCATCTTGCAATATAATTTGTGTAAATTTATTTGGAATTTATAGAATTTCAGACTTGTAAATTTCATAGTATTGTTTTTTCCTTAGTTATGGTACTTTATAAGTAATGGGCAATTTAGTTTGAAAAAAAGGGGTTCATGAAGATTCAGCCCTCATACTTTTTCAGAGAATATTCGGTCCCCAATTTCATTCATGCCGCCACCCCTCTCTCCTATTAACCCATATAATGAACATCCCAAAAGATATTTTAATATCTAGATATTTATGCTTGTTCGCAACTTATTATGGACACAAATGGACACAGATTCAAGGTAATTGTGTTTTACTGTCTTGAATTTTTTTATTTTTTTTTTTGGGGGGGGGGGAGGTGCACCCGACCCCTCCACTAATGAGAGGGTCACACACCCTCTTGTCCTCGCCCCTATCTCACTGCTATGTGGCTCAGGTGATTCTGTGCATCATATTCTTTATTACCCGGCCATACTCCCACTAGATATTACTCTTGCCCCTACATGTAACTTAGATATCCTGGCTAAGCACCAGTATAATGGTAAACCAACATCAAATTGTGTGCTTATGTCCAGTAGCTGACATATTGGAATAGTATAATGTGCTTTGTCAGAAACCTGATCAAGTATTGATGACAAACAACAATTTTCATTACCAGTACCTGGTGCCAGTAGTAAAATAAGAATTTGCAAATATCACCCTGCATTTTTTCAGCTATTAACTAACATAAAATTGTGCGCTTCATGAAAATTATTTCGTTACTACCTGTTAAAAATTACTTCTTGTTTTGCTCTTTTAGAAAAAGAAATCACTCCTTTTCTGGCAGGCATACTAAACACCGAGGCAAACCGAGGAACACCAAGGTGAATAAAAACAGGAGAGAAACGGGTATGAGGTGGTGTGTACTTTTTATTTATTTATTGGTGTTTAAGGTCACATTTATCTGCACAACAGCTTATTGTGACCATGGCAGTTTTATGGATGGAGGAAACTAGAGTACCCCAGGAGAACCACTGAGCAATGGCAAGCAACTGTGAGCTCCCCAACATACTACACAAGCAGGGTTAGCCTTGTTCGAAGACAGGTGCACCAAGAACATGCAGTATGCCTTAGTACACAGCATACCTTGCCCCCACATGGGTAGTGTGTCTTGCCCAAGGACACAAAGCTGTTGCCGCAGGTGGGATTCGAACCGAGGATCTCTCGGCTTGCAGTCTGCACCTCTACCTACTGAGCTAATGCATCCCTGATGGTGTATTCTGATTATGTAAATAGATTTAAGCAGTACTAGTATGTGATTGGTTTTAATGCCATATTTGAGAATTATGGGTGCTGAAGTAATAAGAGTGCGCTGAAAAATCTTCCCTTTGGTATTTAGTAGGTAGCTTGGTAATGGTAAAGTGACTTCACCTCAGTAAGCAACAGTGTGAAAGCCGGCAGCCATCTTTAATATCGGGCCGCACCCAAAAACACTTGTTCTCATCCCAAGGTGATAACAAAGGTACCCAAGAAGTTTCATGAAGATTGGTTCATAAATACAGCCTCCAGCCTTAGCGTATTGACATGTGCACTTACAGTGTATAAGTAGCACTGAATAAATAAAAGGTCATCTAATTTGCATAATTTCTGCAAGAGAAAAAAACCTGTATTATACCGTATTTTTTGTGATGTATTCCATGTTACTAAACATTCATACAAAAATTTATTCAAATCAGAACTTTCATGCAGAAGTTCTGTACAAAAAACTGATTGCACTAATTTTGGTACAAAATGGTTGCTAGTGGCCATCTTGAATTTCAAACTGCACCCAAAAACACTCGCTCTCATCCCACGGTGATAACAAGGGTACCCAAGACGTTTCGTAAAGATCGGTTCATAAATACGGCCTCTAGCCTGAGCCGTATAGAAGTTGTGTACAAAAAACTGATTGTACCTAATTTTGGTACAAAATGGCCACTGGCAGCCATCTTGAATTTTGGATCGCGCCCCTAAACACTCGTTCTTGTCCCTAGGTGATAACAAAGGTACCCAAGAAGCTTGGTGAAGATCGGTTCATAAATACAGCCCCTAGCCCGAGCCGTATTGACATGTGAACTTACTGTGTATAAGTAGCACTGAATAAATCAAAGTTCGTCTAATTTGCATAATTTCTGTACAAGAAAAAATCCTGTATTTTTGTGATGTATTCCATGTTACTAAACAATCATACACAAATTTATTCAAATCCGAACTTTCATACAGAAGTTCTGTACAAAAAACTGATTGCAGTAATTTCAGTACAAAATAGCTGCCGGCGGCCATCGAGAATTTTGGACTCCCCCCAAAAACACTCATTCTAACCCCATGGTGATAACAAAGGTACCCAAGAAATTTTATAAAATCGGTACATAAATACGGCCTCTAGCCCAAGTTGTATAGAAGTTCTGTACAAAAAACTGATCATACCTAATTTCGGTACAAAATGGCCACTGGTAGCCATCTTGAATTTTGGGCTGCACCCAAAAACACTCATTCTCATCCCAAGGTGATAACAAAGGTACTCAAGAAGATTCATGAAGATCAGTTCATAAATACAGCCTAGCCGAGCCGTATTGACTTGTGCACTTACTGGGTATACATGTAAGTAGCACTGAATAAATTAAAGTTCATCTAATTTCCATCATTTCAACATGAGAAAAAACCCTTTATTATATGTGATGTACTCCATGTTACTAAACATTCATACAAAAATTTATTCAAATCAGAACTTTCATACATAAGTTCTGAACAAAAAACTGATTGCACTAATTTCTTTACAAAATGGCTGCTGGAGGCCATCTTGCATTTTGGACCGCCCCCAAAAACACTCGTCCCACGGTGATAACAAAGGTACCCAAGAAGTTTCGTAAAGATCGGTTCATAAATAAAGCCTCTAGCCCGAGCCGTATTGAATTGTTGTTCCCAAACTGACGGACAATGGGCTATGACATAACCTTAAATATGACTATGTCAAAGCTGAGCTAAAAATGGGGAGTATCCAGAGTATCACAAAACAAAAACCTATTTGTAAAGGACTCCCCCTTTCATGGACAGTCTGACAACATTGGCATTCACCACCATGCTGCCCTGAGGCTGCATTTTGAATTCCTGTGTTTGTTGTTCTTATGAAATATTATTTTATTATTATCAGTTATGGTACAAATATGGTACCGATAGCACACTTTCAGGAACCGTTGATGTCTGATAGCGACTGTGTGTCAGTGTGTGAGGTGCACACATACTTTTGGGGTTCTATACACCACATCCTTTATTTTGCTATATAATTTGTGTAAATTTATTTGCAATTTATAGAATTTCAGACTTGGAAATTTCATAGTATTGTTTTTGCCTTAGTTATGGTGCTTTATAAGTAATGGGCAATTTAGTTTGAAAAAAGGGGTTCATGAAGATTCAGTCACAGAAAGATTCAGCCCTCATACTTTTTCTGAGAATATTCGGTCTCAGTCGTGGTCGCATGTCATCACCTCTGCGGTCAAATCCTCACAGAAATTTTTTTTTTAAATATTCTATGCATTTTTTCTATTGTTTTATTTTAAGGATTTATGATTACTAATTATGACAAAATTACAAGTGGGATATGAGACAAACCTTAATGAAGCTGGAACTAAAAAAAAAATAGGGATCTGCAAATCACAAATTTCTTTTCAAATTGAATCTCGAATCGAATCATGTCTCTGATATCGACAATCGAATTGAATCCCGAATCGAATCTTAAAAGACAAGTTATTTCATATTGCATCAAACGGAAGTTACGGAACACTGTGATGACCCTTATGCGACGGAGTGAACACCTTAAACACCAATAACTAAATATTCTCTGTAGCACCGTCGCTGAAACAGCTAGGCCTATTGTCCATAGTTTTAGTTTTTGAAAACCTAACTTGTTACTATTCACATTCTTAAGAACGTGAATAGAGTAACAAGTTAAGCCTTCAAAAACCAAAACTATGGATAATGTTCTGGGCCAAATTCACACCTTATCTAACAATTAAACATTGTCAATTACTCAAATAAATAGGAATTGAGCCTACATGAATGAATTTTCTAATGACAGTTTTATCCTATTTTTGTTGGAAATGTAACAAATTGAAGTTAGTATGAGAGATTCGAAAAAATCGAATCATGAGACTGATTCGGGATCGATCTCGAAGCATGCTTATGGTATCAATATCGAATCGAATCTTGAATATTCGCAGGACCCTAAAAAAAACCTTCCCAAAACAAGCTGAGAGGTTCTCAGCTCGAATCCCAATTGTGGCAACTGAAATAAGGCGTACTGCACATCGATGATGCACTTGTCTTCAACCAATGCTAACCCTGCTTGCTTGGAGTAACAATGTTGAGAAGCCTGACAGTTGCTTGTCATTGTTGCTCGGTGGTTCTCTCCGGGTGCTCTGGCTGGGTTCCTCCCCCAGTAAAACTGTTGGGTGGCCCTGGCTGTAAAAACTGTTGTTAAACCCAATAAATAAAGAAATCAAATTTGCTGAATCCAAGACCTTTGAATGATGGTTTTGATTGGGGTGTGTGTGGGGGGCATGGGGAGGGGGTGGTTATACAGTGGTGCCCACTTAATTGGATATATCTTAATTGCATATCCCTGTTAATAGAATGTAATTTCCCAACACAAAACCATTTACCATGCCTCCAGTACAAATTTGACCTGGTAATTGAATATAGGTTATAGAGTAATCTCCTGTCAATTGAATAAAAAATTCTTGTAACATGTTGAGAAATTGCCCTGACTCTTCCCAGCTTTCCTTTGTTATAGACCAATTTGGCCTCAGTACATTCAATACAGGCATTTAATCTATTATATCTTGTTTGACAGAGCTCATGGAGCTCTGTCAAACAAAATATAATAGAATAAATGCTAAGTTTATCTCTGGAATACAGGAAAGTGACACAATCCCTGTTAATTGAATACTCCTGCTAATTGAATAATGTTATTGGCAAAGTGGCTCTTCAATTAACAGGGTTCCACTGTACAGCAAACTGAGCAAAAACAAATATCACAAACTAATAATGAAACTATGTACTTGTGAAATTTTCATGTGGTCATTCTACAACATGTTTTAGCTGGTACTATACAGTTTTGAAGGTTAAAGGGCTCAGTAGTTAGAGGTGTAGGCTGTAAGCCAAAGGGTCCTCTATCAAATCCCACCTGCGGCAACCACTTTGTTTCCTTGGGCAATACACTTCATTCCCATTGCCCATGTAGTGCCATTGCGTACCAAGGCATACTGCATGTCAATCGTACACTTGTCTTCAACCAATGCTAACCCAGCTTGTGTGCTGTTTGTACGTTAGATGTTTGTAATTGCTCAATGGTTCTCTCTGGCTTTTCCCATCTGTAAAACTGTCCGACATGAAGTGACCCTGGCTATCGAAGTGTCATTAAACCCCAATAAATAAATCAATAAGAATCATGTGTCCCTATTCTGGAGAACAGTTCGGGGCAAATTGCCAAAGGATGGTTTGGGTTAGATTAGTATCCAGTTTGGGTCAAATTGTTGGAGGACAGTTTGGATGCAATTCTCATGAATTCCAGTCACTTTGGCCCCAAGTCATTTCGGTCCCAGTCATTACGGCCGCAGGTCAATTCAGCCCCCAATATACCAGGTCATTTCGGCCTCTTTAAATATTTTCAAATATTGTTTGAATTTTAACATTTTTCTATTTAATTTTTTTTCAACATTTATATCTCTCAATTAGGTATTCAGGTATACATATGATATATGTCTAGTAGATTTTCTTTCATGATGAATAAATAAAAGAAAAGTTTCAGCACGTCGAAGGTGCACATGGACTATGTGGGATTTGAAATCCCTTGCGACCTGAATAATTGTATTTGCTTATGAATCTACGACAGCCGGAAGCGAGGGTTAGTAATGTTATTTGGTTTGAGTGTATGCCTTGGAAGTGGGGTACTGGGGTCAGACCCCCGTGGACAGCAAACTGGAAGGGGACTAGGAATTGCGCATAACTACAAGGATTCTGCTCTGTGTTTTAGAAAATGTGGACATATTTATGGTAGTATGGCAGTTTGGTGGTTGTTTCAGAAAAAAGAAAAAAAGAAACCCTGTGAACCTCAAACTGGAAGGTGACTAGGAATTGTGCATAACAATATGAATGAATGACTGCATATACTTTGCAAAATTTCAAAGTAAAATAATTTCTCTTACTTATACAGATAGCATCTTAAATGTATGTAAAATTGAATACATGGATAATTTTTAATGTTGTGTATAACTTTTCTGTACACTGTGTAAATACAAATAACTGAACATTACTTAATAAAGGTAATTACCCATTATTTCTAAACATGAACTATGCACTGATCTTTATACATGTAGATCTCTACACTTAAAATGGTGCTGAAATGACCAAGGGACCGAAGTGACTAGGGCAGAGATGACTTTGAGGTCGAATTGACCAGAGGATGAAATGACTTGGAGCCGAAGTGATTGGATACCATTCTAACAGATGAGAGACCTCAATAAAAGGCTTAATTATTACAGAACACATTGAATGTGAATTTACTGCAGAGATAATTGCTCGACGATATACATTGTATTAATATTTTTCAATAAATATTGAACAATCTATTAATATTTTTTTTAAGAATTATTTTCAGGAGTTAAAACGAATATCGTAGCGTATCTAAAATATCCTAACAGATGTGTACTGCTTTTCTTTTGGACGAATCTTCCTTGGGCCTAGTTCTCCCCAGGCCGAAGATTCCCCCAGTTCCCGAAAAAAGATGACATGCCATTTTCAATGGCGGTAAATATCCAAAAGGGTTATTATTTTCCATTTTTTAGTGTTTGAAACTATGAAGCACTGTTCAGAAATACAGATGCACCAAAAAGTAATACATTATTACTTTGTTTTGGTTTCTGACGGGACTGAAAGCAACCTGTCAGTATCACTTTTTTGAATTACACCCATTTCGTCGGATAACCAAATCGTCCGCTGCAATTTTAACCAAGTCGTCCTCTACAGTTATACCCAACACGTCCGAAACTCGTTCGCTGGGGGAAAGTATTCATGTATTGTATTTTGAATCATTTTTTATTTATTTATATAATAATTTTATTGTATACTTTATTGTATATTACCTATTGTAATATATCTTAATGTACCTCCATTGTAATATATCTTAATGTACCTCCTTGCATTAAATTTCATATACGTGTGAAATTCTGAAAACAGAAATGTCAGAACAAATTAAACTATCCAGCCATTAAATAAATTTTAATTACTGTTTATTCAATGGATTACCTATAATAATTATATTATTACAGTAAAAGTTCTTAAAGTATATGTACGTTATATTAAGTTCCACAACATAATCTTATAATTTTGCAATTTTTCATTGAAGAGCTCCACCGGCACCTTACAGTGAATGACTGCAAAATTATTAGTAGAAGTATTATAAGAATTAATTATATTAAGAAATGCAACAAAATTTGTTATATTAAGTTCTGCAACATAATCTTATAATTTTCCAATTATTCATCGAGGCGCACCGTCGCTTTACAATAATAGCAAAATTATTAGCAAATGTACATGTATTATAAGAATTAATTATATTAAGAAACGCATCAAAATTTATGGTTTATTAAATTCTGCAACATAATCTTATAATTTTGCAATTATTCTTGGAAGAGCACCAGCACTTTACAATGAATAATCACAAAATTATTAGCAAATGTATTATAGGAATTAATAATATTAAGAAACGCATCAAAGCATGTTATAATTATATTAAGAAATGCATCAAAACTTGTTATATTAAGTTCTGTAACATAATCTTATAATTTTGCAATTATTCCAGGGGGAGGGGGATCCTGGAGGCACCAAAAATTTGCAAGACGTGATGTGGGGGGTGGGTGAGTCTCTTGAGTGCACCAAAAATGTGCATTTCCAACTTGTGCAATTTTTGCCATTTTTTAAAAACATATCATTATATCAGCCAATATATGACATCATTTGTGTTTCAAACCTTAAAGATGATGTACATCACACTCTTAACATAAATACAACATCAGGAGGCTTTATATGTTGGGGAAATGTCACACGTTAGTAGGGGGTGGGTGTCTTGTTCGAAATGTAAAAAATGTACAGACAATATTTTCCTTGACATTATGACAAGCGGACGACTCGGCTTGGGGACAGAACGTCCGTATACCCTTTTTTCAAGCAAACTTTTCCTTTACAACACCTTCACATTTGGATAATTCAAAAACTGAGTTTCTGTTCATCTTGATATTTCACGAGATACATGTCAATGCATGTCTGTATACAATAGCACCAATATAACAACATTTATCCGTTATAAACTTATATTATCGGTTATATGTACGTTTTTTCGATTGAGGTTGTCACTGGCACTGGCAGACAAGCTGCAACGAAATCAGGACTGAGAGTTCGAACTGAAATGACGAGATCATCAGCTGAGCATATTGACAAACCTCCAGAAGGACAGAACTCGAGTAATAATAATAACACTTTGGCCGGCCGCTGATTTGTCGCGGTTCTCGGGTGAGAAGGCCTGGCAACCCCTGAAGTGTAGATATGTCGGCCAATGTATCACGCAAAGCTTTGAGGCGAATAAAGTTGCAACAGAGAACATTTGATTCCTAGAGGGGGCAGGCCAATTGCAATTGTATGGGCAATTCGACAGCGGAAGTTACGTAGTTTTTTCACTGAAATTTACTGTCCACTTCAAAAATCACATTGACGGCTATAGAGAATTCTGTTCTGGAACACATTTATCTGACTGGGTATGTGGAACCCTTTGCGGGCCTACGGCCCGCTTGGGGTTCCTATGAAAGCTTTTTGAGCAGTGGTTGGGGAGAAAAAGATTATTTTATATTTTTCCCATTACCTTCAGTGTTAAATAATGCTGACTCGGCATTTTTTCAAAGTCTCGAAACAGTATCTTAGGACAAAACCGATAGCGATTTTTTTTCATCATTCCTTTCTATTGGTCCTAAGGAAGCTTCACACCAAATAAAAAGTGTCAGTGCCGTGCAGTTTTGGAAATATGGGCATTTGAATTTTTTTCTACTTTTAGCTCCTGAGGTTCCCACAGAGCAGCGGGAAAATCTTTTTCGGCATGAATCAAGTACTTAGGACCCAATAATACCTCATAGCAAATTCGGTTCAAATCGGCCTCTCGTTTGGAAAATAGAAATTTTGGGCAGGGCACAAAATAGGGATCCTCCTGCAGCGAGCCCAAATATTGACCGAGAAAATTTCTTTGAACAAACTTGAATCTTGAGTACCAAAGGAGCTTACATACCAAATATCCCAGCATTCTGACTGGTGGTTCATAAGAAGAAGATTTCAGGAGAAATTGATGCTTTTGGGGCATCACTCCCACCCCAGTGGGGGGCACCAAGTTCATTTTAACAAACTGGAAAGAGGATACCTCCAATGTACTGTATGTCAAATTTGTTTGGGTTTGGGGTAGTGGTTTTGGAGAAGACCGAGTTGCAAAAGTTAACAGACGATGGACGACGGATGCCAAGTGATGGCAAAAGCTCACACTGACTTTCAGTCAGGTGAGCTAAAAAATGGGACAAACAAGATGTCACCAAAAAAACCTCCCTCACTTTGACTCTCCCTTCATCAATCCAAGATGTCTTTTTCATAGACTCATTTGTTCAGATTATACAACAATCTTTGGAAAGGTACATAGAGAATATCAGTTGTTCTTAAGTAGGTACCAGAATTGTCTTTTGCATGAATGCACTGAAATTTTTGTTTACTTGGATTTCCTTACAGTCACAAATGAGAAAATTCTGTTAGGCCCCACAAAGTAGATCTTCTGTTTCTCAGGCCATTTTTTGTAAAATTGCATGTTGGTGGACGGTTTTCTTTGCCAGCAAAATTTCATGTTCTTGGTTTCTTTTATGTTTTAGGCCTCATAATCTACAGAATAGCATGGGCAGTGGGGTATTTCATCCTTTGAGCGCATGAAGGCTTTGAAGTGCAAAAGCATTGCAAAGCCTTGTTGCACTCAAGGGACAAATTTATCAATTTTATTAACTTGGGTAAAATATTAGACTTTAACCATTTAATTATTATTTTTTTAAGTTTGCTTTAGTTATAAAAAGAGAGAATGTAGCAGCCAAAAGGACCATGCAAGAGGGCCTGAGAAACAGATTTTTAACTTTTTAAGCCTTACCTACTTAAAATACACTAGGTATTCTTTATATTATACATGTTGCAGTTAAAATCTGTTTTAACTGCAATTAAAACACCCAAAAGCTGAAAACAAATGGTGATATCAATTAAAACTTACTACATAATGTGTGTCTCTTCCAGAGAGATTGTCTCTTACATCTATCATGACAATCAATAATGAAACACAACTGTTAGATACTTTCCAGTATCTTATAATTAAAAGATCTCCACTCAGTCACGATTTCATATGAAATTTTTGTACAGAGTTTGTTGCATAGTCATGTATACGCCTGGCTGATTCGCTGATTAAAGTTAATGTGCAGTGTTATGAAATCAGGAATTGAAAATGTGACAGAGAAAAGATGTACATAATTTCTGTGTCTATGAATGATGCAGGAAGTCATGCAAAAGGCAGGAAGTATAAACTGCACGACTTGATAGTAACATGCTGGAAGCAGGAAGACATGCTTCCATCTTGAGACACAAACTACAAGAAATCTATAATAATTGTCGCCTGAGTAGGAAGTACAAACTGCACGCCTGGTTAGTAAACCAGGATGTTTTTGAAAGACTCACTGAAATGTGATGAGATACCTTCCTTGTGCGTGTTTTGCCCATCCCTTGGTGTAGGCATAATTTTGCAATATAGGAGTGTCTCGCCACTGTTCAGGCGGTCAGTTTACAATCAGTGACTCCGCTAGACCACCATCAGTAGCTCCACCAGAATCCAACTTAACATCAGGGATCTGAGCGAGGACTGGAAGGCACATTCACTATTGTTTTGTATTGCTATTGTTTGTAGTGTATACTTGGAACAGAAAAAAGAACTTCAATTGTTATTGTCTCTACAGTGTAATCAACACCTTCCCTGCAATCAGGCTGGGGTTTCAGGAATAGACAAGAGAAGAGATATCACACTTTAATTCACTAGACATACCACTACTACCTTGGTCTAGAGCCACGGCTAGATCGGGGAAGGTTTGACAAGTGGATTAACCCCGGTGCCTCAGTGTCAGAATGGCCGAGGTGTCTGTACGCGGAAGTACACAGTAGAGGATTGAAGAACCCTTGGTCACCCGTAGCAATTCCACCCAGCTACATAACAGTTCACTAAAATTGATCTGAGTTGAGGTTTACTGTTTAGTAAATGAGGTTAAGAAATTTCATGTAAAATCGTGACGGATGAGATTCTTTTATCACATAATGTGTAATTTAACCTTTTTGCTAACATAACAGCTAAATCTGGCCAGGGTGTTCACAAAAATCGTCCACCAAATTTCTTTTCAATTTTTGCCTCAAAAACATAGCTTATGACCCTCAATGGAACAAACTCTTCATCCTCGGGTCATAAGCTACGTTTTCGAGACAAAAAATGAAACTATTCAGCTTTTCAGGAAATGTTTCCTGTAAATGACCTCTGCTATTTGTAGACAGTTAACTCCTAGCACTCTGGTAGTGCAACAGAATTTTCTCCAATCCTTCAGTTTTTCTCCTGTTTTAACTATAAATTTAGCCAATTATATCTTATTTGACAGAGCTCACCAAGCTCTGTCAAACAAGGTATATTTGGTTAAATATCAAACTGGATTATTCGAAATATTTGCTGCTGAAAACTCTGCCATTTTGACATCAGAGTGCGGAGAGTTAATGAAAAATATGAGAAGATTAATTCAATTCTACTTCCAAACCAACTCACTCACAATGTTACCACAGCGACATTGACTTCTGACATCATTCCCATATCAGATGTGTTGTGAACGATATTTTATGTAATGAGCTATTTGATGGTGATTTTGTGATAAATTCAGATTATTACAACACAGAATTCATGTGGATTGTCATATTCCATCCAGATGAGTAGATCACATTAGCAAGATCAAACAAGACATCACAGGTGTCATGTTGGATCTGGCTGATCTGGTCTCATCAATGAGACTGAATATGACAATCCAGACTGACTGATTATTGCAATAATTTGTTTATCGAATGAGTAGTGAATTCAAGGAGTTTCAAGGACCTTCCTGGAATATTTTCAAGGGCTTTCAAGGAGCTAGATATCATAAATTCAATGATTTTTAAGGATGGTCAGGCACAAACAAGAGCACCGCTGCGCATTGCATCATACGCCCATGAACTGTTCAAATTGTACCATTTTAACACATTTGCAATTTTTTTAGAGTGCGAGAAATTTATACTGGCATATATATATATGTTACAGTCAGACTTTGAAATCAGTTAATTTGAAAAAAACCCAGTAAATTTTCATAATTGACCATGGGTTGGAAGGGATTGGTGGGTGCATCAGGGCAAACCAGTAAATTAAACAACATACCAAGTTTGGAGATGATAGAAAAACAAATACTAAAGTTATCATCCGGAAACCAAATATTTGGCAAATTCTTAGTCCAAAAGGGGACATAATTCAGACAAAAATGTTCGGACCAACCCCATATTCGAACTTGACCTGTATTTTGTTGTGATTAAACCACATGCCAAGTTTGAAGCCGATCAAAAAACAAATACTAAAGTTATCATCCGGAAACCAAATATTTGACAAATTCCAAGTCCAACAGGGGCCATAATTGAGGCAAAAATTGTTCGGACCGACCCCATATTCGAACTTGACCTGTATTTTGTTGTGATTAAACCACATGCCAAGTTTGAAGCCAATCGAAAAACAAATACTAAAGTTATCATCCGGAAACCAAATATTTGACAAATTCCAAGTCCAACAGGGGCCATAATTCACGCAAAAATTGTTCCGACCGACCCCATATTCGAACTTGACCTGTATTTTGTTGTGATTAAACCACATACCAAGTTTGGAGCCGATCGGAAAACAAATACTAAAGTTATCATCCGGAAACCAAATATTTGACGAATTCTAAGTCCAACAGGGGCCATAATTCAGGCAAAAATTGTTCAGACCGACCCCATATTCGAACTTGACCTGTATTTTGTTGTGATTAAACCACATACCAAATTTGGAGCCGATCGGAAAACAAATACTAAAGTTATCATCCGGAAACCAAATATTTGATGAGTTCTAAGTCCAACAGGGGCCATAATTCAGGCGAAAAATGTTCGGACCGACCCCATATTCGAACTTGACCTGTATTTTGTTGTGATTAAACCACATACCAAATTTGGAGCCGATCAGAAAACAAATACTAAAGTTATTGTTTGGAAACCAAACGGACGGACGGACGGACGGACGGACGGATGGATGGACGGACGGACAGACAGACGGATGGACAACGCCATACTATAATACGTCCCATTTTTCAAACGGGCATATAAAAAGGGAGGACCCTAGCAAGAGTAACACCTAGTTACATGAACATGTGAATTGGGTTGAGTTTTTATTACATGCCTGTTCTATGAAATCCCCATCTACAGCAACACTAAACCATGCAGAAAATGAAAATCAGTTCTGTACACATGTGCGGAACAGAAATCGTTGATGGAATATGTTTATAAAGAAGTGAAATATCACTGGAATTTTCTACAATTCAAGCACCGCAATTACAAATTGAATTGCAGGTGAATGTAAAAAATCGTCGTGAGTTCCAACATTGGAACTCAGGGGAGGAAACAGTAACACGATTTCTCCTTGCAAATTTGGTTGGCGATAAAATGTGTTGTTTCTGTTGATACATGTAGCTGTCGAATGAATTGCTGAGTGTCCTTATAATAATTGTTTTTATAGACATGAAGGCATGTAATAAACACAGAATGACACAAGTTAATGGGTTAATCGATATGACACTTGTGCCATCACAGAAGGATAAAACTCAAGGCCTGCAGCCTTTCATTTTATCCTTCTGCGCTGGCACATAGGCCATATCGATTAACCCATTCACACACATGTGTCATTCTGTGTATGTACTCAATATATCAATCAAATCAGTCATATCCACAATCCAATGCATGATTCTCATTCTGTCAGGCACACATTTTATTGCACACGTATGCTTTTATTTCAATAAAATACATGCTTTTCTGCAAAAACTGCAGCAAACAATAAATTTGTTTGTATTGTCCTTGAACAATATGTATCACATGTGCAGACTATTTAACTATTTGTTTTTTTTTAAATTTTGGTTACTTTTGGCAATAATTTGTGTTTTTAATATTTTTTTTTAGTAAACTGTATGTGCGCAGTAAATACAGAACAGCATGCCGTGCTTGAACTGTCATTTTTTACCGCACAAGATTGATTGTGGTGGAGGGATAATATTGAACAAGAAGCCAAAGGCTTCGAGTTCAATATTATCCCTCTGCCAAAATCGATTAATAATTTTTTAGTAAACTGCATGCAATAAATACAGAAAAGCATACACGTTCGAACTGTCATTTTTACCACATTCGATTGATATTGGTGGAGGGATAGTACTGAACTCAAAACCTATGGCTTCTCATTCAAAATTTTCTCTCCGCCCAAATCGATCTCGTGCGGTAAAAAATGACAGTTTGAATGCAAATGCTGTTCTGTCTATTTATAAGTTAAAGAAGATACATTCTAACAATTTGGTCATTTTGGTCCTTTTCCTCTATACTTGGGATAAATGATGATTTATTCTATTATATCTTGTTTCACAGAGCTCAGAGATACAATAGATTAAAGGCTTATATTTGATGAACTGTGGCTAAATAGGTCTATCAACATGGGTAATTCAGTGGATGTCCAAGTAGTCTATTACATAAATGAGGAGTGTAATTCCATCTAGAGAAAAATCAAGCTTTGATTATCTCCCTTGATATGCAATGCAACTAGAAACTAGAATTACTGTGAGCACTGCTCACTAAAGATACCACCCACTCCAACCAAGAAACATTTCACAACAGTAAAAAAGTATTTAATATACACAGCACATCTGTATGTTCTCCGAAAACATGAGAGCAATTTTCAATAAAAATACCAGAAAGCAGAATAGAAGGTGCACATCTATAATGTATATAAAAGAATGTCTGAGAGTTTCAATGAAATTCGCCCACTGGTATAAGAGGAGTAGCGGATAGCAGGAGTGTACCCCCTTAAAGCATCACAACAATTTGGCTAAGTTCATTTCGCCCTTTGGGAAAGAGTAAAAAATAAAAATACCTGAAAGCAAAATAGGAGGTGCACATCTATAATGTATAGAAAAGAATGCCTGTAAGTTTCAATGAAGTCCACCCACTGGTTTAAGAGGAGTAGCGGATAGCAGATGTGTACCCCCAAAGCGTCACGGACGTACGGACGTACGGAAGTACGGACGTACGGAAGTACGTAAGTACGGAAGTACGGACACCATGAATGCTATATACCGCCCACTTTTCAAGTGGGTGGTATAATGATCCGTAGCTCAGTTTGGGTTATCCTGTCCTAGGATGAGTGAGCCAACTAGTTCTTCAATAAATCATAAAATGTTTTATTACAGACATTACTGTGCAATCAAATTTGTATGGTAAATGGTTTTGTGTTTGAAATTTATATACAATTAACCGACATTCAATTAAAAGATATCCAATTAAGTGAGTTCCACTGAAATTCAAGGAGCCACAAGAAACCTGTTGTATTAATATCTTGGTTTAATAAATCCGAAAATATGAGATAAACAGTTTCCAAACTCTTCATTATTTAATTAAATTTCAGAGAAACAACAAGAAGAAAAATAACTTTCTACCTGCTCATAATTATATGTTTCCAGCATTCCCAACACCAAATCTTTCACCTCTCCAAACTTTCCTGTGTTGTAGGCGGGATCCTTTTAAAAACAAAAATAATAACTAATTATTCCAGAAACGTAGGACAAATAAAAAAAAATACATTTGATTCTCAAGCAATTAATTTTTGAAATCAATGAGTGAGGGAGGCTTTTATCTTTATTTTCTTTTCTTTGCATAATGGAAGATACTGGAAGATAATAGAAACGTTCAGTGAGGGGGGGGGGGGGGGGGGGGTAATTTAAATGAGGGATTGTCAGCAAACTAAAACCTTTTTGGGGGTCTTATGGTTAACAGTTTTTAATGCATCAATAGACCAAAACAATTTGAACCCTTGCAAAGAGTGTCCCTAATAAACCACCGGACTGAAACATACAGACCTCACAGCTACCCCAAACACCCTAAGATCAATGTAAGTTGGGCAATAATCCTCAAGATGTGAGGGAACCACATACAGAAGTATTCAGTGTTAGTTTTATCTTAAAATCAGTATATATTGAGTCAACATTTACTCGAATACCATCTGTATCCACCCCCCCCCCCCCCCCCACATAACCCACCCACCCACCCACCCTCTGGTCACACCAACACTTAACGCCTAGCACTCTGGTAGTGCAACAGAATTCTCTCCAAATATTTGACATCTCTCTCAAACAAGATACATTTGGTTAAATATCAAACTGCACTGTGGGAAATATGTGCTGCTGAAAACTGCCATTTTGACACCAGAGTGCAGAGGGTTATGGCACACCACCTCTTTACATTTCCTCCAAGATTTTGATCTTTGGGATATGCCTGTAGGCATAAAAATACTTGAACCACCCAGAGTTCCCTGTGCCCCCATGTCCACATCTAATGTAGATACCCGACTGGTTTCTCTGGCATTAGTTTCTTCTCATATCTTGTCTACCTTCACATAGCAAATACTTGGCAATAACTCACACCCAATTACATCAGTAAAATAAAACTTGTTTGTCACAGTAATCAAGAACTGCCTCACCTCCCAGAATTCTCACAGGGAGCAAACTGAAGTGAGTGGCTTCAAAAACATGCTATGGGCAATCACAGTAAGGAAGACCTACAAAGAATAGTCTACAGTATGGTTCATAAAGCAAGGCAAGGAACAAATTCAAGGCTTTTTCAAGGTCTTAATGACAATATATTGTAACAAACATAAACAAAATCTTACTTGAAACATATTCGTCAGTGTCGCAAGATGTATGTTTTGCTGTACAGTGCACACAGGCAGTAACAAAAGATGATTCATGATGATATCACTAACAGTTATAAATGGATTATCTTCTAAACAAATAAGGAAGGGATTAATTTATTTTCTTCTAAATAAATATTTTTTTCCCACGCTGAACGAAACAATTACATGTAGCACCATTTAAGTAAGTGATTTGGACCTGCATTCTCTCTTCAGTATATGCCAAGAATTCTTTTTTTTCTTCAGCACATTCCCTGAAGGCATTACTTTTGGATACAAATGACAAATTACCAGTGGCTTTGGCATTTTCACTGAAGGTATAGGCCAATTTTTAAAGTGACTCAATGTCCAAATGAAACCTCTGTTTAACCCTTTACCTAACATGAAAAGCAGACGACACTTGCAAAAAAAATTCTTGAATAACTAATTTTTTTCATTTTTTGTCTCAAAAACATAGGTTATGACCCCCCGTTGGAACGAGCTCGACGAGCTCGTTCCAACGAGGGGTCATAACCTATGTTTTTGAGACAAAAAATGAAAATATTTTGAAAATTAATTGACGATTTTTGAGAATAGCGCTGGCCGGTTTTGGCCGTTATGTTGGGTAAAGGGTTAAGCTCTTCTAAGGACTGATAGTTTACAACTATGTTTAATGTCCATCTTATTTCAGCCATTAGTGTATCGTTTTCAGTGATAAAATGTCCAATTTCATAAGGCAAACTGTTTTGGGCAGCATTTGTACTCTAACTCATGAACTGAGATATTTAGGTAACAAGAGGGGGCAACACAAAGTGTGGGCCAATGCCTCCGACCCACCAAAAATTTTCTACGTTGAAGAAGTGAAAAAGGGCCATAACTCTGGAAAAAAATGTGTGGAAGAAACTCATGCTACACAGGTATTGTTCCCCCACAGGTTTTGCTGCTCTATCACAACACCAAATATCATTCAAATCAGAGTAGCCGTGGCTGAGATACAAGGGAAAATGTTGGAATGGATGGATGAATGGACGGACAAACAAATGAACGGAGGTCTCCACTAGATACCCCTTCGACTTTTCAAATCGGGAGCATAATAAAATAAGTTTCCCAGAGGAACCAATGCGAATATTACTGCATGATTTCAGACTGTGCAGATGATGTTGACTTCGTTGATGTGATTTCAGTGCACTTTCCCCAATTGTCGAAAACTCAATACTTTTTTTACACACAGAACATATAGCTTTGAATTAATCTGTTTCATGCTTCTTGATCCAGTTATCATTGTGTGTCCATCAGCTTTTATATACACATTTCCCTATCGTTGAAATTTTCTGAACTGTCGAAGTCACAAGAGTAAACATGTGTATGTCTTAACAAAAAAGGTGATGTCACGGTTTTAAGTGCATTTTAAAACTAAAGTATTAAGAGTGCAAGCCATACAACACAGGGTAAAAATTTTGCTTGCATTCTCTCATTTTTTTTCTCTATTTTCTCATTTTTTTGTTTCTTTTTTTTATTCTTTTAGATAAAGGTGCAAGACATGTCACTTATACTGACTTTATGAAGTGTTTTAAAGAAATTCAAGGTTCATAATAAATTTTCAAGTACTTTTCGAGGCAAACCTATTTTTTAAGAACCTTTCAAGATACAGTACTGAACTCAAGGGTTTTGTGCAAACCCTGTACGTTGAAGTCAACACAGGTTTAATCTATTATGTGTATTAAATTTGCTCTTATCAGAGATTGTAATTCAAACTTTGTATTTGTTTTACAGACATAGAATGTAGACTTACTTAATGTTCAAAGGCAAGCACCAATGTGATAGGAATGTCTTTTCTAGCAAAAACAAAGGCATATGGTTCAGTCATGTCTGTTCTAGCAAAAACAAATGCATAAGGTTCAGTCAAAGAGAGCAAGACATTAACCCTTTACCTAACATGAAAAGCAGACGACACTTGCAAAAAAAATTCTTGAATAACTATTTTTTTTCATTTTTTGTCTCAAAAACATAGGTTATGACCCCTCGTTGGAACGAGCTCGTTCCAACGAGGGGTCATAACCTATGTTTTTGAGACAAAAAATGAAAAAAATAGTGAAAATTAATTGGCGATTTTTGAGAATAGCACTGGCCAGTTTTGGCCATTACGTTGGGTAAAGGGTTAAAGCTTTAGACTAAAAATGCATAAAAATGTTAAATGTCAATTGTATGTTGCAGTTCAAGAATCCAAAAGTTCAAGAAGATTTTGGGGTGACAGTAAGAAAATATGAAATCACTTGGTAAAGTGCATGACAAAAATCAGGGGTTAAAAAACTACAAATTCAAGTTTAGTGAAAACTGCCTGCTGTTACCCAAAACTGAAGAACAGGATCATTTGCCAGAATCAGATTGTTTAACCCTCTGCACAGAGATGTCAAAATACTGAAATCAAGCAGTATCTTTTCCCCAAAATGTAACTACAAATATTACCAATTCAATATTGTCTGACACAGCTCACTGAGCTCTGTCAAGCAAGGCTGAACTGGTGGCAATACTATAGAACTTTTACAGTTGCAGTAAAAATAACTGTATTTTCTATTTATGGATATAACTAATTGAAGTGTATCATTATCATTTTCAAAGATGTGGTAATTTTCCAGTTGGCAAATTGCCACATCTTTTGAAATGTAAATGATTCAATTGCATCAGTTATATTCTTATGTAGAAAATACAATTGTAAAACTTTTATGGTATTGGCCCCTGGTTAAATTTCTAGTTGCATTCATTGAAAAAATAGCAGGTTGATATTTTGACATCAGTGTGCAGAGCAACACCCCTTCCACACCCACCCCCACCAGTTGTTGGTCATCAGGTTCTATTATCGCAGTAAAGCAAAACTTGCTACAACAGTAAACAATTGTTGCCCCACTTTCTATGATTTTAGGGTTTCCATGAGGAGATTAGAAGTCACTATTTATTTATTTCTTTATTTATTTATTGGGGTTTAACGATACTTCTGACAGCCAGGGTCACCTCATGTCGGGCAGTTTTATGCGTGGAGGAAGCAGGAGTACCCAGAGAGAACCACAGGACAATGGCAAGCACCTGCCAGACTCTCCAATGTACTAACTCCACACAAGCATGGTTAGCACTGGTTGAAGACAAGTGCACCATCGACGTGCAGTATGCCTTAGTACACAGAGCCACCATGCCCTCACATGGGCAATCGGGATTAAGTGCCTTGTCCAAGAACACAATGCTGTTGCCCCTGGTGGAGTTTGAACCGTGGACCTTTCAGTTTGAATCCAATGCCCTAACCAATGGGTCATCATGCTCCCTATTTATTTATTTATTTACTGGTATTTAACACATAAGGGCCTAATTTCGACTATGATCACACTTTTTGCAACAGAATATGTGCCTCTACATGCAGTCTTTCAGTTAACACACAAGTTGCATTCTAAGCACCTTGGTAGTTGTTTTTAGGCCAGTCTATTTGGATATATAACAACAATCTTTACCTGCATTATTTTCTGTAGGATGGCTGGTAGAGGGATATATCCCATCATGCTATTCAAAACATGGTGAGTCCATTCTTTGAAATCTAAAATAAGACAAAGGGAATGTTTTAAAAACTAGAAGACACATTATCTTTCTAACAAAGAAGATGAAGAATTTCTACAAGGACATTTTTATTTTTGTCTTGGAAGAACTGCTGAATGTAATTATTATCTTCTTTTTTTTAACCTGGTAAGTGTTTTGTTGAATTTTTCATCTCATAAGGTCATGAATGCATCAGAGCAGCCATGAATTGATGTGTTAAAAAATTCATTAGAGTCTGATGCAAAAGCAATCACTGATTATTGACCTACTCCAAATATTTAGGGGAACAGTTTTTTAATAAGAGCCAAGAACAAATCTCTTCTTGTCGGCAAAGTATTTTTATACTGAGTAGGAAAATTTGATGTAGCAGGCAATGAGTTAACTGGTAAAGTGCTAAATTATTTTTCGACGGTGATTTGTAACACAACTATTTTTTCATCAAGTGTACCCTGCTACCAGCAAAGGAAGCCCTATTTTTGCAAGAAATTGTTCATAAACAATTATTTGATACAATTTATGGTCTTTTCCTTCCACAACTGGTACCTGTACATATGGATATCATTTAACCCTTTACCCAATGCACAGGATATCAAGCACAGGATATCAAAATTTATTATTTTAATTATTTATTTTTAAAATTTAAAAAAAATGAAAGTGTCAATGACACTGTAGGTTAACTTGTGTATGACATGTACATGTATAGAATGTGACACAGCAATGACACACATCTAGGTAATGACCTGATAACAAAGGTACATGTAAAGTATTGTAAAGGTCTGTACATAATTACCGACCGTAGCCTGTAACAAATGTACAGCTAAAGTATTGTAAAAGTGGGTGACAGATGCTAAACTAGAAAAGAAATCTCCATGGGGTTAATGTTACAATGGGGATCCTTGTATGGTGCACCATAAGCCAAATGTTAGCCATTGTTTTGGGCTGTTTGATTCAAACCCTCCTAAAGTTTATTCATACTAATTGATAAATATTTGTCCAGTCCTTCTTAAAATATAGGTATTTGAATTTTTTTTATCTTCAGCTCATAGGGTTACTATGGGGGAGGAGATTTTATTTTTCTGATTGGAAATAGAAAATTGGGTTGTGCTAATAATGTTTATCCTTCCCAAACAACACCAAATATTAACACAGGAATTTGGCTTCAACACACTTGAACATACACATACTAGGGATGCTGAATTCAAGAAACATTATTATGTCTGGTGTTTTTGGAAAGATTTTTAATTATCTCCCTTTTTGAGTCCCAGAGTGTGTCTGACTGAACCCAAAAATATTTGTTCTCATATCACAGTGATAACAAAGGCACCCAATACATTTATAGCAAACATTACTGACATAAAAAATCTTCTTTACAGGTTCTGTACAAAAAATGTAATACACACAATTTTTGTAAATATGACAGCAGACAGGCATTTCGGATTTTGGGCCGAGCCCAAAAGCACTCGTTACCATCCCATGATGATAACAAACGTAGTCCTAGAAGTTCTGTACAAAAAAACTGATTGCACCTAATTTTGGTATAAAATGGCTGCCAGCAGCAATCATGAATTTCGGACCGCACCCAAAAACACTCATTCTTGTTCCAAGGTGATAACAAAGGTACCCAAGAAGTTTCGAGAAGATCAGTTCATAAATACAGTCCCTAGCCTGAGCTGTATTGACATGTGTACTTACTGTGTACAAGTAGCACTGAATAAATCAAAGTTCATCTAATTTGCATAATTTCTGCACGAGAAAAAAACCTGTATTATATGTGATGTATTCCATGTTACTAAACATTCAAACAAAAGTTTATTCAAATCAGAACTTTCACACAGAAGTTCTGTACAAAAACTGATTGCACTAATTTCGGTACAGAAAGGCTGCCAGTGGCCATCTAGAATTTTGGAGCGCCCCTAAAAACACTTGTTCTCATCCCGCGGTGATAACAAAGGTATCCAAGAAGTTTCGTAAAGATCGGTTCATAAATACGGCCTCTTGCCCGAACCGTATTGAATTGTTGACAGACAGACAGATGGTCAGATGGACGACAGGCCATGGCATAACCTCAAATTTGATATGCTAAAATTGTGCTAAAAATCAACAAAACCATATCATGTGACCCCCCACATAGGAACGAGCTCGATGAGTCTGTTCCAATGAGGGGGTCACATGATATGGTTTTGTTGACATTTAAAAAAAAAAAATTTTCTACTGCTTAATTTTCAAATTATGTGGGCAGATGCAGCCGATTCGTTGGGTAAAGGGTTAACATACTACTGATGAACAGTTTACATGTAATACACTAACAAATGCAATTAGTAGCAAGGTAACCGAGACTGAACACAACCACCACCCTACCACCCCACCCCCAACCAAAGCATGCTTTCAGATCCACCACTAACTGGAGATTTTCTAACAATTCTGTTGCATTTTAAATCAAAATTCCATATAATTTATTTAGTATTAGAATTTAATTATCAAATATAAAAGTAACTATGTTTGAAAGTCTCGAGGTCCGAATCATCCAGGATCCAAATCAGCCAAGTTCTGATCCAAGGTCTATGCCTCAAAGCCACAAGGTTTAATCATCAACACTCGAGGTCTGATTCATCTATGGTCCAGATCGATCAAGGTCTGAATTAGTCAAGGTCTTTGAAACTTTTGAGGTTCAACTAATCAACACTCAAGATCTGATTTGTCCGGGATCTGAAATAAAGCTTTCCTATTCTAACATTTTTATCCAGTGTAAGCAAGCCTGAATATAAGCAAACTGTCATTTGCAAAATGAGCTTCCCAGAGGGTGAATTTGCTGATGCTATCCCCTACAGTGGGCAAATTTATCCTCTAGGTACATCTTTCTGTTTTAGCTTGAGACCTTGATTCAGACTGAGGTTCACAGAGAGTAAATTTTGAGATGCTACCCTGCTGTGCAGGATAGCATCACCAAATTCACCCTCTGGAGACCTCATTTTGCAGATGATAGTCTGCTTATATTCAGTCTTAAGTGTAACCCACTGTCTGTACTTTGTGTCATTTGTCCTCATATCAGAATATTTTCCCATGTTAAAACAAATTGTATGATTGCCACTGAGACAATTTAATTCTTAACATCATCTTTTTGACATCCTATGTGATAAACACAAAATTTGATAACATTTGAGTCAATAAACTGATTCCTGCACCTTCAATAACTTTCAAAACCTGTCTGTTGTTTAACCCTTTGACCCCTGGTGGTACCTCCTTTGTCAGCTCAATGAAAGAAATGGGAAGAGTCCATATTTATTATTAAGGGTAGCCTTAGGGCTGCTCTTTGAAAATATTGATTGATCTACCCCACCCTTAACTGGTAAAGTGCTGATTTTTTTCTGACAACAAATCAAAGTTCATCACATACTGCTCTATTACATTTAATTGGATAGTACCTTATAGGCACTATCCAATTAAATGTCAGAGAGCAAGGTATTGTATAAAAAATCTGATTCATATCAGGGACAATAAAGGCTTCCTCAGGCAGAATGTAGCTACAAACAGGTATTGCCTGTCACTTTTAGTAAAGCCCAAAATAGGGCTTCCAGCACTCTACCAGTTAACTTAGCAGGCATCCTACTTAACTGGCAAAGTGCTGAGTTTTTTCTGACAACAAATCAAAGCTCAGCCTATACTGCTCTATAACATTTAATTGGATAGTGCCTTATAGGCACTATCCAATTAAATGTCAGAGAGCAAGGTATTGTATAAAAAATCTGATTCATATCAGGGACAATAAAGGCTTCCTCAGGCAGAATGTAGCTACAAACGTTATTGCCTGTCACTCTTAGTAAAGCCCAAAATAGGGCTTCCAGCACTCTACCAGTTAATGAAAGTATGACATACCATGTCCCTGGGCCTGTAAAACGGCCTCTGGGGTTCAAAGGGATAAGTTACAAATAAGAAGAATGTTTCATGCATCCTCTGTAAATGAGAACCATCAGACTGGTTATCCTTCTGCAATTCTGTTCCTGTCACAATACCTCAGATGTAATCTATTGTTACTGGTGAATAGTGCCCGTCATTTGTTTTTCTTTATGCAAATTCAAAGCTTTGTTTGAGTACATAAAGAATATTAAACTGCTATTTACCAAAAATTCACTTCCATATTTTATCAATACAGCAGAGCACACTTAATTGGATATTTCTTAACTGAATAACCCTGTTAATTTAATATAATTTCCCCAACACAAAACTATTTACCATAATTTCAGTACAAATTTGACCTGTTAATTGAATACGGGTTATAGAGTAAACTCCTGTTAATTGAATAAAAAATCTTGTAACATGTCAAGAAATTACCCTGACTCTCCCCATTCTGTCTTTGTTTATAGACCTATTTGACCTCAGAACATCCAATACAGGCATTTAATCTATTATATCTTGTTTGACAGAGCTCATGTAGCTCTGTCAAACAAGATGTAATAGAATCTCTGTCAAACAAGATATAATAGAATAAATGCTAAATTTATCTCTAGCATACAGAAAAGTGACACAATCCCAGTTAATTGAATACTCCAGTTAACTGAATAATTTGCACTGGAAAAGTGGCTATTCAATTAACAGGGTTTCACTGTACCTTCAAGGCTTTAATGCCTGTTTTTCATACTTCTGAAGACCTTTTCCAGACCGCCATGAATTTCTATACTTTTTTGAGAATTTCTGATCTGTGTATGGACCCTGAAACTGAAATGCCCCACCTGCCATCTCCCCAATGATATTTGAATGGAATCAGGCGAGCGGTTTTGGAAGAGATGATACAAACAACCATCTTCATGCCAAACTCAGGCAAAAAAATGATCACTATCACTCACCTTGACTTTCAGTCAGGTAAAACAAAGTAGATCTTCTGTTTATCAGGCCATTTTTTTTTAAAATTACAGGTGGGCAGGCAGTTGTTTATTTTATTTTTTATTTTTGTAATTATTACTTTGCCATCAAAAGTTCATGTTCTTCTCAATTTTATTAACTTGGCTAAAATATCTGACATAAACCATTTAATTTTTTTTTTAAAGTTTGCATTGGTTATAAAAAGAGAGCATGCAGCAGCCAAAAAGACCATGTTGGGGGGCTTGGTCTGAGAAATGGATGTTTAACTTTTTTAAGCCTATATTAGAGAAGAATCGTTCCATCAATGTTCAGCTTGCTGTTTGGTACAATGCTGAATTTACTCAAGGATGAAAGTGGGTGGAGAGTAAAAACCCTGAATGTTAGGCTGTGGGTCTGGCGGTTGCTGTTTGAAATTTCATTAGTCCAAGAGTAAATTTCATTCCTTTTTTGTTCAAAAGTTAAAAAATTTATAGTAATTTATATATTTTTTATACTTACCAATGACCCAGACATAGCTGGTGCTAACTCTTAAAATATAGGGCCAAACACAAATTTTGCCCCCCAATCCCCAAAATTTGCATCTAAAACTAAAGAAAACATGTCCTGAAAGGCCCTCCACACTTCGCCCCTACTGCGCATGCGCAGTGTCAAGGACGTTCCGAAATTGGCGCCATTTATCATTCTAATAACCAGTGCCTGGTAAGCGCTATGTACTCAGCGGGGAGGCAAGAGTTCCCAACTCCTGGGAGGGCCATCCCCGTCTGGGTCATTGGTAAGTATAAAAAATATATAAATTACTATAAATTTTTTAACATTTTTATACTGTACCAATGACCCAGACATAGCTGAATAGTAAAAAGGCTGGAGGGCCAAGGACATAGAGCAAAATGGAATACGCTCAATAAAATAAAATAGAGTCATCCCCTGTAGGGAAAAGAAGTAATAGGCCTTACATGTATCTTTCTTATTTATGATAAATTAGAAAGATACAACACCTTCCAAAAATTGAGCTTCATACATCCATGTACTCTATTAATATCCAATAATCCTTATACTAATAATTTTTAAAGTAAGCCAATAATAAAGTAAGTCTAGAGAATAGAGACTCTTATACTCCTAAAAGTGTGTGAGAATTGCATAATCATGTCCGTTGACATATGCAATATTCAAAAGCTATACTTTAAAAACTAAGACTTGAATGAATTTTATAAACTTAAACTTCTCACTAAACAACCATCCCAATAACAGCTCAGAATTACTAACTCCGGAGGAGGTATCCCCTTGTTTTCATAGTAAAAAACAGGTGACCCAAGGGAACACCCTCCCCCCCCCCCCCTTTTTCTTGCCCTGGGTCAAATAGCCCAGAGCGAAGAGGGCAGCCGAACGGAGACACTGCCGAAACAGACAGCCTACCTAGCTATAGTAGCAACTGTTAAGTGAATGACATTCTGAGCAGTAGAGAATAGACCTAACAATAGAGGCCTCCAGAAATGGACTCGATATTTCTGAGATAAAATTCATGAATGGATGGCTGAGCGCAATGAGCAGCCTTCAAAAATCTATAATAGCAACACTATTAATGTAAGCCCAACAAGAAGTAGAAGAACTCTTACTTCATGAGCCGAAATCTTAAGCACAACTGCTAAGCCAATGATATACCATAAGCAGTACGCTAGTTAATAGAATCCATTAACAATAAAATGGAGCGTAACGTCCTTCTACTAGACATCAAAGACAGAAGAAGCTTACGCCCTTGTAATAAACAGATATCTGTTTATAAATACATAAACTGTACCCGGAAAGAGTAAAGGCCTATGCCCATACGAAGACGGAAGGACCTTAAAATAATAGGTTCCGGATAATAGGAGCCTAACTCTTATGCAACAATCCAACCTAAATAGTAACGGAAGTATTGATTCCGAAACTATGAAAGTGAAAATCATCCATCGATAGTGCATGAAACTCACTGACTCTACAGTAAAAGAGAAACCAACAGAATTACTGTCTAAAAGGTCAGAATTTGAAAACTACTGTTTCCAGAGGCTCAAATGATTACTTAGCTAAATAAGAACCGAAGTTAAAATCCGTATAGGAATTTAATCTAAAGATTCTAAGTCTATTTATCAAAATGTTACTAACTGACTTAGATAAAGAGACAAAAGACTCAAATGTAAACTATCGTAGAGTGCATAGGTATGAGGTAACATAAACCTATAACCTAAATAACAACAGGCTGCAGTAGATCTTGTGAAACAAGTATACTAAAAAATAGCAATGAGTAGTATGGAGGGATCAACCATATGAACATAATGATCCCTACACCACGACGGAAGAGCCTCCACTTTAGTCGCATAGAATAGCGAAGAAGAGGATCTCCTATAGTAAGAAATCGCGTCCAAAGCTCGTCCAGTACAGTGCTTACAATGCAATACGGACCACACAACGGAATACATGAAGGTTGCGACCTTGCTGGTTGTGATAAAAATGACACGATTTACCCAGTGAAAAAAGATCCTCACATAGAGGAAGATTTCACGTTAAGATCCACAGTAGACAAGAGAGTAAATTACTCATGATCTCTGTGAAGATAGAGATGCTATCAACAGAAATGTATTGTGGTTGTTTATCTTAGCAATACCTGCTAAAACAACAGCGCCGGAGGATACGCGTATCCTATCATTCCGTCCTATAGATCAATAGAGCGTTAACAGTATTAGCTCAGAGATCTGGACAAGCCAACACATACGTCTGCAATTGATTAGCAAGCTGTGTCATAAATAAAACATCATTGGGCGCTCCCATAGATAGCAAATCTGATTAAATACTTGTTTGTTGAGAGTCCATTCTGACAGCAACAAGCGACCCGTAAGAGAACGGGAGTGCGATAAAACAATCAGACGACCCAGAATATGACGGACCAAAACTGAACTTGGTGTAGTATAACCAACAGACGGATTCTTTCCATTAAATTGAATAACGGAAACGAAAGAGTGCCTCCCTGGTTCCGGAGATACGCCACTACTGTCGAATTAAAGGACAGGAATTTGGGCATGCGTTTCTGAATAATGTTCATGCAATGACATAAAGCAAGCCTAAAAAAACATTATTCCGCGGAAGTTAAACTGATAGTTAAAAGACTGCGGAACCCAAAGACCCTGGCATTTCGAATCCGTAGGGATCAGTATATATCCCAATCTGTTTGACTGGCAACCGTCATAACAGCCACACTCGGGTCCGGCAACTGCGGCGGCACTCTCTGAGTCAACCACCGAATGTTTGCCCCAGTCTGAATCTCTTGTAACACTAGATAGACAAGAGAATGTATAAATCAAGCAATTCATGGATTGCCGGAAAGTTGCCGTCGAAGAGAAGCTCCTCCGAGAACGAAGCGACTCTGAGAGAGTTCTTAACCTACTATCCACGCGTGGATGTAGCTAGGGCTGCATCACGTCTAACCAACTCCAATCAGCCACTGAAGGGCGGAGTTATACGTGAACAAACTACTGCCCTCAAAAGAAATTACATTGAGAATAATATCCCGTAAATCTTTTCTTGAAGACGTAATGATAACGCCTCAGTAAGGCGGATTACGTATAATAAAGCGTCTAAGTTAAGTCTACTATACATAATGTCGTTCCCAACATTGAAATTGGAAAAGACAAACGGCGAAAAGAATATATGCAGTCTTTAATCACACCGTCTAGACGCATATGAACTCTCGGTATGCCCTGCTCTGCCAAAATAAACTATATGTAAAAAAGATAAAATGGCAGAAATGAGCCACGCGGACAAGAAACTAAACTAACATGCTTAGTAGCAGGCTTGTATATATATATAAATATATAGCGTCGAAAAATAAAACACATGTTGTAATGACAATATTGGACTGCGTCGGTAAGTCAGGGACAAAGTCCCTGTACCGATCGAAAAATCCGAGTCCAATGACGCTATAAGTCTCTTATCCAAGATCGCAGCAATGAAGTCCGAAAAATAATCACTGGAAGAAATGCCAGAAGATATGAAAGGCATCTTCCGATACTACTAAAGGGAAAACTCGAAATCTTTCGAATCCCTTTCGCCATCCTGTCGGACCCTATAAAGCGTTCGGTCGTCCGTAGCTTGATGCAACCGCGGACCGCACTGACCCAGCGCCGTCGGATAATTCCTGATTCGACCGAGAAACCGTCAATTGCTGGGATGCTGCGAAACAACTGTGCTAACTCGGATAGCACGTCCGTCACTGAGGCCTGAGGAGCAGCGGTCTTACGATGCATTGCCGCAGGAAGCTCCGAGATCGTTACCCCGTGCATACTTCCAATATGCGAGCGAACGGAGTGTATAGGCCTCGTGTCCCTTGGCTATCGGATGGCGCGACCTATTCGCTGTGGAATCACTGAATGCCGAAACTGATCGGATACTCGAGGTCACGTAGCCAATGTGCGGTCGTGTGCCCTGCTGTGAGGATGAGGAAGCATTAAAGACAGTCTCTCGGACTGTCAATATAACGGAGCGTCCCGACCAACGGACATATGCTCCGAATGTAAAATATCTGAACCACAACATGCGGTCCCCTATGTTGTTGGCTTCCTCCGATCTGTCCTCAATCTGCCGTCACTGGGTGAGTACTAAAGTAATTAAAGTGCTCGCATCACCCAAATCTCCTTCCTAGACCGCAACGGACGAACCCGGCAGCCGAACCATTCGATGAATGTACGCTACACCGGGTGAGTTAGCGAATGTCACTCCGTAAGCGATAGACATATTCCATGAGCACTTATTGCCGCTAACTCTTCATTAACTATGACGACAGAGGCACACTTTTGAAAGACATCTCCATAACTCTTCGAACAAGAAACCAGAAATGCTTGGATAGCAAGCATAAAATAATAATATATATAGCGTCGTTCAATAATTCGAAAGTTTGTGTGACATTATTGGACTATGTCGGAACTGAGGGACGATGTCCCTGAACCGAACCAAAAATTTCTAAGTCCACCGACGCTATCAGTTTCTTATCCGGCATCGCAGCATATGTTGTTCCGAAAGGGAAAGCTTGAAATCCACCGAATCCCTTTCGGTATCCCATCGGACCGGATGAAACTTTCGGACGTCCGTACCCGCTTCCGCGGAGCGTCCCGACCCAGCATCGTCGGATAAAATATATGCGACAGATTCAGTTGATGCTGGGATGCTGCGATAAACTGTGCTATTAAGGAAAGCACGTCCGTTCCCGAGGCCTGTGCAGTAGCGGACTTACGATGCATTGCCGCTGGAAGCTCCGTGTACGTTGACTCCCGCACACTTCCTATGCGAACGTCCGGAGTCTGCAGGCCTCGAGTCCCCGGCTACCGACCCAGCGCTGTCGGATAATTCTCGATCCGACACCGTTTCTGTCGGCTGCTGGGATGCTGCGATAAGCTGTGCTATGTGCACAAGAATGTCCGACGTCGAGACCTGCGGAGGCGCAGTCTATCGCTGCTTCGCCGAGGGCAGCTCCGCATCAGATGGCTCCCGCATACTTTTCCTATGCGAACGTCCGGAGTCCATCGGTCTCGAATCCCTGGCTGCCGGATGGTGTGACCTGGTCGCCGAAGAAACCTTGATCGGCGAAGCTGGTAATATATCGGCGGTCACGCAGCCAAGGTGCGGTCGTGTGCGCTGACGAGAAGAGGAAGCCTTAGCAGTCTCAGCGGACTGCCTATACAACGGAGCGTCCCGAGCGACGGACGTATGCTCCGCTAACTACACATTTGTACCACAACATCTGGGGCCAGATGTTGTTGAACGAGAGAGGGGCCTCTCTCGCTTGCCGTCCGGATGGACCGGAACGAGCTATGAACCGGACTAAAAGGCTTCCTCCGTTCTCCCTCCGATCCGCCGTCACTGGGTGTGCATTAAGTTAATTTTATAGTGCTCGCATCACCCCAAAATTCCTTCTAGACCGCAACGGACGAAACCGGCTGCCGAACCATTCGGTGAATGGACGCTACACCGGCCGAGCTAGCGGACGTCAAAGGCCGTCGAACCTACTAGGGTCCTCTTAGGCAATTGGCGTATTACATGAGCACTTTTCCGCTAGCCCTTCATTAATTGTGACGACGGAGGCACACTGTTGGAAGACATCACAGATACATCACCCTAATCTTGATCGTCTGAAATAGAAATTGATAAAGTAGAGTGACCCTGCGGGGAAAGGACCGGAGTGTCCAAATCCCCAACAACATACCGTGACATACGCTTCCCATATTGCCATCGAAATCATACGATACAGAACAGGAGTTAATGCGAGTACACTGACCACATATAGAATGATAATAAGGTCAGAGGAAGACTTCCTCTTAAAGCAATTGATCAATATCCTTTCAATGTGAAAAGAAAACAAGTCCTGGTACTCGCACTAACCCCTGGCAATCAAAATACATAATAATAATATGATCCATTAATATAGAAAAAATAATTGAAATCAAAATATTTTGAAAAAATATTTTTTCAGAACAGCCCAAGTTTCTGAAAAGTAACGTTGAGCCCCAATGGATCCCAAGCCTAAGTGTGGACAAAAATTTTAAAAATATTTTAAACAATTTATTCAACACTTACGAACAATAATAATGTATCTAATTATGATTAAAATAACATAAAGATATTATTATTTAGAAATCCCCCCCTCACACAGAGGGCTGTTGTAAATGTAAACAATGAGTGTAAAAACACTAAAATAAGACTCCAGGCACCCAGGCCCGAAATCAGTTACCAAAAATACACCATCTGATGCAAAACAGAGACTTCCAGGGAAGAAACTGCAGAACATCAGATGGTAGATGCAGAACACAACGCCTAACCACCCGTAGGTGAAGACGTAAACATGGGGAAAGAACAGAATTCATTCTGTTATACAGCTAAAACTCCCAAGAAATTTTAGTAATAATAATTACAGAAACTATGCCAAAAGCATGGGAGAATAGCAAGGGGGAACTTAAAGGACAGGGAGAGAGGAAAAACACTTGAAAAAACAGTGTAACTAAATAATCAGAATGACAACAAAATGGCTGCTGCCTTGAAAATAGGTAACTTAACATAATTTCATTAAAAAATTTTAAGTTACAGCCCTGATAATATTCTGTCACACATTCTTTTCCTCTCCTCCTTTTCTATCCTCCTTAGAATCACCATTTCACTAATATTTATGTGTCTGGCATCATTTAAACTGAGATTTAAAAGCACAAAGATCAGTCAGATGTTAACTGATGAAGGGCCAAACTTAGAATGATAAATGGCGCCAATTTCGGAACGTCCTTGACACTGCGCATGCGCAGTAGGGGCGAAGTGTGGAGGGCCTTTCAGGACATGTTTTCTTTAGTTTTAGATGCAAATTTTGGGGATTGGGGGGCAAAATTTGTGTTTGGCCCTATATTTTAAGAGTTAGCACCAGCTATGTCTGGGTCATTGGTACAGTATAAAAATATTCATTTTTTGTTTAAAAAATATCTCACTCCAAACCCATTCAACTTAGCTCAGACATTTTCATTTTTTCAAGTCATTTGCCATCAATAACTGACAGCAAACATTGTTAAACCAAGAATCCAGCACACATAGCAAGCAAGGACTGAGACAGGTTTTTGGTGGTTCTATTTTAGATGTATTTTTTGTTTTTTGCGTGACTTGATAATTCCTTTTTCCCCACAAGATTCATACCAAAATCTGGTTGCTGCAAGTTAAACAAACAACTTTGGCCAGCTGGTCTATTTTCCTAATATGGTATGAAAAGAAGTCAACATTGTCATCCCTTGCCTCTTTGAAGCCACTCACACCATAATTTATTTTCAACATCCTTCTCAAAAGCTTTGTGGTCATGGTTGCAATTGACAATTGGCATTGGCAAGAAATTATTGGTTTCCTTGGTAAATAGAGCAATAGAATTCAAATATGCGATCACCGATTGGATAACTCATGGAAGCATACTAATCAAAAGACGTATTACTTCAAATAGAACCATGATTCAATGCAGAATGGGAAACCTAAAAAATCAAGCCTGGAAATGGATGGAACCTGAAGTAAAATCAGGAATATCCCAGAAATGGACCTGGTGAAACTACAAAACCCAAAAATTTGGGAAAGCCTGGAAAACTTACATCCAGGTCTTACTGCTTGATATTTCCATTTTCAGGTGATTTCAAAGAAGACACCAAAATATTCAAGGATTTTCCAGGTCCTTGCAAGGGGTTTCTAGATTACAGGATTTTGAAGATGCCACATGAACCCTGTTTACTGCTTCTTGATGGCTCTGACTAAGCACACAGGATTTCAATTAATATATAAAAAGACAATATTATCATTCCAGTAGCCGAAGTGTGACAAAAGCAGCCAGATATTTAGTAAAACATAAACTGTTTGGATAGACAAGCCATTTACTCAAATGTTCAAATTGTTCTTTGGATTATAAAGCAGAGCCTTCCCCAAAGTTGTGAACTGGACTTCTGTAGATTGTGGGCAGATCTTCTTTCTTGATATTTTATCTGAGTAACAAGTGATCAAACAAATCAAACAACAAACACATAAACATTAAAAATTCAGTAATACAGTGGAGCTCACTTAATTGGATATCTCTTAACTGAATAACCCTGTTAAATGAATATAATTTCCCAACACAAAATGATCAATTCATAGTAATTTGTATATTTTTATACTTACCAATGTCCCAGACATAGCTGGTGCTAACTCTAAAATATCTAGAGCCAAACACAAATTTTGCCCCCCAATCCCCAAAATTTGCATGCAAAACCAAAAATTAGAAGTCCTAACTGGTCCTCCATACATTTACCCTCTGCGCATGCGCAGACGTCAGGAAGTGACCGGAATTGGTGTCAACACCATTCTTTGTAAAAGAGAGTATTACATAATAATTCAGCGGGGAGGTATGAATGCCCACTCATGGGAGAGCCCTTCCGGTCTGGGCCATTGGTAAGTATAAAAATATACAAATTACTATGAATTTATCATATTTTTACACAGTAACCAATGGCCCAGACATAGCTGAATCGTAAATAGGTGGAGGGTTAAGACTTCTGAAATAATTCCAATCCTGCAATCCATAATGAAGGAACTTACATGTAGAACAGTTAGGAATTACATGTATGTCTCTCTATACAGTAATAGAGGAGACATATTCTAAATAAGGAGCCCAATGAAGTAATTTCTTAATGTAAGTATGAAGACAAGTTCCTAATTTTCCAAGGCTAGCCCAGACTAAGCCCCAAAAATTAGGATGGCATATCTGAGAATAAGAGAAAATCTCCCACAAACATATGCCTTACAATAACATTTCAGCTATATGCAGGATATAAATACAGATAAAAACAGCATCCTTCAAAGATATATACATTTTAAGCCAGATTATGGGTAAAAACACACACCCCCTTTTGAAGAAGAAACCTTCAAAATAAAAAAAGGGGGAGAGCTCTGGAAACAATAAGAGCGGTACCCAACAACAATACAATTAATCGTTGAGCACGCACTCAGGTATTAATTCATGATTAATAAATGGTGCTTAACGTTACTTCAGAAGTTATGGCTATAGTGACGATCCTGGAAATTAATATTGCACAGTAAATAGCATACACCGCAGATAACATACAGATACGTCGAAAACCGGTGATATAAAATATAACATACACATATCTAGTCAAGCCACACTGAACGATTCCTGAAGAGAAAGTACACTTCCTACATGATCCATTGGTGGCCACTGTACAATAAATTCCAGTAACAACACTCTCCAACATGAATAATCCGATATCTTGGATCTAGAGATGTACAAAGGTATGATTAACAGGCTCCTACATGGACTGCTCGAGGGAGAATTCGAAGTCATAACGAAATCTCCTCACCCGCATTATTCAATCGTACTTGTGTCAGTTAACAGAAAATTATAGGAACCACAATGGTTCTCTCACGGTGGGGGGGGGGGGGGGGGTGGGGAAGGGGGGGGGGGAATTCGAAGTCATAACAAAATCCCCTCATCTCTATTATTAATCGTCCCTGTGTCAGTTACGATAAAAAATATAGGAACCGAAATGGTTCCCTCACGTCTAACCGACTCCATATGCACTATGGACGGAGAGGAACGCAAAGAATAAAACATCCCCTGAAAGAAGACCCTCTCTGGGAGAAAGCTTCTGAGGAGCGTCACATAACCAACACTTGAGAATATTGATCCAAGATTCTTGTGACAACAGAGGCACTACCAGCAGGATTCACTGTTTAAACTTAAACATAAGCTATTGAATCAAATGAATAGGAGGATATGCATATCCTATTATTCTTCCCCATGAATTTGCAGAGCGTCTACTGTCTGCGCTCAACAATCAGGGCATGGCGACACAAATGACGGTAACAATTGTTCTGGTGCGTCGCAAACTAAAGAATCACGGGGTGATCCCACTGGTAGCAAAACTGTACAAATAAACGCATGTTGAGCGTCCATACATATGAAACAGGCGACCTTTCCGAGGAGCGAGTCTGCTAGTACATTCAGACGACCTGGTATATGACGGATAGAGAGACACGAAATTGATTCTCCATTAGGTTTTATAACAAAAGTGAATGGGTGCCACCCTGCTTCCTGATGTACGCTACCACTATTGAGTTATTCAACAAACTCTGAACAAGCGTGAACGCATTGATATAGCGCTAACAATATTGACATCATTCTTGATGATTATGTGTTTCTACAGGAACCGAGGGTCTCAGACCCCTGCAATTATAGTCTGTAGGACTCAGGGCTGTGCCCCGAACTATAGACTCATACCCGTCATAATCGTGAAAGCCGGATCTGGTAGTTGCAGTGGAACTAATGAGTTAACCACTGAAAATCTGCCTCAATATGGACCTTTTTGTTTACTATATCCGTTAAAACAATACTGGTCCTGAGCGAATGCGTTGTCACACTCCAGTTCTGTGTAAGAATAACTGGAGGGGGCGTGTGCGTAAGCGACCCATCTAAACCAGATGCGTAGCTGCTCAGCACATCTCCATCAGTCGCATAAAACTAATTTGATCTGGATATGGAGACAAACCAGATTGTTATGAGACATTACCAAGTTAATATTCGAGTGACAGAGCAGGGCGCTATCTCCAGACCAAAGCTATCCTTAGATCTATGCTTATAGCATAGTCAATCATGCGAACACTCATTTTAACCGACTAAATAATAATCATAAATAAACTTTTAGAGCTTTGATAAACTTGTTAACAAGCTCCAGTCTATTATCTGTCGGAACGAGCTCTAAGGCTTCAGTACGAGTAACAGGTGGCTACAGAATTCCAGAGAATCTTGATTCTCGATGACCACTATTAACATCATTGTCAAGAGAATCTTTACCTCCGATTGGAGAAACTCTTATGTAAGGATTAGATGGAAGCATTGTCCATCAGACTTTAAATTAGTTGTGGTTCTCTTGGAAAGATAGCCGCAGGCCTTCCTAAACCACACTTCTGAACTACTAGTCTCCATAACAGTTATCCAGATTGATACTCATCTTGACAACCATCCATCAACCACAAAACAACAGAGGTCCTAGCTCACACCTGTAGCACCTGCGAGGCCTACAGAAGGAGGAACTGCGTCTCATTTGCGAAGAGCCTCGACCCAGCAGTTTAGGGTCGCCTGACCAGAAGTCTCGATCAGACGTAAGCCCCGTATTCGAGTCGCTATATGACGATCCCTAGAGTAATTATAGGAGAGTAAACTATACCCTCATGAGGATCCTTATAGGCGACCTTCTGTCTACGACATCCTCCCTTACTCCTTTCTGCTAATGCAAGTCGAATATACGTCGACATAAGGAGCAGAGTATTGATGCTTTCTTTGTAGCTTGTTCATAAACCAATGAAAGCTTATCGTCAAAAACTTAGTGTCCGGAAACCGGAATGACTCTAAGAGAGTTTTTCACCTTGTCATTTATTACGGATAACGACGCAAGGGCTCTGTCACGTCTATTTAACTCTGAATTAGCAACTTGTTAAGACAGAGTTATACGTGATAAATATACAGCCCAGGAAAGGACTCCAAATGAGGTACAAACGTCCTCCAATTCCTTTCCGTAGAGACGTAGTGTCACAGCTCTTAAAGGTGATCTGCGTAATGCAGTGAGTCTAAATTCGCTCTGAATGAATAAATGTCGTCTCAATTATGACCAAGCGAATAACGAATGATGAAGGTAAGGCCGTAGCTAGGTCCTTAGCCTACTCATTCACATGCAGAGGAACTCTCAATGCATCTTCACTGTTTTCTGAACAGCGTAACTACAGAAGAAGATGACAAGAAACTGCCTTACTTCTTTCCACTGGAAAGTTGAATGTGGAGTCGTCTAAAAGGCCAAAAGCCTGCAACACCTGTCTATACTTAACCGGAAAAGACATTCCTTGTCTTTTTCCGGATAATTTAGCGTGCAACAATCCTAGCAGTTTCTTGTAAATAGACACAGCATTCTGACTCGTTGGAACACATTCAGGGTAGTGTTGATGGAATAAATCCTCTCAACCCTGTTTGTTCCGAATGTGGAGGGTAAATTCCCTCCATATCCCTTCATCATTCGTCTGAATCAGTTGAAATCATGGTCAAAGGTATTTGAACGCGCAGATAACTGGACCGACCCAGCACCATGCGACAGCTCAGATTCTGAGACTGCCGTCGATAGCTACTACACTTGCTGGGATGCTGCGAGGAGCTGCGCATCTGCATCAGCAAAACCGTAATGGAGGCCTAAGGAGCAGCGGTCTTCTGGCTGCCGACTGCTCCCGGGACAGTATGTCCGAGACGGCACTTTCACCAGACGTCCCGATATATGAGGCCTCATCTAAGCTATTGAATAGTGCTACTTTCAATCTGTCACAGCATTCTGATTCTCAGGAACAAATTCAGGGAAGTATAGATGCATAAGCACTATCACCACCCTGTTGTTCCGAAAGGGAAGGGTAATTCTCCTCCAAATCCCTTTCATCCTCCAACTGAATCAGATTATACTCACGGTCATCGGCATCTGAACATGCAGATGACTGGACCGACCCAGCACCTTCCGACAGCTCAAGTTCTGAGATTGCCGTCGTCTGCTTCTGCATTTGCTGGGATGCTGCGATAAGCTGTGCAATCTGCGACAGCAAGTCCGTTACGGAGGCCTAAGGAGCAGTGGTCTGCCGCTGACTGCTCCTGGGACAATGTGTCTTAGATGGCTCTTTTCTGCAGACGTCCCTATAAATGAGGCCTCATCTCCTTGGCTACTGTATGGTGTGACTTCTCTGACGAAGAGTGACTTCCTCGGCGATGCAGGCTGGATATATGAAGTCACGTAGCCAAGGTGCGGTTGTGTGTGCTTGGTAGACGTTGAAGAAGCCGTAAATATAGCCGACCCCGGCTGTAAACTGAACAGAGCATCCCGGCCGGGAGGCTTGGACGTATGCTCCGACTGTCGCAAGTTCCGATCCATAACATCTGGCCCCAGATTTTATAATAAAAGAGAGAGAGGACCCTCTCTCGCTCCTTAAGACCTCGCCGAGCTTCTTGCTGAACTTGCCGGCTTCTTCCTTTCCATCATCGCAGGGTGAGCCTTATATAGATATTATATTATAGTTCTCGCTCTACCCTTTCCATTCTCCTTGACCGCAATGGACACACCTGGCGTCACGGTACCCTCAGGCGGTGTACTGCTTCACCGGTCGAGCTAGCTGGTGACAGGGATTTGAAACCACACTGTGGTTTATTGCCCAGTCTAATATTCATGAGCCCTTTTGCCGCTAGCTCTGATTGACTAATTAATGCGATGACGGAAGCACACTATCTGACGGCGTCACGTAAACATCACCGTGTTCTTGTTCCTCTGTAAATATAAACTAATAAACTAGAGTGACCTAGGGCAAGAGGACCAGTGGCGGCCTCTCATTACGAGAGGACCGGCAGTGGTCCCTCGCTAACAACGTACCGCGACTCCCGTCAGCAACGCTTGTCATCTCATGCAACACATATGAGCAAGAATTAGTAGAAGTACATCGACAACAAGCAAGGCAGCCTACAAGAAAATAAAAGGAAAGACTTCCTCGCCTTGCTTAAAGAGCAATATGTTTACATAATGTTTACATAATGAAGCAGACTAAGTCGATTGTACTCCCACCAATTCCACATTAAATACAAAGAAAAAGATACATAACAAAAACATTCAAAATATAAATCGAAAAATAGTTTAGAATAGAAAAATTTTGACAAGAGCCCAAGTTCCCAAAGGGAACGAAGTGCCCAAATGTATCCCAAAAGAGCCCAAGTGTGGACAAAATTAATTTTTTCCTCCCAAAAATTAACTGCCACACTACGGGACTGTATAATGTATCTTACAACAGACCTATTATATCAGAAATAGGAACCTACATAAATAACTAACGTTGCTAACTAAAAACCGGAATCGAGACCCCAGGCAACACGGCCCGAAATCGGTAACCGATTTTTGAACTATCTGATGTAAGGCAAGATCTTCATCAGAAGAAAAAGCGATACATTGGAAGTATGATGCATGACTAAAAACGCCTAAACACCCTAAGGGTGAGAACGTAACCCTGGGGAAATACAGAAAAGACTTTCCGTATAACACGTTAAACTCCCAAGAAATTTTATATAAAAAATTTCAAAAAACAAGCTAAAAAGCTTGGGAGTTTAACAGGGGGGATCAAGGGAGGTTAGGGAAGGAATACTTAACTAACAGTGGAAAAATCATTATCAACAATGATGACGTCAGGCTCATGTCCCGAAATTAGGGAACATGAACTAATTTTTATAAATATTATAAAATTACAGCCCTGAACATTTTCAAACCACCATTTCTTCCTTCCTTCATCCAATTGTGTCCTTGAATCCACCAATTTAACCATTGATCTGTGTCTGGCATCATTATTAATTGAGATTTAAAGAGCACAAAAGTCAGTTTGTTGTTATCTTGACAAGGGCCAAACAAAGAATGGTGTTGGCGCCAATTCCGGTCACTTCCTGATGTCTGCACATGCACAGAGGGTGAATGTATGGAGGACCAGTTAGGACTTCTAATTTTCGGTTTTGAATGCAAATTTTGGGGATTGAGGTGCAAAATTTGTGTTTGGCCCTAGATATTTTAGAGTTAGCACCAGCTATGTCTGGGCCATTGGTTACTGTATAAAAATACCATTTACCATACCTTCAATACAAATTTGACCTGTTACCTGAATATAGGTTATAGAGTAAACTCCTGTTAATTGAATAAAAAATCTTGTAACCTGTCGAGAATTTACCCTGCCTCTCCCAAGTTTTCCTTTCTTTGTAGACCTATTTTGCCTCTGTACATCCAATACAGGCATTTAATCTATTATATCTTGTTTGACAGAGCTCATGGAGCTCTGTCAAACAAGATATAATAGAATAAATGCTAAATTTATCTCTAGAATATGGGAAAGTGACACAATCCTTGTTAATTGAATACTCCTGTTAATTGAATAATTTTCATTGGTAAAGTGTCTATTCAATTAACAGGGTTCTACTGTATTCGTCTGATATATACAATAGGCAGGGTTTCCACTAGGGTGACCTGGGATTCCCTGAATGGCCCCATTCCCCTCACCCTAAATTTCCCTAATCGTGCATTCCATAGCTGATATAAATTGTTACGAGAAGTTTGACATCAGGGAATACGTGAAATAAAACTCTCATGCTACCAACGCAATGCATTCGATGGTAATAATCATGGGTTACACCAAACAGGAGCAGGAAACGTATTGTAAAATTACAGTATACATGAATGTCGGTCAGAGATCAATCAGCGGCACTCTCCAAGTTTACAAAGACCACGTGTATGAGAGCATCAGGAAACTTCAAGTCAATCAATGACTGACATCACAACTGCATACTTTTTGATTTCCACGTAATGAGTTTGGAGTAAACGTTGTGACATATAATGGTTGTTGAAACCCCCGTACACGCAATCATTGTTGAATGGATCATCCATGCCTCCATGGACTGGTATTGTTGGTAAGTCCTGCGATCTGTATGAATAGTTTTTCACCCAAATTTCTCCTCATTAGTCCTTATTCTTCTACAATTACTGGCTCTCGGAATGTGAAACCCTACATAAATATCGCTGTGTAAAACCTCAAAATATCCCTCAGATGCAATGGAACCCCGGAATTTAAAATTTTCCTACCCCTGATCGAAACATGGTCGGCCCATCATAGCAACTCATCTTGGTTGTCCCATCTTCCCCAGATTACTGGCACCAACATTTTTACTCTAGCGGAAACCCTGCAATAGGAAACAACTGAACACACCAGATGACATCACTGCTGGTCCCAATGTCATGCCATAAGATAACAATGGAAGGCAAAAAACAACAAATACCTTCAACAATTTTTTTATCACTGAAGTCTTTAAATTTTCTTTGAGGTGTCATCATTGTTTCCAATAATGGAAACCATAAACCCTGAAATACATAAATTAAACTTTTTCTTCAACATCTGCTTTTGTCGTATGTGTGCTATCAAATAATACAATAAATCATTTTGATGAAAGTTTGGTCTAGATTTTTGTTATGGCAATTTTCACTTTTCCATTTTAACCCTTAGGCTGAATTCTGACTTTGATCACATCACAGGTACCCCTACATGCATTCTTTGGGTTAACTCATAAGTTACATTCTAAGCACCTTGGTAGTTGTTTTAGGCAAGTCTTTGCTAAACATCAGATATTAATAACCAATTTATCTTACACATCTTATCTTACTTTTCGCAAATATTTTGACAGTCATTTAGCATCTATGAAATGATTTTTTATGAATGAAGATCATGACATCATGTTATTATGTTCTTGACCAGTGCATGATGTAATCCCCATTCATTGTTCCAGTTGTAATTTTACAGCGGAAGTTTAGAGTAGTAGTGTTTCAGCTGTGTGTTTCAGCTGTGTGTTTCTTTGTTTTATTTTTCAGGTTTAATAAAAATGTCATCATGGCAGACCTTAATAAAAGTGTCATCATGGCAAAAAAGTATCTAGTCTAATTTATTTCGCCGAGTTGGTGAATTATTTGTCATTTAATTATTGTTATCAAAGCAGTGGCCTCAACTTGTGTAATGAGTTTTCGAAGTGTGCGGTAAAAAAATGTTCTCTCTCTGAGTTGAATGATTGCCATGTAGTTGCTACTCTCAATACAGATTCGTATTTTGTTTAGACATTTTACTTGTATTGGGGGAATACGTTCTTGTTGTAAGGTCAATTTCTGGATTCCTATCTGTTAGGGGATAACTAGGTGTGGCTTGTCCCAACTTGAGACAAAGAATACCCCCCGCAACACACTCTCTGATAGTGGGCAACAATAGTCCCAAGTATTATTAATATACTTCAAGGCTATCAAAAGTTCTGAGCCAAATACAACTTTTTATATTTGGGTATGGGTATGTAAAGTTGAATTAAGCCTGTGACCTTTGACCTTATAGACAGGCATTCCAATCTTTTTCGCGACACACCCTCTGGTGGTGGGCAACATTAATACCAAGTATCATTAATATCCTTCAAGGCCATCAAAAGTTCTGAGCCCGACACAACTTGCACAGACAGACAGACAGACAGATGGATGAACAGGCAGACAAACAACAAAGTGATTCCTATTTATACCATGGTTACCTATTCTACAATATATGAAAGGCCTATGACATAAATTTTAGCTTTACACACCAACCGTGGTGAAAATGCCAGCAATGCGATTTCTAGTTAAAATTTCCACCTACAGTGGAACTACATCCAAGCTGACCTTTGGTGACGTCAACCTGAATGCAACTTCTCTAAATTTATCGCACGTCGCCTCATGAAGAGTGAAAAAAAAGTGACAATTATTTATTACGTTTTTAAATGAGTTTACCCCATAAGACACCAAAACTTAACAAACATGCATTGTCTCATGTTAATAAAGCATCCATAACTTGAAATGGTATGTTATTATGCTATTAAAATGAAAAAGGCCCCGTTTCATTTTCCATTTCGTTTTGGTGATAAAATTGACAGCGGAAGTACCGCCCATCAATGCTCGTGTAAACAAAAACAGATTCGCACGTATGTACGTCTGGTGCTCAGTGAAATCAAGAAACAATAATTGCGACTCTTATTAATGTGCCAATCATGGTATAAATCAAATATACCCAAAGTAGCTTGGTGGACCAAATGTTCACCACTCGGGTGAAGTGGTGTTAACCACGTGCCAAAGGCTCGTGGCTAACACCACTTCACCACTCGTGGTGAAATTTTGGTACACCAAGCTACTATAGGTATATTCTATGTAGGGGGGGGGGGGGGGGAGCACGGTGGATCAGTTGAAAGAGATACAGGCTGCAAGCCGAGAGGTCCTCAGTTCGAATCCCACCAGCGGCAACTGTGTTGTGTCCTTGGGCAAGACACTTCACCCCAATGCCTATGTCGGGGCAAGGTGGCAATGTGTACTAAGGCATACTACACGTCTATGGTGCACCTGTCTTCAACCAATGCTACCCTGCTTGTGTGGAGTTTGTATGTTGGAAAGCTGACAGCTGCTCGCCATTGCACAGTGGTTCTCGCCGGGTACTTTTTTTTTTTTTTTTTTTTTTACTTGGGTTTAACGACACATTAACAGCCAGGGTCATATCATGTCGGTGACAGTTTTACGGGTGGAGGAAGCTGGAGTACCCGGAGAGAACCACCGAGCAACGACGAGCAGCTGTCAGCTCCCCAACATCGTAACACTGAACTCTGCACCACGGCACAGGCAGGGTTAGATTGGTTGAAGACAGGTGCACCATCGATGTGCAGTACGCCTTAGTACACAGCGTCATCGTGCCCCCATGTAGGCAAGCGGGGTGAAGTGTCTTGCCCAAGGACACAACGCGGTTGCTGTAGGTGGGATTCGAACCGAGGACCTCTCGGCTTGCAGCCTGCACCTCTACCTACTGAGCCACCGCGCCCCTTCGCCGGGTACTTCGGCTTCCTCCACCTGTAAAACTGTCATGGTCATGATTAGCCATTGTGCAGAAATATGCGACCTTAAACACCAATAAATAAATAAATGATAACAGGGATTCGTGAAGATTAGGGAAGGAGGGGGTGTGTTCAGTCCTGGTAATTCATCCTTGTTTCCTCTGCAAAAAAATTGCTGTGGAAAATTGGTGCTTCTACGGCAATTGCTGTGAAGCCTGTTCGATTGTGTAAAAATCATCAGATAACAGGGCATAGTCTCAATGCCATGTTTTTGTAGTATGCAGTGAAGTGGAAACTTTTAAGTAACTTTAACATGTGAAAGTAGTTTGAGATACATGTGTATATAATCACAATCAATGTGCAGAATCTTTCACTCAATTAGATCATGCCAATATCATGAACCATGTGAATGCCGAGAACAAATCTTGGACGTAAGCAGGCGACTTGCTCAATACGTATAGTATGAGTGAAAATAAGATGCAGCATAACCACAAACTAAGTATCTCACCACTTTTATGTTGATAACACCAGCATCTGACATCAGTTTCTGGAAAGCTCTGTAAGAGCTTTCCAGAAACTGATGTCAGATTCTGGTGTTATCAACATAGAAGCAGAACACATAGTTTCTAGTGGTTATGCTGCAACTTGTACTGTAAATGGTAAGATTAGCAATACAGCTTCGAGCAACCTACATGGTTTGATTCCTTGTGCAACATGGAAGTTGTGGAATTTCTGCTGCCACCACGTGGCTTTCTGATGAAGCCATCCTTGGCAGTATTTTTGCTGTGGATATTTTTCGTTTCCTCGGCATTTTCCTTGGCACTGCTGATTGCTGAGGGTGAATTACCAGGGCTGGTGTGTTCTTACTCTAATTTGTCACGGCTGTCATGACACAAGTCTCGACTGAAAAAATATTCCAACCACATCATCAGGGCAGGTCTTCAAAGAAGGCATACATTGATGATGTTGTTGGAATATTTTTTTTCATTATGGGGGTTATAGTTAAAAGGCTTAGGAGATTTGTTTGTGGATAAATATATGTAGTTGTTATGTATGGGCTTCCAAACTTAGCACAGGCTCAAAAATTGGTCACGCTGGGACCCCCACCTGCCAAACACCTCCATTTACAGGAAAATGACTACATGTGTATTAATTAATTGAAAATAGAACATGTGTTCATTTCTGGAATTTACTTCAAAAACATTTCAACAATACTGTTCCATTAGGTCCTTCAATCCTGCACCCAATGTAATAACATTTAACCAATAAATCGTGTGTATTTTTACTGATTTGGTCACAATAGTTAGTATATACTTTCATATACTGTGTGATATGGCAATTACCAATTTTTTATAACCAGAAAATGTGCATTGCACAGGGTTAGTCACACTTTCTGCTTTTAAAAAGTTTCATTTTTAACTGAGTAACTAACCCTCTGCACAGTACAGCCTTAGTGTAAACCTCCTCTAAATCAACTCTTTACCCAACGTAATGGCCAAAACTAGCCAGTAATATTCAATGACCTTGATCTGTGACCTTGACCTCCATGGAAAAAAAAAAATTTTGTGTGCGACACATCACCTCCCCATAAGCAACATGTATGCAAAGTTTCAACAAAATCCAATGAAGCATCTCAGAGTTATGGAGCAGACACGAAAATCATCCTGACAAACAGTTGACCTTGATCTGTGACCTTGACTTCCATCGAACAAAAAGTTGAAAAATTTATAGTAATTTATATATTTTTTATACTTACCAATGACCCAGACATAGCTGGTGCTAACTCTTTAAATTCTAGGGCCAAACACAAATTTTGCCCCCCCAATCAGCAAAATTTGCATCTAAAACCAAAAGAAATCATGTCCTGAAGGTCCTCCATACTTTGCCCTTACTGCGCATGCGCAGTGTCAAGGATGTCCCGAAATTGCTGCCAATTATCATTCTTACAAACAGTGCCTGGTCAGCGCTATGTACTCAGCGGGGAGGTATGAGTTTCCAACTCCTGGGAGGGCCATCCCCATCTGGGTCATTGGTAAGTATAAAAAATATATAAATTACTATAAATTTTTTAACATTTTTATACTGTACCAATGACCCAGACATAGCTGAATAGTAAAAAGGCTGGAGGGCCTAGGACATAGAGGAAAATCCAATAAGCTCAACTATATAAATAGAGTCAACCCCTCGAGGAGAAAAGGAGTATTAGGCTTTACATGTGTCTTTCTTATTTTATGTTAAATTAGAAAGACACAACACCCTTCATAATTGAGCATAATAACATTCATGTTCTCTATTAACATCCAGTATAACCCCTTATACTAATTATTTTTAAAGTAAGCCAATAAATAAAGTTAGTCCAGAGAATTGAGACTCTTTATATTCTCTTAAAAGTGTCTGAGGATTGTATATTAATGCCCGTTTGACACAAGACATATACAAATGCTTCACACCGAGCTACACTTTAAAAATATGACATGAATGAATTTTTAACATTAATATTACACTTTAAAACCATCCCGGTAACGACTCAGAATTACTGACTCCGGAGGAGGAATCCCCTTGCTTTTCACTATAAAGCAGGTGACTTAAGGGAACACCCTCCCCCCCCACCTTCCCCTTGCCCTGGGTCAAATAGCCCACAGCGAAGAGGGCAGCAGGACGGAGTCACTGCCGGAACAGAAAGCCTGCATAACTATAGTTGCAACTGTTTAGTGGACGACATTCTGAGCAACAGATAACGGACCTAAACAATGTAGGTCTCCAGAAATGGACTCAATATTTCTGAGATAAAAATTCGTGAATGTGGATGGTTGAGACCAATATGCAGCCTTCATTAAATCTGTAATAGCAACACTATTTGCGTAAGCCCAAGATGTAGAAAGAGCTCTTACTTCATGAGCCGAAATCTTAAGCACAGACTGCTGAGATGAAGATAGATTATCATAAGCAGTACGGATAGTTAATTGAATCCATCTAGCAATAGAATGGACCGAAATGTCCTTTCTATTAGGCATCAGAGACAGAAAGAAGCGTTTTCGTCCCTTTCTAATAAACTGAGATCTTTGTTTATAAATACGTAAGGCTCTAACAGGACAGAGCAAAGGCCTACGGCTGTCTGAAGACGGAAGGGCCTTAATAACAATAGGTTCCGGATATTTATTAGGAGCCTGATTCTTAGCCAAAAATCCAACATTAGTGGTAAAGGTAATAGTGTTCCCGACACTATGATAGTGAGAATCATCCACCGATAGTGCATGAAGCTCACTGACTCTTCTAGCAGAAGAGAAAGCTAAGAGAAAAGCTGTCTTATAAGACAAGAATTTGAAATCTACTGTCCCAAGAGGCTCAAATGGCTTTTCTTTCAGCTTAAGAAGAACCCAAGCTAAATTCCATTTAGGATTTAATCTAAGAGTTCTGGGTCTATTTAGTGAGAAGTTTCTAACTAATTTAGATAAAGAGACATTAGATCCAATTTGTAAACTATCATGGTGTGCATAGGTATCAGATAACATAGACCTATAACCCTTAATAGTAACAGGCTGCAGTTTGATCTCGTCAAACAAGTATACTAGAAAGTTTGCAATGTCTGGTATGGAGGGATCAAAAATATGAACAGAATGATCCCTACACCAACGACGAAAGACCTTCCACTTAGCCGCATAGTTTAGCGAAGAGGAGGTCCTCCTACAGTTAGAAATTGCGTCCACTGCTCGTCCTGTAAAATGCTTGCCGTGCAAGAAGGACCGCACAACGGAAATACGTGAAGATTGAGACCTTGCGGGTTGTGATGAAGTTGACGCGATTTCCCCTGCGAAAGAAGATCCTCTCATGGAGGAAGCTTTCGCGTGGTAAGTCCCACAGCAGACACCTGAGTAGATTTATCCATGGTCTCTGTGGAGACAGAGATGCTACCAACAGAATTTTGCATTGAGATTGTTTTATCTTTAGCAATATTTGCTGAATTAATGGCGCTGGAGGATACACATATCCTATCATTCCGTCCCACGAGATCGATAGAGTGTCTACTGCATAAGCTCGGGGATCCGGACATGGTGACACATACGTCTGCAACTGATTGTTGAGATGTGTCGCAAATAAGTCTATCATTGGCCGTTCCCATTGGTAACAAATCTGATTGAATACCTGTTTGTTGAGAGTCCATTCTGACGGCAACAAGCGACCCTTCCGTGAAAGGGAGTCTGCTAAAACATTCAGACGACCCGGAATATGACGGACCGAAAGTAGAACTTGGTGTTCTAGAACAAACAGAAGGATTCTTTCTGTTAAATTGAATAACGGAACGGAATGAGTGCCTCCCTGGTTCCGGAGATACGCTACTACTGTTGTATTGTCGGACAGGATTTGGACATGTGCTTTCTGAATAATGTTCATCCAATGACGTAATGCAAGCCAAATTGACATCATTTCCTTGATGTTTATGTGCTTGCCTAGAAACTGCGGATCCCAAAGACCCTGGCACTTCGAATCCGCTGGGGTCAATGTTGCACCCCAACCTGTTTGACTGGCATCCGTCATAATCGTAAGACCCAGATCCGGCAAATGCAGTGGAACTCCCTGAGTCAACCACTGAATGTTTGCCCAAGTCTGAATCTCTTGTTTCACTTGATTTGACAAGAGAACGTCCATATCGAGCGAATGAATCTTCACACTCCAATTCTGAGTTAAGAAAATTTGGAGAGGACGAGTGCGCAACCGCCCCATCGGAATGAGATCGGCAGCGGCTCCGCACAGACCTATCAGTCTCATGAACTCCCTTGCTGTGACTTTGTCTGAGTGAAGACAATAGCGATCGTAACAACTGATTAACTTCGCTCTGGTTAACGGCAGACGAACAAGATTGTTGTGCGTCTCGAAGCTCATTCCCAGATGAGTGAATGACTTGGACGGCACCAGATCCGACTTCTCCTCGTTTATTATAAAACCGAGACGTCGGAGTAATAGAAGCAGATTCTGCACATCGTTCTGAAGCGTTAACTCGTTGCCATACCTCTGTAGAATGTCGTCCAGGTAGGCCGACGTTACCGCAGACGAATGAGCTCGGAAATGAATCATTACCGAGTTCATTATTCGAGTGAAAGCCAAGGGTGCTAGGTTCAGTCCGAAGCACATCGCCTGGAATTGATATACAACTCCTAGGACTGCGAAGCGTAGATACTTTCTGAATGTCGGATGTATCATGACATGAAAGTATCCATCTTTGAGATCTATGCTTGTAGCATAGTCGTTCACCCGAATACTCGCTCTGACCGATCGAATCGTCTCCATATAGAACTTCAGAGCGACGATCAGCTTGTTTATCCAGCTCAGATCTATGACTGGACAGAACGAGCCATCTGGTTTCGGAACCAGAAACAGATGGCTGTAGAAACCCGGAGATTCCTGGTCTTCTACGACCTCTACCGCATTCTTCACGAGAAGAGACTGTACTTCTGATAAAAGAGCATCTCTTTTCTGCAGATTTGACGGCAGTTGAGTCCATCTTGGACTTCGAGTTAATGGAGGCTTTCGTTTGAAGGATATTCGTAGTCCTTCCGAAATTACCCCTCGGACCCAGGGGTCGTCCGTAATCGACACCCACTCGTCTGTAAAACTCGACAACCTTCCGCCCACCGGAACACGATAGAGGTTCAAACCATCACCTCCTGGTCCTGCGAGGCCTGCGGAAGGAGAAACCACGTCCTCCGCGACCCGCACCTCGACCCGTCGACCTCGGGACGTCAGACCGGTTGTCTTGGCCCGAATAATGTCCCACATGTGAGTCGCTGCCTTGACGGTCTCTAGAATAAGACCTAGAGGACGAATAAGAACCTCTATAGGAACTTCTCTTGGGCATACTTGTCCCAGAAGTGCCTGTCTTACTCTTATCTGCTGTATCCGACTTTTTGGAAGCGGATTTAAAAAGCAGAGAATCCGAAGCTTTCTTAGTTATCTTATCATAGATTGCTGAAAGCTTGCCGTCGAAGAGAAGCTCTCCGGAGACCAAAGCGACTCTGAGAGAGTTCTTCACCTTACTATCCACACGCGTGGATGTAGCTAGGGCTGCGTCACGTCTAACCAACTCCAGGTTTGCCACTGAAAGGGCGGAGTTATACGTGGAATAAGCTACTGCCCTTGAAAGAAGTCTTAATGAGGATTGTATATCCTGGAATTCTTTCCCCTGAAGATGCAATGATAGCGCCTTAGTAAGGTGGTCTGCGTATGATAAAGCGTCTAAGCTTGCTCTGTTAGACGATATTGTCGTCTCCAACGTCGCGGTTGGAATAGACATAGACGACGGTAATGACAATTCCAAGTCTTCCGCTTCGTCGTCTAAACGCAGAGGAACTCTTGGTATGCCCTGTTCTGCCGTATCAAATTTATTCCTTGAATTGATGAACGGCAGATTGAGAGCATTGGCGGACAAGAAACCAGCTTTGCCTGTTTTGGAAGCAAGCTTAAAGATAGCGTCGTTCAATAATTCAAATGTTTTTGTGACATTATTGGACTGAGTCGGAAACTCAGGGACGATGTTTCTGAACCGCTCAAAGAATTCTGTGTCCAATGACGCTATCAGTCTCTTATCCGGCATCGCAGCTGTCTGGTCCGACGGAACAACTTGTGGCAGGTAATACCGGATGAAATCTATGGCAGCTTTATGTTGTTCCGAAAGGGATAGCTCCAAATCCTCGGAATCCCTTTCGCCATCCTGTCGGACCTCCTGATGATCTCGGTCGTCTGCACCCGATGCTTCGGCGGAGCGTACCGACCCAGCGTCGTCGGATAATTCATGATCCGATGCAGGTTCCGTCGTTTGCTGGGATGCTGCGATAATTTGTGCTATTTGGGATAGCACATCCGTCACCGAGGCCTGTGGAGTAGCAGTCTTACGCTGCTTAGCCGCTGAAAGCTCCATGTGAACTGACTCCTGCATATTTCTCTTATGCGAACGTCTGGAGTCTATAGGCCTCTTATCCCTGGCTACCGGATGGCGTGACCTGGTCGCCGTGGAATCCGTGAATGGCGAAGCCGGCTGGATATCCTCGGTCACGTAGCCAAGGTGCGGTCGTGTGCACTGCTGAGAGGATGAGGAAGCCTTTTGGACAGTCTCTCCGGACTGTCTATATAACGGAGCATCCCGAGCGGCGGACGTATGCTCCGAATGCGACACATTTTGCACCACAACATCTGGTCCCAGATGTTGTTGTACGAGAGAGGGGCCTCTCTCGCTCGCAGCCCGGATGGACCTGGACGAGCTAGGAACCGGACTACTAGGCTTCCTCCATTCTCTCCTCTTATCCGCCGTCACTGGGTGTGCACCTCGAATATTTATAGTGCTCGCATCACCCAAATCTCCTTCTTGGACTTCAACGGACGAACCCGGCTGCCGAACCATTCGATGAATGGACGCTACACCGGGCGAGCTAGCGGACGTCGATGCCGTCGATCCTACTAGGGACCTCTTAGGCAATTAGCGTATCTCCATGAGCACTTTTGCTGCTAGCTCTTCATTTAATTGTGACGACGGAGGCACACTATTGGACGACATCACAGAAACATCACCCTGTTCTTGTTCCTCTGAAATAGAGACTAATAAACTAGAGTGACCATGCGGAGAAAGGACTGGCATGGCCCTTTCCCCGCTAACAATATACCGTGACACACGTTTCCAATGTTTGTCATCCCAAAATTCACATACTGAACAGGAGTTAGTGCGAGTACACTGACTACAATTAATACAATGATCATGAAAGTCAGAGGAAGATTTCCTCTTATTACAATTTGAACAATATCCTTTCCTAGTGAAAAGAAGACAAAAAGTCCTAGTACTCGCACGAACCCCTGTAAACAAAGATACATAATAACATGATCCATTAACATAGAAAAAATAATTGAAATCAAAAAGAAATTTTGAAAAAAAAATTTTTTCAGCAAAGCCCAAGTTTCTGAAAAGTAACGTTGAGCCCCAATGGATCCCAAGCCTAAGTGTGAACAAAAATTTTAAACATATTTTAAAAAATTAATGCAACACTTACGAATAAAAATAATGTATCCTGTAATGAGTTAAACTAGTACAAAGACAAAAAGTCCCCCTCACACAGAGACTGTTGCCAATGTAAACAAGCAGTGTATAAACACCAGAAACATGACTCCAGGCACTGAAAACCCTGGCCCGAAATCAGTTACCAATAATACACTATCTGATGCAAAACAGAGACTTCCAGGGAAGAATCTGCAGAACATCAGATGGCAGATGCAGAACACTACGCCTAAACACCCCTGGGTGAGGACATAAACATGGGGAAAAGAACAGAATTCATTCTGTTACCTAGCTAAATCTCCCAAGAAATTTTAGTAATAATATTACTCAAAAGTATGCCAAAAGCATGGGAGAATAGCAAGGGGGGAATTAAAGGAAAAGGAGAAAGAAAACACTGAACAAGCAGTGAAACTTAACAGCAAGAATGACAACAACAGGCCCATGCCTCAAAAATAGGCAACTTAACATAATTTCACTAAAAAATTTTAAGTTACTGTCCTGAATATTTTCTGTCACTCATTTTTCCTCTCCTCCTTCTATATCCACTTTAGATCCACCATTTCTCCAATATTTATGTGTCTGGCATCATTTAAACTGAGATTTACAAGCACAAATATCAGTCAGATGTGAACTGATGAAGGGCCAAACAAAGAATGATAATTGGCGCCAATTTCGGGACGTCCTTGACACTACGCATGCACAGTAAGGGCAAAGTATGGAGGACCTTCAGGACATGATTTCTTTTGGTTTTAGATGCAAATTTTGGGGATTGGGGGGGGCAAAATTTGTGTTTGGCCCTAGAATTTAAAGAGTTAGCACCAGCTATGTCTGGGTCATTGGTACAGTATAAAAATAAAAAGATTTTGTGAGCGACACATCGTCTCCTCATTAGCAACATGTATGCCAAGTTTCTACAAAATCTCAACAAAGCATCTCAGAGTTATGGAGCGGACATGAAAATCTTCATGATGGACAGATGGATGGAAATGACAAACACTATATGCCCCCGAAAAAAAGATACATGATTACCAGCAAGGGCGAACTGATATCTATGAATCCAATCCAGATGAAAATGTTCCACCTGAAAAATTATTGGGGGTGAGGTTGGGGGTCACACAATGCTTTACAGCCCTCTCCCCACCCAGTGACACCCTCCCACACAAATTCAGTTACACTCCTTATCACAAAAGTGGTATTTATTCTTGATCATATTGCGATTGGGTCATGACACACTTACACACCAGTGGTGGAGATTTCATAAACAAATAATTGTGAAAGCAAGGTTGAATTATTAAAAACAAACAAGTGCAACATCAAGGGTGACTATGATCATATTCTGTGTTTATTGCACATCCCCATGCATTGAAATTCATTTAAATAAACATATTTTAATCACGATTTTTAAACCCAAAGGTGAAGAGTCTGTTATTTTTGTTTGAAGCGGTACTAATAAAATGGATCGATATAATATCAGGTTGTAGTAATAATCTAGTTTTTCACAATTAAATTAGTCTTATTTACCTCACGACCAGCCTCATCCATTTTGTTAGAGTTTCTTTGACACAACTGTATTACAACCAACAGTACAGCTTGAACTTCATGAAACAAAACTGATATATCTACAATAAATATGTACTGAGAAATAACTAAAAAAAAAAGTCTCACATTGTGAAGAAATCCCCAAGAACATGATAAATCATGGCACAAGCAAATATGTGATGAACTACTAAATATTACTGAAAAGATAAGTATTGTTCATTTTAGACCTAAAAAAAGTTAAAAATCTGTTTCTCAGGCCCTCCTGCATGGTCCTTTTGGCTGCTGAATGCTCTCCTTTTATAAGCAATGCAAACTTAAAATGAAAGTGTCGATGACACTGTAGCTCAACTTGTCAAGACATGTACATGTATAGTATGTGACACAGCAATGACAAACATCTAGGCAATGACCTGATAACAAAGGTACATATAAAGTATTGTAACGGCCTGTACATAAATACTGACTGTAGCCTGTAACAAATGTATAGGTAATGTATTGTGAAGGTGGGTGACAGTCAGATGCTAAACTAGAAAAGAAATCTTTGAGTCCCAGAGTGGGCCTGACTGAACCCCAAAATATTTGTTCTCATAGCACAGTGATAACAAAGGCACCCCAAAACACACTCATTCCTGTCCCAAGGTGAAAACAAAGGTACCCAAGAAGTTTCCTGAAGATCATAAATATGAGCTGTATAGAAGTTGTGACAAAAAACTGATTGGACCTAATTTCGGCACAAAATGGCCACTGGCAGCCATCTTGAATTTTTAACGTACTCAGAAACACTCATTCTCATCCCAAGGTGATAACAAAGGTACCCAAGAAGTTTTGTGAAGATCCGTTGATAAATACAGCCTCTAGCCCGATCCATATTGACATGTGCACTTACAGTGTATAAGTAGCACTGAATAAATCAAAGTTCATCTAATTTGCATAATTTCTGCACGAGATAAAAACCCGTACTATATGTGATGTATTCCATGTTACTAAACATTCATACAAAAATTTATTCAAATCAGAACTTTCATACAGAAGTTCTGTACAAAAGACTGATTGCACTAATTTTGGTACAAAATGGCTGCTGGTGGCCATCTTGAATTTCGGACCACACCCCAAAACACTCGTTCCCATTCCACGGTGATAACAAAGGTACTCAAGAAGTTTCGTAAAGATCGGTTCATAAATACGGCCTCTAGCCTGAGCCGTATAGAAGTTGTGAACAAAAAACTGATTAGACCTAATTTCGGTACAAAATGGCCACTGGCAGCCATCTTGAATTTCGGACCGCACCCAGAAACACTCGTTCTCGTCCCAAAGTGATAACAAAGGTACCCAAGACGTTTCGTGAAGATCGGTTCATAAATACAGCCTCTAGCCCAGGCCGTATTGACATGTGTACTTACTGTGTGTAAGTAGCAATGAAAAAATCAAAGTTCATCAAATTTGCATAATTTCTGCACGAGAAAAAATCCCGTATTATATGTGATGTATCCCATGGTACTAAACATTCACACAAAAAATTATTCAAATCAGAGCTTTTACGTGGAAGTTCTGCGCAAAAATCTGATTGCCTCTAATTTTGAATAAAATGGCTACTAGTGGCCATCTTGAATTTCGGACCGCACCCAAAAACACTCGTTCTCGTCCCACGGTGATACCAAAAGTACCCAAGAAGTTTCTTAAAGATCGGTTCATAAATGCAGCCTCTAGGCCGAGCCGTATTGGCATTTGCACTGACAGTGCTGAAAGCAACACTAAATACATCAAAGTTAGTCTACTTTGCATAATTTACGTACGAGAAAAAACCTGTATTATATGTGATGTATCCCATGGTACTAAACATTCATACAAAAAATTATTCAAATCAGCGCTTTCATATGGAAGTTCTGTGCAAAAAACAGATTTCTGCATCGTCAGTACAAAATGGTGGCTGGCTGCCATCTTGAATTTCAGACCGAACCCAAAAACACTCGTTCTCGTCCCACGGTCATAACAAAGATACCCAAGAAGTTTCGTAAAGATCGGTTCATAAACACGGCCTCTAGCCCGAGCCGTATTGAATTGTTGACAACAGACAGACAGATGGCCAGATGGACAGATGGCCAGACGGACGACTGGCCATGGCATCAGCTCAAATTTGGCTTCGCTAAAGTTGAGCTAAAAATAAAAATTGAATGGTTTATGTCTGATATTTTACCCAAGTTAATAAAATTGCTATATTTATACCTTGAGTGCAACAATGTTTTGCAATGCATTAATTGTTTATGTTAGATAAATTCTACAAGTTAATAAAAGTTAATCCAAAAATGGGAAAATATAGGGCAATTACTACCCCCCCCCACCCCCACCCCACCCCCATCAGTTTTCAACAAATCAGAATAATTTTTGAACTTTTTCAAGACCATGTTAATATAAAGTAGCATAATAAAATTTATTGAAATCTTATGGTTACTTTTCATGTAATCATACATGCATTAAAAGTTCAATAAAACCAGAAAAAACTAAGTGTAAAACAACTCCCTCAATTTTCAAGAAATCAATGTGTTTTTTAATTAGTCCAAGACAATGTTAATATGAAGCACTATATCAAAAGTTATTGAAATCTAGTAATCACCATTCAAGTTACTGCATAAACATTCAAATTTCACATCTTCAGTATGTGCATAACAACTTCCAAGAGTTTAAATCTCTACATTTAAAACTGTAGGAGGAATTAATTACACCATAATGGTACCCAGAGTTTCAAAATATTTAGTTGATAAAGGGCAGTAAATCTGTCAGAAATGTCCATGTTTTTGGTCATTTACACAGATGTTGCATTTCTTAAAAGATTCAAATCTCTGCATTTAAAACGAAGGTTAAAAAAATGCTGATACAAGGTCACATGCTAATGAATTAGGGTTTGCATGGCTAAAATATTGGAGGAATTTAAAAGGCATGGACAACTATCAAAAACTCCTTTTTAAGGCTAATTTCTGGGTGGTAGCATACCCTAACCTTTTCAGTTTACTGACTCTAACTCTAACCCTTTCCCTACCCTTAACATAACATCCCTGAAAACACAACACCCACTTCTGTCACCTAGTAGCCACATAAAGCATTTTTAAAGACACATAAAAGCTGCTTTGTTAGTTCAAATTAACATGGCTAGTCACATAAATCAGACAAGAACATAACTGTGCTGTGTGATAACCACTAGGCATATAACCCCTGATTCATTAGTGTGGACAGACTGACAAAAAGATGGATGGATGTTCATTTCTATAGTCCTCCTACAAAATGTCAGGGAACAAAAAAACAAGAGACCCCACGGGGCCTGAAGTGCTCATCTTGAACAGAACACAATATAAACAGAGTCCAAGAATAAATCTACATTAAGCAATCCATCTCCATAGACTACACTGCCAATCCTTGAGTCCCACAGGTGTGACAAAAATAATCCGGGCATCATGCCTTTTCTTCAGTTGATCATAATGTCAAATGTAGAGCTCTCTTATGAAGCCCCTTGATACAAACTATGTGGATTAATCTTAGTTGCACACCTCTAGAGGGTACTGAATACAAAATTTTTAAATCTTCAGCAAAATGGTCAATTCCGATAACCCATATGGAGCCCAAATATTATTTAAGGCTCTCGATTTGAACACAGTTGAATCTGACCTACCTAGAGATGTTGCGTACCAAATATGAAAGCATTCTGACAGTTGGATCTGAAGAAGAGAAATTTTAAAGAAATTTTTTCATAAAGTTAAAATTTGGGCTACCATAGCGAGCCCAAATATTACCCTATGGATCTGATTTGAACAAACTTGAATCTGCCCCCCCCCCCCTCCCTAGAGATGTTGCATACCAAATATGAAAGCATTCTGACTGGTGAAGCTGAAGAAGAAGATTTTTTAAGAAATTTCCTCATATCGCACTAAGTAAAAATTTGTCTACCATAGCAAGCCCAAATATATACCTAGGGATCTGATTTGAACAAACTTGAATCTGACCCCCCTAGAGATGTTGCATACCAAATATGAAAGCATTCTGCCTGGTTGATCTGAAGAAGAAGATTTTTAAAAATTATCCCCCATATTGAACAAAGTTAAAATTTGAGCTTCTGTAGGAAGCCCAAATATTAACCTAGGGACTTGGTTTGAACAATCTTGAATCAGACCCTCATACCAATGATGTATATCAAACATTAAAAGATTCGGACTGGTGATTCTGAAGAAGATTTTTAAAGAATATTCCCCATATTACCCTACGTAAAATATTTGGGCTCCTATATTGGGCCGAAATGTGAACCAATGGGCTTTATTTTAACAAACTTGTATCTGACACCCCTATGAAAGCTGTATACCGAATGTTAAAAAATTTATAGTAATTTATATATTTTTTATACTTACCAATGACCCAGACATAGCTGGTGCTAACTCTCAAAAATCTAGGGCCAAACACAAATTTTGCCCCCCAATCCCCAAAATTTGCATCTAAAACCAAAAGAAATCATGTCCTGAAGGACCTCCATACTTTGCCCCTACTGCGCATGTGCAGTGTCAAGGACGTTCCGAAACTGGCGCCAATTATCATTCCTTCAAACAGTGCCTGGTCAGCGCTATGTACTCAGCGGGGAGGTATGAGTTCCCAACTCCTGGGAGGGCCATCCCCGTCTGGGTCATTGGTAAGTATAAAAAATATATAAATTACTATAAATTTTTTAACATTTTTATACTGTACCAATGACCCAGACATAGCTGAATAGTAAAAAGGCTGGAGGGCCTAGGACATAGAGGAAAATCCAATAAGCTCAACTATATAATATAGAGTCAACCCCTCAAGGAGAAAAGGAGTATTAGGCTTTACATGTATCTTTCTTATTTTATGTTAAATTAGAAAGATACAATACCCTTCATAATTGAGCACAATAACATTCATGTTCTCTATTAACATCCAGTATAACCCTTTATACTAATTATTTTTAAAGTAAGCCAATAAATAAAGTTAGTCCAGAGAATTGAGACTCTTTATATTCTTTAAAAGTGTCCGAGGATTGTATATTAACGCCCGTTTGACACTTGACATATACAAATGCTTCACACCGAGCTACACTTTAAAAATACGACATGAATGAATTTTTAACATTAATATTACACTTTAAAACCATCCCGGAAACAACTCAGAAATACTGACTTCGGAGGAGGCATTCCCTTGCTTTTCACTATAAAGCAGGTGACCTAAGGGAACACCCTCCCCCTCCCCCCCCTTCCCCTTGCCCTGGGTCAAATAGCCCAGAGCGAAGAGGGCAGCCGGACGGAGTCACTGCCGGAACAGAAAGCCTGCATAACTATAGTTGCAACTGTTTAGAGGACGACATTCTGAGCAACAGATAACGGACCTAAACAATGCAGGTCTCCAGAAATGGACTCAATATTTCTGAGATAAAAATTCGTGAATGTGGATGGCTGAGACCAATAAGCAGCCTTCATTAAATCCGTAATAGCAATACTATTAGCGTAAGCCCAAGATGTAGAAAGAGCTCTTACTTCATGAGCCAAAATCTTAAGCACAGACTGCTGAGAAGAAGATAAATTTTCATAAGCAGTACGGATAGTTAATTGAATCTATCTAGCAACAGAATGGACCGAAATGTCCTTTCTATTAGGCATCAGAGACAGAAAGGAACGTTTTCGTCACTTTCTGATAAACTGAGATCTCTGTTTATAGATACGTAATGCTCTAACAGGACAGAGTAAAGGCCTACGCCCGTCTGAAGACGGAAAAGCCTTAATAATAATAGGTTCCGGATATTTATTAGGAGCCTGATTCTTAGCTAAAAATCCCACATTAGTAGAGAAGGTGATAGTGTTCCCGACACTACGATAATGAGAATCATCCACTGATAGTGCATGAAGCTCACTGACTCTTCTAGCAGAAGAGAAAGCTAAGAGAAAAGCTGTCTTATAAGACAAGAATTTGAAATCTACTGTCCCAAGAGGTTCAAATGGCTTTTCCTTCAGTTTAAGAAGAACCCAAGCTAAATTCCACTTAGGAATTAACCTAAGAGTTCTGGGTCTATTTATCGAGAAGTTTCTAACTAACTTAGATAAAGAGACATTAGATCCAATTTGTAAACTATCATGGTGTGCATAGGTATCAGATAACATAGACCTATAACCTTTAATAGTAACAGGCTGCAGTTTGATTTCGTCAAACAAGTATACTAGAAAGTTTGCAATGTCTGGTATGGAGGGATCAAAAATATCAACAGAATGATCCCTACACCAACGACGAAAAACCTTCCACTTAGCCGCATAGTTTAGCAAAGAGGAGGTCCTCCTACAGTTAGAAATCGCGTCCACTGCTCGTCCTGTAAAGTGCTTGCCATGCAAGAAGGACCGCACAACGGAAAAACGTGAAGGGTGAGACCTTGCGGGTTGTGATGGAGTTGACGCGGTTTCCCCTGCGAAAGAAGATCCTCCCGTGGAGGAAGCTTTCACGGTAGGTCCCACAACAGACACCTGAGTAGATTTATCCACGGTCTCTGTGGAGACAGAGATGATACCAACAGAATCTTGCATTGAGATTGTTTTATCTTTAGCAATACTTGCTGAATTAACGGCGCTGGAGGATACGCATATCCTATCATTCCGTCCCAAGGGATCGACAGAGCGTCTACTGCAAATGCTCTTGGATCCGGACACGGAGACACATACGTCTGCAACTGATTGTTGAGATGTGTCGCAAATAAGTCTATCATTGGCCGTTCCCATTGGTAGCAAATCTGATTGAATACTTGTTTGTTGAGAGTCCACTTCGATGGCAACAAGCGACCCTTTCGTGAAAGGGAGTCTGCTAGTACATTCAGACGACCCGGTATATGACGGACCGAAAGTAGAACTTGATGTTCTAGAGCAAACAGAAGGATTCTTTCCGTTAGATTGAACAACGGAACTGAATGAGTGCCTCCCTGATTCCGTATATACGCCACTACTGTCGTATTGTCGGATAGGATTTGGACATGAGCATTGTGAATAATGTCCATCCAATGACGTAACGCAAGCCAAATTGACATCATTTCCTTGATGTTTATGTGCTTGCCCAGGAATTGCGGATCCCAAAGACCCTGGCATCTCGAATCCGTTGGGATCAATGATGCACCCCAACCTGTTTGACTGGCATCCGTCATAATGGTAAAACTTGGATCTGGCAACTGCAGCGGAACTCCCTGAGTTAACCACTGAATGTTTGCCCAAGTCTGAATCTCTCGTTTCACTTGATCTGACAAGAGAACGTCTATGTCAAGCGAATGAATTTTCACACTCCAATTCTGAGTCAAGAAAATTTGGAGAGGACGCGTGAGTAACCGCCCATCGGAATGAGATCCGCAGCGGCTCCGCACAGACCTATCAGTCTCATGAACTCCCTCGCTGTGACTTTGTCTGCGTGCAGACAATAGCGAGTGTAACAACTGACTAATTTCGCTCTGGTTAACAGCAGACGAACGAGATTGTTGTGCGTCTCGAAGCTCATTCCCAGATGTGTGAATGACTTGGACGGCACCAGATCCGACTTCTCTTCGTTTATTATAAAACCGAGACGTCGGAGCAATAGAAGCAGATTCTGCACATCGTTCTGAAGCGTTAACTCGTTGCCGTACCTCTGAAGAATGTCGTCCAGGTAGGCCAACGTTACCGCAGACGAATGAGCTCGGAAATACATCATTACCGAGTTCATTACCCGAGTGAAAGCCCAGGGTGCTAGATTCAATCCGAAGCACATCGCCCGGAATTGATACACCACCCCTAGGACTGCGAAGCGTAGATACTTTCTGAATGTCGGATGTACCATGACGTGAAAGTACGCATCTTTGAGATCTATGCTTGTTGCATAATCATTCACCCGAATACTCGCTCTGACCGATCGAATCGTCTCCATATAAACCTTCGGAGCGACGATCAGCTTGTTTATCCAGCTCAAATCTATGACTGGACGGAACGAGCCGTCTGGTTTCGGAACCAGAAACAGATGGCTGTAGAATCCCGGTGTCTCCTGGTTTTCTACGACCTCTACCGCGTTCTTCCTTAAAAGAGACTGCACCTCTGATAACAGAGCATCTCTTTTCTGCGGATTTGACGGAAGTTGAGTTCATTTTGGACTTCGAGTTAATGGAGGCTTTCGTTTGAAGGATATCTTTAGACCTTCCGAAATCACCCCTCTCACCCAAGGGTCGTCTGTAATCGACGCCCACTCTTGTGAAAAAATCGACAACCTTCCGCCAACCGGCACGCGATAGAGGTTGAAGCCATCACCTCCTGGACCTGCGAGGCCTGCGGGAGGAGAAACCACGTCCTCCACGACCCGCACCTTATCCCGTTGACCTCGGGGCGTCCAACCGGTTGTCCCGGCCCGAAGGACGTCCCGCACGTGAGTCGCTGCCTTGACGGTCTCTTGAATAAGACCAAGAGGACGCACCGGAACCTCTATAGGAACCTCTCTTGGGCGCATTAGACCCAGAAGTGCCTGTCTTACTCTTATCTGCCGTGTCCGACTTCTTAGAAGCAGATTTAAACAGCAGAGAATCCGAAGCTTTCTTAGTAATTTTATCGGAAATTGCAGAAAGCTTGCCGTCAAAGAGAAGTTCTCCGGAGACCGAAGCGACTCTGAGAGAGTTCTTCACCTTACTATCCACGAGTGTGGATGTAGCTAGGGCTGTGTCACGTCTAACCAACTCCAGGTTTGCCACTGAAAGGGCGGAGTTACACGTGGAATAAGCTACTGCCCTTGAAAGAAGTCTTAAAGAGGATTGTATATCCTGGAATTCTTTCCCTTGAAGACGCAGTGATAATGCCTTAGTAAGGTGGTCTGCATAAGATAAAGCATCTAAACTGGCTCTGTTAGACGAAATAGTCGTCTCCAACACCGCGGTTGGAATAGACGCAGACGACGGTAATGATAATTCTAAGTCTTCCGCCTTCCTGTTTTGGAAGCAAGTTTGAATATAGCGTCGTTCAATAATTCAAATGTTCTTGTGACATTATTGGACTGAGACGGAAACTCGGAAGCGATGTCCCTGAACCGCTCAAAGAAATCAGTGTCCAATGACGCTATAATTCTCTTGTCCGGTACCGCAGTCTGGCCCAACAGAACAACCTGAGGAAGAAAGAGCCGGATGAAGTCCACGGCAGCTTTATGTTGTTCCGAAAGGGATAGCTCCAAGTCATCCGTATCCCTTTCACCGTCCGGTCGGACCTCATGATGCTCCCTGTCGTCCGCACCCGATGCTTCGGCGGAGCGTACCGACCCAGCGCCGTTGGATAATTCCTGATCCGACACCGTTTCTGTCGGTTGCTGGGATGTTGCGATAAGTTGTGCTATTTGAACAAGCACGTCCGACATCGAGGCCTGCAGAGGCGCAGTCTTTCGCTGCTTCGCCGAGGGCAGCTCCGCATCTGGTGACTCCCACATACTCTTCCTATGCGAACGTCCGGAGTCAACCGGTCTCATGTCCCTGGCTACCGGATGGCGTGACCTGTTCGCCGAAGAATCCCTGATCGGCGAAGCTGGAAGAATATCGGCGGTAACGTAGCCAATGTGCGGTCGTGTGCGCTGGTGAGAGGAAGAAGCCTGAGCAGTCTCAGCGGACTGCCTATACAACGGAGCGTCCCGAGCGACGGACGTGTGCTCCGCTTGCGACACATTTTGTACCACAACATCTGGTCCCAGATGTTGTTGTACGAGAGAGGGGCCTCTCTCGCTCGCGGCCCGGCTGGACCTGGACGAGCTAGGAACCAGACTCGAAGGCTTCCTCCGATCTCTCCTACTATCCGCCGTCACTGGGTGTGCACGTTGAATGTTTATAGTGCTCGCATCACCCAACATTTCCTCCTGGACCGTATCGGACGAACCCGGCTGCCAAACCATTCGGTGAATGCACGCTACACCGGGCGAGCTAGCGGACTACATTTGTCTTATCTCCATGAGCACTTTTGCCTCTAGCTCTGTATTCATTTGTGACGACGGAAGCGCACTTGCGGAAGATAACATGGAAACATCACCCTGTTCTTGTTCCTCTGAAATAGAAACTGACAGACTACAGTGACCCTGCGGAGAAAGAGCCGGCATAGCCCTTTCTCCACTAACAACATATCGTGACACACGTTTCCAATGTTTGTCATCCCAATATTGACATATTGAACAGGGATTAGTGCGAGTACACTGACTACAATTAATACAATGATCATGAAAGTCAGAGAAAGATTTCTTCCTATTACAATTTGAACAATATCCTTTCATTGTGAAAAGTCAACAACAAGTCCTAGTACTTGCACAAACCCCTAAACACAAAGATACATAATAACATGATCCATTAATATTGAAAAAACAATAGAAAATCAAAATAATTTTTGAAAAATATTTTTTCAGCGAAGCCCAAGTTTCTGAAAAGTAACGTTGAGCCCCAATGGATCCCAAGGCTAAGTATGGTCAAAAATTTTAAAATTATATTAAATAATTAATGCAACACTTACGGATAATGATAATGTATCTATAGTGAGATAAACTACTCCAAAGGCAAACAGCCCCCCTCAAAAGAGACTGTTGCCAATGTAAACAAACAGTGTAAAAACACCAGAAAACATGACTCCAGGCACTGACAATACTGGCCCGAAATCAGTCATCAAAATTATACACTATCTGATGCAAAACAGAGACTCCCAGGGGAGAATCTGCAGAACATCAGATGGTAGATGCAGAACACAACGTTTATACACCCATGGGTGAAAACAGAAACATGGGGAAAATAACAGAATTCATTCTGTAACCAAGCTAATTCTCCCAAAAGAATTTAGAAATGATCTTTCTCAAAAATATGCCAAAAGCATGGGAGAATAGCAAGGGGGGACTTAGAAGACCAGGGGAGAGGAACGACTGAATAAGCAGTGCAACTTTATAGCAAGAATGACAACAACAGGCCCATGCCTCGAAAACAGGCAACTTAACATAATTTCATAAAAAATTTTAAGTACAGCCCTGATTATTTTCTGTCACTCCTTTTTCCTCTCCTCCTTCTATATCCTCCTTAGAATCACCATTTCTCCAATAATTACGTGTCTGGCATCCTTTAAACTGAGATTTAGAAGCACAAAGATCAGTGAGATGTTGACTGATGAAGGGCCAAACAGAGCATGATAATTGGCGCCAATTTCGGAACGTCCTTGACACTGTGCATGCGCAGTAGGGGCAAAGTATGGAGGTCCTTCAGGACATGATTTCTTTTGGTTTTAGATGCAAATTTTGGGGATTGGGGGGCAAAATTTGTGTTTGGCCCTAGATTTTTTAGAGTTAGCACCAGCTATGTCTGGGTCATTGGTACAGTAAAAAAATATCAAAAGATTCTGATGATTGGTTCTGGAGAAAAGATTTTTTTTAATTTTTGAAAATATGCTGACTCAGCATTTTTTTCGATGCCCATTACAGAACACCTTAACATAACCGATGGCAATTTTTTTACCATTCAATTCTACTTGTCCTAAGGATACTTCATACCAAGTAACAGCTCTCTGTTCCTTGTGGTTTTGGAAATATAGGCGTTTGAAAATATTTCTATTTTTAGCTTCCAGGGTTCCCATGGGGATGTGGGATTTTTTTTTTTTTTGCATGTGTCAAATACTCATGACCCAATAATACCACATACCAAATTTGGTTCAAACCGGATCATAGGTTCAGAAAATAGAAGTTTTGGGTGGGGCCAAAAATCTCACCCCTCCCATTACAAAGCCAAATATTGCTCCACGAACTTCGTTTTAACAAACTTGATTCTACACCTCAAAAGGAAGCTCCATAGCAAATATCAAGTCATCGTACACACTGGTTCATGAGAAGAAGTTTTTAAAAATATTTTTGGAGCATTTTTCCCACACTCCCTCCCTATAAGGCTGAGAATGTTGAGTTGGACAAAAATGTAATGCCCCTTCGGGACCATCACTCACACAAACTTTCAATTGAATTGGCACAGTGGCTTTGGAGGAGAAGACCAAAACATGGTGTTGACGGATGACGGATGGAGAGCGATGAGATTAGCTCAGCTTGACTTTGTCAAGATGAGCTAAAAATCTTTGGAACTCCCTGCTACAGACCTGCAGTCTTGAGAGGGTTAAATTAAAGACATGCAACCAGGAATCAGATAAATGTTTTCCAGCATAGAAAGGGTTCATTCAACATGAAATCAGTAGAGAAAGAGTCCATCATGAGAGAAAAAAATCTTAGGAAAAAAACACACTGAAGTCATGAGAGGGAAAAATTAAAGATATTCAGACAGGAATCACATCAATTTTTTTCCAAGGACCAGAAAAAACAGTATTGAAAGGGTTTTTTGTTTGTTCGTGGCATCAATAAAAATCTTTGGAACCCACACTGCAGCCTTGAGAGGGTTAAATTAAAGACATGCATACAGGTATCAGATGTTTTCCAGCATTGAAATGGTTCATTAAACATAAATAAAAATCTTTCTAAAACAAACAAAAGTCCCTGCCCCCCACAGAACTGACAGATTGTAACAGAAAAATTAAATGTTCATAACAGAATTTTTGTTAATTTAAGAACACAATATGTCAATCAAAAATTTCTGTGAATGAAATCCTCCAGGGATAAAACTACCGATAAAATGCTGACTCATCATTTTTTCAATACCCTCTACCAGGCACCCTGATTGAACTGGTGGCAATTTTTTTTAACAAATCCCTCCTTCTGGTCCTAAGGATGTTTCATACCAAATACCAGTATTCTGTTCCTTCTGGTTTGGGATATATAGGCTTTTGAATTTTTTTCTGTTTTTAGCCCCTGGGGTTGTCACAGAGCTGTGAATAAATTTTTGTAGGCATCAATCAATTACTTAGGACCCACTTAAACTACATGCCAAATTTGGTTGAAGTTGGCCCACCGGTTCTTGAAATAGAAATTTTGGGTGGGGCCAAAAATCTTACCTTTCCTATTACAAAGCCAAATATTCCTTCACAAACTTTGTTTGAACAAACTTGATTTTACACGTCAAAAGGGAGCGCCATAGCAAATATCAAGTCATTGTACACACTGGTTCATGAGAAGAAGATTTTAAAAATATTTTGGAGCATTTTCCCCCCTCCCTCCCTATGGGGCTGAGCATGCCGAGTAGAACAAAAAATGCAATGCCTCTCCGGGGCCATCACTCACACAAACGTTCACTTGAATTGGCCCAGTGGCTTTGGTGGAGAAGACCAAAACATGGTGTTGATGGATGACGGACGGACGATGCACGGAGAGCAATGAGTTTAGCTCAGCTTGAGTTTGTCCAGATGAGCTAAAAACAGCACTGACAAACAGATGGACAGATGTTCATTTCTATAGTCCTCCTACAAAATGTCAAGGGGACAAGAAACAGCAAAGAATTTCTTAATAACTGGATATAGGGTGTACTGTAGGATTTCAATATATTTTGGCCAATGCCTGTAGCACTGAATTCGTTCCAGAGTTCCCATGCTACATTTGTAAGACTAAAAATGAAAATATTTAGTTATTCAAGAAAGTTTTTGCCACAGTCATCTGTTGTTCATGTTGAGTAAAGGGTGAGCAGGGCTCTACCATACAATCATTATTTTCTTCAAAACCTCAAATTTTTTTTAACCCATTACATAACAAATCGGCTGCATCTGTCCATGTAACATACAAATTCAGCAGCAGAGTTAAAATAATTAAATTTAACTCTTTGCATGCTGCTGGCGGATATTCCTGCCTGGCATAGGGTTTCTCTTGTTACTGAAATAAGTATAAGCTGGGCACATTTAATCGTATTTTCCCCGTGTACACTGAATGGATTTTTTCACCAATGATTTCTTGTCTTACATTTAGATTAATTTTTCATCAAATCTAGTCATGGCTGCTTTATAGCAGCCATGACTAGATTTGATGAAAAATATCTAGAAAATATTCAGCAGGTTAAGAGTTAATGGTAAAGAGGGATTTGTTCACTAGGTATAGTCACCATTAAACCATCATATACAGCAGGGTAAATAATCTCTCGGTACAAACTTTAGCTGGCAGATTAGATTTGGCCTGAAAAATATTTTGATAATTATGTGAATGAGTAACTAGACATATGATGAAGCAATGGAAGGACTGATGAAAGGGCAAAGAGACACAAAGAGGTTTATTTTATTTTGGTGAGATGTTTCCCAATCATTCATAAACAAGAGTAGAAAAAGTGATTATTTTACAAATGGGTTGCCAGTACATAAAACAAAATACGGTTACCTTTATTTGGATTACTCTGACCAAGAATCACTCCTGTTAAAGCTTTGATTTTACTTTGAAGATGCTGAAAGAAAAAGCAGTATATCAAACAAATATCATGTATTATAACCCTTTGAAACTAAGAGACTACTTTTTGATCCAGGAACATGATGTGTAATAATTTCATGAAGTAGAATGGCTGCTAAGTAAACATGTGGGGGGCGAACAATTAATGTTTTCAATGTGCAGCCCAAATGCTGTACCCCAATAATGGATATGGACTCTTCCAATTACTGCCATGGAAGATACCACCAGGGTTCATAGGGTTAAGTAAAAATCACATTGCATAAGACAAAGCCACCTCATCCAGATACTTATTTATTTATTTATTTATTTATTTATTTATTTATTTATTAATTAAGTTTTAACGACACTTTAACAGCCAAGGTCATGTTGTATCAGTGAAAGTTTTACTGGCGGAGGAAGCCAGAGTACCCACAGAAAAGCACTGAGCGAAGACAGCTCCCCAACATCGTAACTCCACAATGCAGCACAGGCAGGGTTAGATTGGTTGAAGATCTGTGCACCATCGACGTGCCTTGGTACACGTCGACATCATGCCCCCATGTGGACAATCAGGGTTAAATGCCTTGCCCCTGGACACAACGCGGATGTCTGAATCGATCACTTCGAAAGTCACCCATCCGAGGACTAACCAGGCTCAATGTTGCTTAACATCGGTGATCTTAGGAGAACCAGTTACCGCAATGCCACCGCGCCCCCATCCAGATACTTATACAGCCCTGGGTTACAGATACAGGTATTGACGTGTGAAAAGTTAACAGAAAAATCTGAATTACTTGAGTAAAAAGTTTGAAACCACAATGAAAACCAGTTCATTTTCAAAATAAAATATGAAGAAGGTTTTTAAAGAAATGCCCACACATTGCACTAAGTTAAACTTTGGGCTCAAATAGGGAGCCAAAATATTAACCCAGGGACCTGATTTGAACTAACTTGAATCTGACCCACCCAGAGATATTGTATACCAAATATTAAAAGATTCTGATTGGTGGATCTGAAGAGGATTTTAAAAGAAATCCCCTCATGTTGCACTAAGTTAAAATTCAGTAGGGCTGGGCGGTTTATCACTCTAAATCTTTCAAAATATATTTTGCAGCCAAACATTTTGTACATCTAACTGCCCTTCCCTCCCCCCAACTACAAGGAAGGGATGGGGGAAAGATATACAGGGGGTAGATATCGTATTACACCGGACCCAAAATTTTCAGGCAATAATTTTTTTTTTTTTTTTTTTTTTTTTGGGGTCTCACAATTAAACAAAATGTTTAAAAAATTTTTTTTTAAAATTCTGAATTATGGTCCAAAATTTTGTTGAGTCCGAAGCGAAACAGACCCACAATTTTCAGACTAAAATTTTTTTTTCATCTCAAAATTAAACAAAATGCACAAAAAGATGAAAAATAATTTAAAAATTTTGGTCCAAAATTTCCAAGTTAGAACGGCCCAAAAATTTTCAGGCTAAAATTTTTTTTTCCGTTTCAAAATTGAACAAAATGCATAAAAAATCGAAAAAAAGTTTTTTTTCCAAATTTGGGTCCTAAATTTCTAAATCCAAACCAGACCCAAAATTTTCAACCCAAGGACTCGATTTGAACAAATTTGAATCTGTCCACCCATGGCGAGTTTATTTTAACAAACTTGAATTGACATATGATAGGAAACATGCACACCAGATGTGGTTCAATTTGGTCCAGTAGTTTGAGAGAAGCTGATAATGTAAAGTTCACAATGGACGATGACAGACAATGATGGATTGAGAGTGATAAGTTAAGCTCCCTTCAGTGAGCTAAAAACTTGTTGCCTGAAAGTTACGGCAACATGAGGTGATACCTTTGTCGATCTGGTCTATATTGTTACTCAGTACACTATCCATCTATATGGATGGGCAACATTTCTAAGTTTGAGATGGGCAATATTGGAATTTTTAGCTCGGTATCGGTTTCGGTATTTTTTTTTGGGGGGGGGGGGGGGGGGCTTTACCTTGGTTCAGTATATCGGTTCAGTATTTGATATTTGACTTGACTGAGATTTGCTGACAATACCAAAGAGGAATTTGCATCAGGAAAGACAGAATAAATTGTTGTAGTATCGTTCTACCACAATCTGTAAATGACACTGCCAATGAGCTCAATAGCGGCATTCTTTTACGACCATAAATCATATTTACAGTAATTTTGAGACTTATTCTAAATGCACCTTAATGTTTTAACCCTTTACCCAACGCAGACGATATCAAAATTTATTATTTTAAATATAATTTTTTCAAATTTTTAAAAAAGTTTCAACAAATATCATGTGAACCCCCCCCCCCCCCCCCCCCCCCCCCCCCCCCCCGTTGGAATGAGCTCGATGAGCTCGTTCCAGCAAGGGGTCACATGATATGGTTTTGTTGAAATTTTTTAAAAAATAATATTTTTTCAACTGCTGAATTTGCATATTACGCGGGCGGATGCGGGCGATTCGTTGGGTAAAGGGTTAAAACCTATTTCAGGCCTTTGAGATCTCAAAGCATGTGCCCTGACCATACCATCTTCAGGAGGTTCTTCTGACAAGAGACAAAAATACGTGATTTCTAGTCAAGTTTTGGTTTAACAGGCAGCCAAGACTTGACTAGAAATCACTAGACAGCAACTGGACATGTACAGATTGTAGTCTAGTGGGAATTCAGGACATTTACCCAGTGCATTGAGGCATAAACAAAACTGAAAAGAAAATAAGCCACTTCTTTCATGAAAATGAACCATTCAAACGTTATCAAGCCTCAACAGGAATTATAAATTGCGAATGTAGGAAAATTTGAAAATTTAGATGGTTTTGGTATTCAATGATTGGTGTGGTTTGCTTTTACGGTATCCAGATGATATTAGTATCAGTTTGTTTGTTTGATATTGCCCATCTCTAGTACGGTCGCCGGACATTTCCCCATCGGACATTTCCCCATCCGGACATTACCCCATCCTATTTAGGCCGGACATTTCCCCATCGGACATTACCCCATTCTGCTTAGTAGAAAAACGGACAATTCCCCATGCGGACTTTTCACCATCCATTTCTTAATTTTTTGTGGGTCCGTCTGTTTGAAATTTTCCTATTGATTTGTTGTGTATCATTCCCTTTTTATTTAGCTGACATGGGTAATGTTGTTTGAATTGTTCGATTAATGTGCTTTTATCACTATAACTGACGGGATTAAACCTGATCAGGATTTAACAAATTTCCTGCTTAAGGTACAGAATACAGAATTTGGCACTTCTGTTATGCATTTGTTAGGATGAAAGACTCTGACGCCGATGGGGATTCTGTATTCTGACACCTACCAATTCTTTATTGATGTTGTATTTTCATTGTTGTGAAATTCAGATTGTGCTAATGCCTATACCATATGCCAGGAGTTTGTTTTTTTTTCGAGTTATAAAAGAATAAAAAATGAAAACTTTTTAAGAGTTTCTTGTCACTCATTCACATGTGGAAGCTGTTAGCTACATTGGACATGGGGTAATGTCCAATGGGGAAATGTCCACCTCCTATAGGTAAAGTCTGATGGGTAAATGCTCGAACTCGATGGGGAAAGGTGTTAATATCCGATGGGGGAATGTCCAGCTCAGATGGGGAAATGTCCGCCTCTGATGAGGGAAAGCTGATGGGAAAATGTCCGCCCTCGATGGGGAAATGTCCGGATGGAGAATTGTCCGATGGTGAAATGTCCGGATGGGGAAATGTCCGATGGGGAAATGTCCGCGCACCCTCTAGTACAGAGATCAAATAGGTCTATAAATTAAATAAATTCAGTGACTGTCAGGGTAATTTCTCAACATATCTCAAGATTATTTAATCAATTAACTGGAGTTTGCACTATAATACTTTATTACTTTAGATCTGGATCTTCAGTTGAATGTCCCAGCATGGCAGGCAAGGACAATATATGTATTTATAGATCTTGATGAAGTATATGGTTGTCTAAAAAGCATAATTACCTGTAAAATTATAGCAAATGCACCCTCAATGTCACCTGCTTTCTCCAATAAGAATGTGGTTGCTTCAGACATGCTAAATTGTCTACAAATCTATGAAAACAAAAAAGAAATGATACATAATAATTAGACGTTTATGGGTTTAGAAATGGACACCTATGTCATGTTCGTTTATTCTCAACAAGATGAATCCCAAGTTCCCAACAACATGAATGTTGAAAGTGGTCATCCCAAAAATACAAATCCCAACACAATGAATTTAATTAAAATGACAATATAACCTATCTTGTACCATATAATATAATAATTTTTAAACATTCTTTTTCCATTTGCATGTTATTTATGTTTTATAAAATTGTTTGGAAATAGTTCAGTTCATCAACAATAGGGTGTGGAAACTTGGGGCAGCTCAGTATTGACCCGTGATTTAGCCTCTCAATTTTATAAAGCGTAAATTACATGCAGATGGAAATTACAACAAGGAATAAATAAGAAGGCTAATTTTACCAGAAGTGACTTTTGGGGACTGTATCAGAATTTATATATTAAAATCTCTTTTTTCGAAAAGGTTTTTCCTACTTTGTCAGCAATATCATTTTTCTTAAATGTCACAAGTGAGTCTTTTCACAAAGACAGCCGACTGATTGTTTGCACTGCATTTAGTGAAGACAAAGTATTGTTGGAGAGAGAGGTGTTAGA